>JAWZYT010001818.1:320000-404268 GCA_034508575.1 Petrolisthes manimaculis | reverse complement strand
GAATGTTCGGTGTACACTCGTGATACATAATTTCTGACCAGAGTGTGAGGAGCAGAAAGCTTCGAATCGCCTGTGTATTGTTCATTTCCCCACCCAGTACACACACCTATAGAGGCTGAGTTCGAATGTAGGGTATGTGTGTGTGTGTGTGTGTGTGTGTGTGTGTGTGTGTGTGGTGCCTGCCGTTCGTCTTTAGTCAGGGATTATGTATCGCGAGTGTACAACTGTTAAATGATCCATGGTGGCCAACGGAATTCACTACAATAACAAATTTGTGCTTCGAAAAGTCGCCTGAGAATCGTCAAAACAAATTCCGGGAGAGGGATAATTTTTCCCGTATAGAGGATTTATACGAGGTAAGAATTAAATCACTCTTATGGAAAATTATTCTATTATAAGAACGTACAGTCACGAGTACTAATAGGGTATACAGCTTTGGTTGAAGTATTCGAAATATTTGGTTGAAGTATTGGGCATTCGAAGCACACCTGTATACTTATTAGTGCTCAGGACTGTACATCACACTGAGAAGTAGATATGCTGCACATGTGTAACTCGGATTAAAGGGGGTACGGGCGTAGGGGACAGGCATAGGAGGGTTAGGGGGGTGCTGGAATACGGGGACAAGCTTGGGGAAGGGGGTAGAAAGCCTATCGCCTATTCCCGCACCCCCATAACCCTTCCCCAAGCCTGTTCCCCTACTCCCGCACACCCCAAAACCCCCACAAGCCTGTTCCCTACTCCCGCACACCCCAAAACCCCCTCCCCCCAAACCCCAAGCCTATCTCCCTATTCCCTTTAATAAATTCATTCAAAGACTTTTTTTTAGGATAATAACATGAAGAGTTTTAACAGCACCGGTTGCCTTACAAATGTCAAGACCAAAATTGGGGCAAAATTTAGTTCTCTTGAAGAGATTCTAATGGCAGACGTAAAGATGTAAGTCAGAGGGAGTTTGGAGATGGAATAATAGTGCTGGAATAGTTCAGTGTGGAGTTGGGGGAACGAAGAAGAGGTCTGAGAAAAAAGTTCACCTTCTATATTAGGAGGAAAATATGACAGACAACCTTTCCATGAGGAAGGTTGAGGGGAGGGAAAGACGTATAAGGTTGAGGGAAGGGAAAGAAGTAATGTTGTGTGTGCCAGAAAGACTGAGAGGAGGGAAAGAAGTACAATTGTGTGGGACTGGTTGAGAGGAGGGAAAGAAGAATAATGTTGTGTGTGACAGAAAGAATGAGAGGAGGGAAAGAAGTACAATTGTGTGGGACTGGTTGAGAGGAGGGAAAGAAGAATAATGTTGTGTGTGACAGAAAGAATGAGAGGAGTCGAAAGAAGTACAATTGTGTGGGACTGTTGAGAGGAGGGAAAGAAGAAATATGTTGTGTGTGACAGAAAGAATGAGAGGAGGGAAAGAAGTAACGTTGTTTTGATACAGGTTGAGAGGAGGGAAAGAAGTAAAATTGTGTGTGACAGGGTTTTTGTTGTAAGGTGCCAGAAGGAATGAGAGGAGGAGGAGGAAGAGGTGAAAATATTTGTCATTGCACTTGGCTAAGGATGCAAGATTGTTTTTGTTAATTAGAGAGAGCTGATTTGGCACGATTCCAAACATATACACAATAATCCATGAGATTCAATAGTTTTAAGGACCATGTGAGCTTGTATATATGAGAATTGGAGGCTTCTGATTCCTCCTAACTATGCCACGAAATAAGCTCCTTCCATATAGGTGTGTGTGTGTTTCGTGGCAGTATTTGAAGGACTCTTTTACCTGACTGACTGACTGACTGATTACATAACTGACTCACTGACTGACTGACTAACTGAACAGGCCTACTAAGGAACACTCTCTCTCTCACACACACACACACTCACAGCAGGGATAATAATTGTTCCACCTCGCATTCCCGTGAATACTGAATACCTTCAAGTCTCTCTCTCTCTCTCTCTCTCTCTCTCTCTCTCTCTCTCTCTCTCTCTCTCTCTCTCTCTCTCTCTCTCTCTCTCTCTCTCTCTCTCATGATTTCCACACACGCACATCTCTGCTTGCTGCATGCATTTATTTAACTTTATTCCGAGGCTGCTGCAATTAACTGGTGTGAATATCTTAGCTGCTATGCAAGGGAATTTGTGTGTGTGTGCCTGGGTAGAATTGTATATTATATTAGACTGTTTAGTGGAGAGAGAGAGAGAGAGAGGGAGGGGGCAGCAGGTGTTATACGTACAGAGGAGGTCTTGTAGTTTCGCCTTAACACGTCTGGCTCAGCTGCTTAATTAAACTCACCGTGGAAGTGATTCAGACAGGTGCAGGAGGAAGTTCTGTTACACGGGGAATGGAATGATGGTGGTGTGGAAATGGTAGTGGTGGTGGTAGTGGTAGTGATTTTGGTACTGGTGGTGAATTGGTAGTGAGGTAATGGTGAAGTCAAATGGTAATTGTGATGTCATTGTGCAAGTGTGATGGTGATGGAGGTTGTGAGAAATTGTGATGATGATGGTGGTTTTTGTGGTGAAGAGGTAAAATGGTGATGATATTGTGTAAGTGTGATGGTAGAGGGGGAGGTGTGGTGATGATGGTGATGAGGCAGGGTTTGGTGGTGATGGTGATGTGGATGTTTGATGTGGTGGTGATGTCAGTGTGGAGATATGGTGGTAATGGTGATGGTAAGTGTGGAGATATGGTGGTAATGGTGATGTCAGTGTGGAGATATGGTGGTAATGGTGATGGCAGTGTGGAGATATGGTGGTAATGGTGATGGCAGTGTGGAGATATGGTGGTAATGGTGATGGCAGTGTGGAGATATGGTGGTAATGGTGATGGCAGTGTGGAGATATGGTGGTAATGGTGATGGCAGTGTGGAGATATGGTGGTAATGTGATGGTATTATAGGGAAGTATGTTGGTGATGGTGATGGCAGTGTGGAGATATGGTGGTAATGGTGATGGTATTATAGGGAAGTATGTTGGTGATGGTGATTGCATTCTCCAGTTGTCAGTAGTAGATGACGTGACCATATACCCTTCACCTCCTTCTATACCTGACCACCTTCTCCACCACCAGACACAACACAGTACACTCGTCATACATCATTTCTGACCAGAGACGAACAGCACACACACACACACACACACACACACAAACCCTGCATTCGAACCTAGCCTCTATAGGTGTACTGGGTGGGGACATGAGCAACACCAGGCCATTCGAAGCTTTCTGCTCCTCACACTCTGGTCAGAAATTATGTATCACGAGTGTACAGCAATCAGCAGTAAATCTTGTAATCGAACTCCATTTTGCCTTCTCATGTTTGCTTTGTTTACAAACACTACATTGTGGTCGGATCAATCCAATCCATCTCTTCAGTCTTGTCCGTGCTCGGGACTGTGACATTAATAGTTATTGTCGTCACTGTTCGTGTGACAAACGAAGAGATATCCGGCCAAACGGACTAGTGTGAACCGGGCATTAATTAAGGTGGTAATTCTTGTTTGTTATATTGGAGTGCCTTAATTCCTCCAAAGTATGCCAGGAAACAGGACCAGAAGAGCAAAAATAATGGTGTTCTGTTGCTTGGGAATAGTTTGGAGGATTCAGTTGCTCCAGCTTAATTTTACCAACACTAAACTCTCCCCATAAAGTTCACAATAACCAGAGAGTCTTGTTTCAAACCAACAAACCTACGCCTACTTAATAAACATGTCTACATTCCCATCAACCAATACATCGATTCTTCCAAACTATTCCAGGAAACAAATCATAGCAGTGTTATTGTTACTGTACTTGCTTCACCGAGACACGCAATGTTCACAGACTCGAGATTATTAGGTGCAGAAAACATGCGTATTTCTCGAGTCTATGAACACTGTGAGTCTCGATGAAGCAGGTGAGGCGACACGACTTATGCCGCCGACTGTACCATCCATTCACGTGTCCAACTGTACTTACTGAATACCTGGTGTATATATTCCGAGTACATAATCACGTATCATCCCGTGTCTTTATGTACATGATTTTGTAAAGTAGTATTGTATCTGTTTTCTGTGTCCTAGATGTGCTTCTGATATTGTAAAGTATTGTATCTGATTTTGTAAAGTATTGTATCTGTTTTCTGTGTCGTAGATGTGTTTCTGATATTGTAAAGTATTGTATCTGATTTTGTAAAGTATTGTATCTGTTTTCTGTGTCGTAGATGTGTTTCTGATATTGTTACAGTTGGGGAGGAGGAGGCATCAATATAAACTTGTGTTCCTCAGCAGCTTTAGTTGTCCCTGCTGCTGCTGAGTCTGTAACAACGTACAGTCGGCAGCATAAATTCGCGTCCATCTCATGTACAGTCGCATCACATAGTCCTTGACACGGGTGTAAGGGGAAGTCTGGTCAAGGACTATGTGTCACGACTGTACTTAATATTGCTAATATGACCAAAAGGTTGCATTCTGAACCAGTTTTTATTCCAACAACATATATACATAATTTACCATATTATGAGAACTATACAGTATATCTGTCATCTCGGTATTAAAATTGTATTACATCATCACTATAACTAATACATACACAGGTAGAAATGAAGCCAACTTATGGTGGGGACTGTACATATACCCTCCTCCTCCTCCTCCTCCTCCTCCTCCTGCCTCAAACTTATGACCTCTGCTAAATATCTTCAAACCAAAGAGAGAGTTTTACAGTATGTGATGCACGGGAATGTTCACCAATTGGCAAACTATTTTTTTATTTCATTAAACATAGGCTCCAGCACCTCTTACATTTACCTAAATTTTATTATATACAAATGTTTGACGTATGAGTAATTCACTTTGGGCTTGTCCATACGCTTCTTCACTAAAGTATTATAACTATGTGATGATAAATAGAAGGTCTATATAGAGGGAAAGGAAATATATAATTATAATGAAGCCAAAAGAAGAGGAAAAGAAAAGTTTGTGTGGGAGAGGAGGCCATAAAGAGAAAAGAGAGAGAGGAGGAGGAGGAGGAGGCAGGATGAGAGTGGGTATTAGGAGGAAAGGAAAAGAGAAAGGGAGAATAACGAAGGAAGAAAAATGTGACAGGACACTTATCACAAGTAAACCCCCGTGGGAAGTTAGTGGAGGAGAAGGTAAATGAATTATATATATATATATATATATATATATATATATATATATATATATATATATATATATACACACGCATACACACACAAAAAAAACACCAACAACCAAGGCATCTAGCTTTCCCCACACATCCAATTCCAGCCAGCCGTACTGACCTAAAGGAAGACCATGTTAATTCCTGCTGAATATTCATAGGTTTGTGTTGCAGTCCCCTGTAGTCCTCAGCCTCCTCCAGTTGTTGCTCCCACCCTTCATTTTATTTCCTTCCTGTTTACTGTCCCACCTTTTATTTCCTTCATGTTTACTGTCCCACCTTTTATTTCCTTGTGTTGTTTACTTCTCACCTTTTATTTCCATCGTGTGTACTGTCCCACCTTTTATTTTCTTCGTGTTTACTGTCCCACCTTTTATTTCCTCCAGTTGGTCCCACCGTTCCTTTTATTTATTTCGTTTTTGTTGTCCCATCTTTTATTTCCTTCGTGTTTGCTGTCCCACTTTTATTTCCTTCGTATTTACTGTCCCACTCTTATTTTTTTCATGTTTACTGTCCCATCTTTCTATCATCACCTCTCTCATCCTACAGGGCCTCGAGGACCAAGGATTGTCTTTTTTTCATCCTCAAATCAATCAACCTTGCTTCCCATCCTCTTTCATAACCTAAAACAAGGGGAAGGTTATTTGTTTGCGACACCATGTTTGTGTGTGTGTGTGTGTGTGTGTGTGTGTGTGTGTGTGAAGGGTGGTTGTTTGTTGTTCTCTTTATATGTGTGTTTGCTTGTGTTTTGTATGTGAGAGTGAGAGTTCATAAGATGCCGTACATACTTGGGAAACTTGTGGCCCCAAACTAAGAAGAACATGAAGGAAAACCCTTCAAAAGCTCCGGCTCTTAATGATTCAAGTGAAATAATAAAATATCCAAAAATTATCCATATGTAAAGGTCTCAAAAATAATAATTATGATTTATCTGGAGTTTCGTATTCATATGGTTATATTGAAATTTTGAAAATGAACCTTTTTTATTGAGGGTGAACCCCTCGGTTGAAAAAATGATTTAATGTCGGTAAAAGAATATCGATGGGAGTGAGTGAGTGAGTGAGTCAGTTGAACCATTTTAGAAGTTGTCGCCCCAAGAAGAAGAACAAGAACAAGAACAAGAACAATAATTACGATAAGACCTTGA
The DNA here is from genome assembly GCA_034508575.1 of Petrolisthes manimaculis. NCBI lineage: Eukaryota > Metazoa > Arthropoda > Malacostraca > Decapoda > Porcellanidae > Petrolisthes > Petrolisthes manimaculis. The sequence continues at coordinate 397,975 of JAWZYT010001818.1, read as the reverse complement.
GCTCTCGGCTGAGGCCGGAGCTAAAAACTGTAAGGGATTTTGGAGCAACGGGAGGAACCAGAGTTGTGGAAACACAGCCCAACGTGTCTTATTTCTATACCAACCTATGCACCACCTGATACTCTATGGTGGTGAGGTCAGTAATAAAAACATACGAACAAGTCGAAACTCTAAGATGTTTTTGTGAATACCGGGCCTGGCAGCAGTAAATTTCTAATAAAAATTCATCTGTGCATCTCAGCTTGGGAGGTGTTGAAGCGATGACCACATTCTGACATGACGCTGCTACACTACTATTATATTGTATTGTCTCCTTGTTACTACTATTATATTGTATTGTCTCCTTGTTACTACTATTATATTGTATTGTCTCCTTGTTACTACTATTATATTGTATTGTCTCCTTGTTACTACTATTATATTGTATTGTCTCCTTGTTACTACTATTATATTGTATTGCCTCCTTGTTACTACTATAATATTGGTCGTATTGTATTGCCCCCTCGTTACCACACTCTAGTTACTCTCTCTCTCTCTCTCTCTCTCTCTCTCTCTCTCTCTCTCTCTCTCTCTCTCTCTCTCTCTCTCTCTCTCTCTCTCTCTCTCTCTCTCTCTCTCTCTCTCTCTCTCTCTCTCTCTCTCTCTCTTCCTACAAGACCTTCCCTGCCAGGCTTAGGGCAGTTTTCTTTCATCTAAGTTAAATGTTTCTAGACACACTTTCTTCCTTGTGTATCCATCCCCTTTTCTTTTGTTCTCCACGGATTTCTGTAGGTGTTGTTTCTTTCAGTCTTCCTCTTCCTCGCACACATTCTTTCACGCACTTTTTATCTCTCACTCTCTCTTGCACTTTCATTGTTATCTTTGATATTGTATTTCACTCTTCAATATTGTCCTTCCTGTCTGCTTCCCTTCCTCTCTTATATTATCTTCTGCTTCATTCCTACACGGACTTCAATGGTCTATAGGGGGATTTTCTTCCATCCTCAAAAACAGCTATTAATCTCACACATGTACAGTTGCTATTGACCCCAAAACACCCACAACAAACCAACCCCATTTAAGGGGGTGCGGGAGTAGGTGAATAGGCTTAGGGGGGTGGGTGGGGGGGGTTAGAGATGTGAAGGAATAGGGGACATACAGGCTTTCTACCCACCCCAAGCCTGTCCCCCTATTCCCGCACCCCCTCAACCCCTCTCCCCCCCCCCAGCCTGTCCCCTACTCCCGCACCCCCTTAATACTAGGGTCACACTTACCCGAACTCGAGTCCGAATGCATCCCGAAGTGTGTTCGGTTTGTATTCGGGATGCATTCGGGCAATGATTCGGGGTGTTCGGGAATAGTTCGGGAAGAGTTCGGGAATGGTTCGGGGCCATTTGCAAAAGTTCGGGATTGAATCGGAAAGCTTCCCGAATGTTTGGTGTTGCATGAAACATTCGGAACCAATTCGGAATGGGCAAAAATTCGGGGAGAGATCGGGATATATTCGTAAACTATTCGGGAATACTTCGGAACATTCGGTATGGCATCTGTTTGCATTCGGTTTGCATTCGGTTTGCATTCGGTTTGTATTCGGTTTGAATTTTGGCCGTTGGAGAGAGGGGGAGTAGCATCATACACACACATATACACATACATATACATACATACATGCATACATACATACATACACACACACACACACACATACACACACACACATACACACACACACACACACACAGAATACATACATACATACATACACACACACAGAATACATACATACATACATACACACACACAGATAATAATACATACTTACACACACAGAGATAATTATACATACATACACACACACACAGAGAATAATACATACATACACACAGAGAGAGAGAATTATACATACATACACAGAGAGAGAGAGAGAATAATACATACATACACACACACACAGAATTATACATACATACACACACAAAGAGAATAATACATACATACACACACACACACAGAATAGTACATACACACACACACAGAGAATAATACATACATACACACACACACAGAGAATAATACATACATACACACACACACACACACAGAATAATACATACATACACACAGAGAGAGAGAGAATAATACATACATACACACACACACACACACACAGAATTATACATACATACACACACACAGAGAATAATACATACATACACACACACAGAATAATACCTACATACACACACACACACACAGAGAATATTACATTCATACACACACACAGAATAAATAAATAAATAGAGTGATAGAGAGAGAGAGAGAGAGTAATATAATATAATATAATATAATAGTAACAATATAGTGTTACACCAACTATATATACAATCTGTCAGACTTCGGTTGGCAATCGGGTGGGGTTCGGTTTGCATTCGGTATGGCATCTGTTTGCATTCGGTTTGTATTCGGTTTGATTTCGGAACGAAAACAACACATTATATTTTGAATTTCAAACTTCGGTTTCGATTCGGAATGACTTCGGTATGACTTCGGTATGTATTCGGTATGCATTCGAAAGTGCGTTTCGAATGCATACCGAATACATACCGCATACATACCGATGAAAACTTGACCTTGAAAAAGTTCTCTGAACATGCCCGAATTCATCCCGAAGTCACTTCGGGATGCATTCGGACTCCAGTTCGGGAATGTGTGACCTAGGCTTAATTAAATGGGGTTGGTTTGTTGTGGGTGTTTTGGGGTCAATAGTAACCTGTCAAGCAAAACAGATCCACTATTCATCAACTAAAATTACAATCATCATTATGAAAAAAAAAATAATAATAAATTTGCAGGAATGAGTAGCTGTCTCTTAAGTCAGCCAGAGCTAACAAAACAGATAACCTATTCGTAAACTAAAATTACAATCTTCTTCCTAAGAAAACAATAAAAATAGATAAAGTTTGCAGGAATAAGTAGCTGTTGTGAATTGAGGTGGTAATAACAAATATTATTCTTGTTTGGTACATTGGAGTGCCTTGATTCCTCCAAAGTATATATATATATCATATGCTAGGAAACAGGAGCAGAAGAGCAACATAAAATAATGGTGTTCTGTTGTTGCTTGGAATAGTTTGGAAGAATCAGCTGCTCCAGAATGACCAAAAAAAAAAAAAAAAAAAAAAAAACTTCCCCCTTTATAATTAATCTTAAATTTTCCCATCACTCGCCATTTATGTATTTATTATTTTCATTCACACAGCTACGATATATTTTCAAACTCGCTTTTTTTTTTCTTTTTGCTTATCCTATTAAGTTCCTTTCCTGAATTAAATCTTTTGTCATAATCTTAACATTTTCCATCACTCGCCATTTTTTTTTTTTTTTATTTACACAGTTACGATATATTTTCAAACTCTTTTTTTTACCCCTTTCTTTTTTTTGCTTCTCCTTTTAACTTCCTTTCCTGAACACTGCTGGCTTGTTTTATTTTTTCTTTATTTTCTCTCTTGTCCCCTCACACCATTTTTCTCTCTCCTCGCTTTTTTTTTTTTGCTTTCTTTCTCTACGCCTGGCTCCTTGCTTTTATCTTTTATCTATACTATACTCTCCTCACTTCCTCTCTCTCTCTCTCTCTCTTCTCTCCAATTGTCTCTCTCTCTCTCACTCCCTGCCTCTTTCCGTTTCTTTCTCTTTAAGATTTTTCCTCATGTATATATATATATATCTGTCTATTTATCTGTCTGTTTGTCTGTCTATCAATGTATCTGTCTATAGGTCTGTCTATATATCTATATATCTGTCTGTCTCTGTCTATCAATGTATATATTTGTCTATAGGTCTGTCTGTCTGTCTACGTGTTTATCTGTCTATTTATCTGTCTACCTGTCTGTCTACCTGTCTATCTGTCTATTTATATGTCTATTCGTCTGTCTGTCTATCAGTGTATCTGTCTTGCTGTCTGTCTACCTGTCAACCTATCTATTTGTCTATTTAACTGTCTGTCTATCAATCTATTAATCTGTCTATCTCTTTCTGTCATCACTTGAGCCAGTTCTTTTAATCTCTCTCTCTCTCTCTTTTTTTTTTTCTCTCTCTCTCTCTCTCTTTCTCTCTCTCTCTCTCTCTCTCTCTCTCTCTCTCTCTCTCTCTCTCTCTCTCTCTCACACACACACACACACACACACACACACACACACACACACACACAGACATCTATCTTAACTTTCCTCCTAACTCTTTTCCCTCCCTCTCTTCTTTCCTTCACTCTGGCTCTGGTTATTGAAATTCCTCCATTCCTCCCCTTCCTCATCCCTCTCTCTCAATACTCTCTCTCTCTCTCTCTCTCTCTCTCTCTCTCTCTCTCTCTCTCTCTCTCTCTCTCTCTCTCTCTCTCTCTCTCTCTCTCTCTCTCTCTCTCTCTATCTCTCTCTCAAAACCCATAGACACCCTCCCTCACTCTATCTTTCTCTCTCACTCCCTCTCACCCTCCTTAATTCAAATTTTAAAACCTAGCCCTCCTTCACAAAAAAACTATCACCCTCCTCCTCCTCCTCCCTCTTCTCTACTGTAGCCTTCAAAGCCTTTCATCTTTCATCAAAATTTATCACTGCTCTTCAATAGCCTACCTCTCGCCTACCTATACCTGCCCCCTCCTCTCTGCTTGCTTCTCTTCCCTTCCTATAGTTCCATAGTTTGGTGTTGCTTTCTCTTTGTTTTTACAGGGTGTATATATTGTTATCTTCCTTTCTTTCCCTTCTTTTCTGCTTCTTTTTTATTTCAGACTCGTTCAATTTTCTTCTGGGAAAAAGTAACAGTGAATATGTTTACCTTGTATACGTGTAACCTTTTACTATGCGATTAGGTGCCTGTAAGTACACTCGTGATACATAATTTCTGACCAGAGTGTGAGGAGCAGAAAGCTTCGTATCGCCTGGTATTGTTCATTTTCCCACCCAGTACACCTATATAAAATTATAGAGGCTGAGTTCGAATGCAGGGTATGTGTGTGTGTGTGTGTGTGGTGCCTGCCGTTCGTCTCTGGTCAGAAATTATGTATCACGAGTGTACATTTGACATTTGCGAAGGAATACGTTTGACTTCACGCACTTCTGTTTACACACAAACACACGCATACATATACATATACAGTACTATCCCTTAGTATGTATGTATGTCAAGTTTAGGCTTTCTATCTTTAAAACATTGGGAGTTGGTCGTGTGTGTGTGCGTTTTTTCTGTGTGTGTATGAGTTGTGTGTGTGTGCGTTTTTTTTTATTGTGTGTGTGTGTGTGTGTGTGTGTGTGTGTGTGTGTGTGTGTGTTGTATGTGTATGTGTTGTGTGTGTGTGTGTGTGTGTGTTTGTGCTCGTGCTAGCCTTTGCACATGTTGAAACAGCCGTACGTGATCGATAGTACATTTAGCAACATCAGGATGAAAGCGTGTGAAATGGAACTGTGGACTGGTATTGTAATAAGGCGTCATTGTGATGAGAGAGAAAATTAACAGGCTTTATTGAATCACCATCCTATACCATCCTATATTCTCAAACTATTGCCATCGTTCCTGTCAACAACAGCAAGCCTTTATTATGATTTTTTTTTAACTGGCAAAATATTTTCATTCAATTTTTGAGGCCATGATTGTGTAATAATATTTTTCAGATTGCATATTTCCCCAGGGTGTAGAGGACAATAGGCAGAGTTTGTGGGGTTACACGTACGAGAGGAATGTGAAAGTGAAAGTGAAAGTAAGAGACAAGTGGATGGGTTGTATAGTTATAGCCATAGACGGAAAGGAGTTAGCATACGAGAGGAAAGAAAGGAGTGAGAAATAAGTGGATGAGTTTTATAGTTAGAGATATAGAGGGAAAGGAGGTCAGGGTATCGTAGAGAAAGAGGGAATGGGGAATGGGATGATGGGTTGGGAGGGAGAGAACTAAGGAGGTCATGAATTGGAGGTGAAAGAGGGAGGGGAGGGAGTGATGGGCCTAGTAATGGTGGTAATAATGGTATGGTAATGGTGTCAGGGATCTAATGGTGGTAATAATGGTATGGTAATGGTGTCAATGGTATGGTAATGGTGTCAATGGTATGGTAATGGTGCCAGGGATCTAATGGTGGTAATAATGGTATGGTAATGGTGTCAATGGTATGGTAATGGTGTCAATGGTATGGTAATGGTGCCAGGGATCTAATGGTGGTGTCAGGGGCCTAGTAATGGTGTCAATGGTATGGTAATGGTGTCAGGGACCTAATGGTGGTAATAATGGTATGGTAATGGTGCCAGGGATCTAATGGTGGTAATAATGGTATGGTAATGGTGTCAGTGGTATGGTAATGGTGTCAATGGTATGGTAGTGCTGTCAGGGATCTAATGGTGGTAATAATGGTATGGTAATGGTGTCAGTGGTATGGTAATGGTGTCAATGGTATGGTAATGGTGTCAGGGCTCTGTTCATGGTGGTGTTTGAAATCTGGCAGAGTCATGGAAGAAGCAATAAAAAAAAAAACAGGGAAATAATTTATACTTTGGTAATTCGTTTATTTTTTTGTTTTGAAATGAGAAATGGATTAATTCACTCCATTAGTAGGTCTTAATCGGTTATGCAAATGTCGTTGTAATGTTATTAGTCTAGTCATAGGAAGAAATTATTGCCTGTAATTCCCTACGTGCAAGATTAGTAATGTAATTTTTAGATTAATGAAGGGAGTGTGTGGGGGGGTAGGGGGGGGACAGGCTTGGGGGGGGGGGTAGAAAGCCTGTCCCCTATTCCCACACACCCCATATGAATACGTATTTTGGATTGCGAGTGTACAGTTGGACACATGAATGGGTGGTACAGCCCAGGTGGTGAAAGATACTTGTCCCATTTGAGTAACCAGTGTCTATTATCAGGTACTTGCTTTTTATTACCATCCTCAATACTGACTTCTGCCCCTGATGTCTACGATTTGGCACTAATAAGGAACACACACACACACACAAAAAAACACACAAACACACACACACACCATCCTCAATACTGACTTCTACCCCTGATGTCTCCTATTTGGCACTGATAAGGAATTTGGTATTGGGAGAAATGGACCATCTTTGACTTGGGCTGTACCACCCATTCATGTGTCCAACTGTACAGTACGTTACGCCTAGTAGCTACCGTATCTATCTATATTCATTCAGTCGCTGTGTTGGCTTCGGGTTTAATGGTGTGTAAACACTATAGTATACACAGCACTAGACTGTCTTCAGTTTAATTAAGATATTCACCAATGATATATTAAAAAAAAAAAAAAAAAAAAAAACTGGACAAACACACGAGGATATATATATGAAGTATGACTCCTTATAATAATAATAATAATAATAATAATAAAAGGTTTATTGAGTGAGGCAGCCGAGGGCTGAAAATATACATTAAAAAAAAAATCGTGATGGAGTGGATGATAATATGTGGATAAATATGGATGAATGAACAGACATACACAAATACATTCGCGCACATGCACACATAATATTCATTCGCACAAACAGCACACAGACGTACACAGATACAATCACGCATATTCACTCACACATGGACATATATTATGGGTACATATATTTATTTGTGCTGTTGGTTTATTAATGAAACTATTGTGGGGATTGGACTATTCTTATATCTGTCCGTCCTGACTTTTATGGGTTGGAGTAGGTTGAAGTGACGGACATCATGACGGGGTTTGGGTATGGTCGGTGGGAGAAGATTTCGGTGTCGTGGGTGGATTAACAGCTGTTTACTGAAGTCCCAGAGGAGCTGTTGGTGTCTGGTGGCAAGGGATGGTATTGTGAGGGTATTGAGGGCTTGTTGGTAGGTGGTGTATGCTGTACCCAGAATGACACGACATGCTCTCTTCTGTACCCTCTCTAACTGTTGCCTCTGTGTCTGATTGATGGCTGAAGACCAACAAGGGCAGGCGTAGGTAAGTTTGGGAATGATGAAGGTGTTATATATTCCCACCAGTTCCTTCTGCGGTGTCCCTAGGGTCTTCAGTCGCCTTAATATAAACAGGCGGTATGTGGCTGACTGGATGATGGTGCTGATGTGACTTTTCCAGTTAAGTTTGTCATCCAGCATGACACCTAATAACTTGGTGGTGTTCACTATTTGTAGTTGTTGTTGTCCTAGTGTTAACACTGGTGGTGGTGGTGGTGTGATAGCAGTGTGAAATTGCATCACTACTGTCTTGTCTTGGTTGATGGAGACGTTGTTGTTGTTGGTCCACGTCTGGAGGTTGGTAAGATGTTGTTGTAAGGGATGGTAGTCAGGAGACATGTTGTTGATGACTGTCCCAACGGTTGAATCATCCACATACTTCCAGCGAAAATCTGCATCTGTCAAGGCGTCGTTGATTAGGATGAGAAAGCTTAGGGGTCCGATTCTTGTCCCTTGGGCCACGCCACATGAGAGGTGTTGTAGTGTAGACAATGTACCCTTGTGACGCACTGCTTGATGTCTGTCACACACGAAGTTTGCCAGCCATGCTACTAGACTGGGCTCCACTCCAATATCGATAGCTTTCCTAAGTATTACGTTATGGTCTACTAAATCGAAAGCCTTTCTGAAATCAATGAATGCAAGGGCAACTGAGGTCTTTCTTTTTTCCAGGTTACTGTAAATGAAGTCAAGCAGGCTAATGAGACAGTGGGTGGTTGATGATGACTTCATGTTTCCAAATTGTTGGGGGTCAATTACATTTGAGATATTGGCTGTGACCCAGTCGAACACAAAACTTTCACATAACAGGCTTGGGAGGGGGGTTATGGCAATGGGTCTTAATTGATCAAGTGACTGGGGTTTGGAGACTTTTGGTATTGGAGTTACATAAGCTGTCTTCCAATCCTGTGGGCATTTACTCTGACTAAGGGATGCGTTGATTATTGAACAAAGGGGTATTGCAAGCTCAACAGCAAACTCACGGTACAATTTAACAGGAAGGTCAATAGGGGTAGTGGAGCGTTTGAGCTTAAAGCTTAGGAGCTTATTGTAGACCTCGTGCTCATTAACGCGTGGGGGAGGGATGGAGGGTAGGTAAGCTGGTAATTGGGTAGAGTCCAGTCGGGGCAGGGTTTGACAGATCTTGGCGAAATGGTCATTTAAGAGATTAGCTGCTTCCTGGTTGGTATGTCCGTCAACACAGGGGATAGAGGGTGACTTTTTCCCCATCCCACACAGGTCCTTAAGTTTCTTGTACCACTGACTGATGTTCGTAGATTTGAGGTGGTGAATTTTTGTAGGGTAGTACAACTTTTTGGCAGCTTTGATTTCTCTTATAACCTTGTTGCGCAGCATGTTATACCTCCTCCTGTCGTTGTAGAACGCCTTGTTGCGCTGCTCCATCAGTCTCTTGATCCGTGGTGTAATCCATGGCAGGTCAGCAGGGTGATTCCTAACCTTCTTAGTAGGGAAGAAGTGGTGGTAGGCCTGGGTGATAGAAGTTCGATAATTCTCCCACTTACTATCAACGTCGTTAACAGTTAGTACCTCTGTCCACGGATACTGTGTCAGCCACTGTCCAAACTGTCTGATAGCAGAGTCTGGTGTAGGTCTACATATCTTGGTGGTAAGGTTGGTTTGATGGTGGGAGGTGGTGGTGGCAGGGGACCAAAACACTGAGAGATGGTTACTTTTTCCCACGGGTGGAAGTGGTTGGGGGGGTAGGTACTGGTCAGCTAGGTCTGTGATAATGAGGTCTAGAGTGTTCTGTTCGTGGGTAGGAAAGTTGATAATCTGGGTGATGTTTAGTTGATCTTCAATTTCCTTTGTGTCTAGTTGGTTGAAGTCACCACATATAACCATTTTTGACGATTGATAACGTGCCCGTAAGGTGTCACAGGTATTGATGATGTGGTCGACGAGTAGGGCATGGGTGGGTGCACGTGGTGGGTGATACACTAAACCACAAATGATGGAGGCAGTGTGGCGAGGGTGACATGGAGGTGTTAATCTTACCCACATGACCTTGTGTGTGTATGTATGTGTGTGTGTGTGTGTGTATGTGTGTGTGTAAACAAATACAGCAGCTTGATTTACCTACGACACACAAAGACGTATTAATGGTCTGTCTGTGTGTGTTTGAGTGTAAACATAATATACAGTAGTTTGATTTTCCCAGGGCAAACAAAGACTTACAAAATATGATCTATCTTGGTTTGGAGACTGTCCCATAGATCAGATGAAGACAGTGGAATGATGAAGTGCCTGCAGTACTAAAGGGCCACTGATTTACCCCCAACTGTTCCAGGAAACGAATCACAATTCAACTCGATGTTACTAATACTTGTATATAGGTCCTCCATCTTTCGTCCCCCTGTAACACACCACGTACACTCATGATACGAAATCCCTGACCAGAGACGAACAGCAGGCACCACACACACACACACACACACACATACCCTGCATTCGAACTCAGCCTCTATAGGTGTACTGGGTGGGGAAATGAAACATATCAGGCGGTTCGAAGCTTTTTTATTCTCACACTCTGGTCAGAAATTATGTATCACGAGTGTACTGTAGATTTCGAGTGAACTTTGACTTGCATTGAATTGACTTTACCAAATATGCCAACAGAGAAATTATATGAAGAAGTCGGTATAATTTCACAATAGGTTTATATACTAAAAGAAATGGAGTCCCGAGATGGAAAAACAAAATAAAAATAAACGTGAGCTGTGAAGAAAGTGTGAGGGAGGTAAAATTAGTCTGAAATCTCCTTGACTAGCTGAGTGATGTACGGCTTTAATTAACAGAATGTGAAGTGAAAAAACATATCGTTGCTGCAGAAAAGATGTTATAAAGTATTTCACGAGAGATGCGAGAGAGAGAAAACACACACACATACACAGTTGGATGCTGGACAGTCTTTATTTATTTACTGTAATTAAATAAGGTGGTATATAATTCTTTTTTGGTACAGTGACGAGCACTAGTAAGTATACAGGTGTGCTTCGAATACCCTGAGACAGTAAATAAATGCACAATATGATCTCCATTGGAATGAGTTCGTTGGTGAATGGGTGGACTGTTCAAAGCTTCAACTAAAACTGTATATATTTAATAGTACTCGTGACTGTACAATACAAGAATGAATGGGGGGTGAAATAATTCTACCCGACACCTGGAAAGACCGTGTAGGACGAAGTAAGAGGATGATAATAGAGGGAGGTGGGATAGCAAACACCATGCAAAGTATTTAAAAGGAAAGAAATTACAGCTAAATAAATAAATGGAGAACTTTCGAGGTAAATCATGGGACGGTAGTGATGAGGACAGACAAAGCTGGGCAGAGTAAGGGTCTTAGCAGTGATCTCATTAACACAACACCAAATTACACTTAGGGACCCTGTGATAGTGTGTGAAAATAATTGGAGACTTCTGATTCCTCCTGACCATGCCACGAAACGAGCTCCTTCCATAAAGGTGTGTGTGTGTGTGTGTGTGTTTCGTGGTAATATTTGAAGAACTCGTTTACCTCCAATTTTCTGCATGACTCCTACGAAATTCCTGTTATAACACTCAAAGTTACTCCCAAGCTAAAATAAATGAATAGGAGCCAGTATAGCTTATAGAAATAATGAAGATTTTTACTTTAATAGATTAATAATGATAGACTGCTTTGGATGACACCCGAAAGTTTCTACCCAAATCAGGAATGGAATCGTACAGTCGTGGTCAAAAATAATCATCCACATAGGAGTAAATCACGTAAGATTTTGACATCTACCCTCTGTTCCTTAGATGATAAACTTTCCAATAAATAACATCATAATAATGTGAACATGAAAACTTTTCACAGTAAATTGTTAAAGTTACCCATATGTGGATGATTATTATTGACCACGACTGCATACACAAATACGAACTCAGATATGTTCCATGGATACCTGTATTGGGTATGTTTTGGTGGTGTGTGTGTGTGTGTGTGTGTGAGGAGAGGTGAGTATATAGGTGTGGTGTGGTGTGGTATGGTGAACGTGGCATATAAGGGGAGGGTATGGTGTGGTGTTGTGTGGTGTTGTGAGGTAGGATGGGATATGGTGGGGTAGGGTGTGATATGGTATGGTAGGGTGTTGTGTGGTGTTGTGTGGTGTGGTGTGGTGGGGTAAGGTAGGGATGTGGTATGGTATGGTAGGGTGTAGTAGGGTAGGGTGTGTATGACGAGGTAAAAGAGGAAGGGAGGAGGGAGGATCTGTCATGGTAATTTCTTTGCATTTTAGTACAGATTGAGAACGATGACAATTAACAAGATAACCATTATTTATGTCAAGAAACAACGTAAAAAGGACATTAGTCATAATATCCACCACCTCTATTATTATACAGACTGTGATAGCCTACTGCCGCTACCAATGTTCTTAATATTCATAATATATTGTAAATTGGTATTGGATTTTGTTATTAATGCCATTGTTCCTGATGAATAAACATATTACAACGACTGATGTGGAGGGACGAGACCATGGTAGATTATGAGGCCTGATGCTGTGTAACTTCTGACCAGACACGAACAACAGGCACCACACACACACACACACACACATACCCTGCATTCGAACTCAGCCTCTATAAGTGTACTGGGTGGGGAAATGAGCAATACCAGGCGATTCAAAGCTTTCTGATCTGAGGCACAATGTGAATCTCCTCCAAATGAAGTTATTCGGGATGAGTGAGACGCGAAGATGGTGGTGATTCATGTTGAGTCTCAGATCAGGAGAGAATTATTATTGCCCCTCCCCTTCCCCTCCCCAGCTGGGCACGGGACAGTCACGGTTTAGTATTTAATTGGGCGTGGAGGGTAAAGACGTTTGCTTGTGATCTGCCCGAGTGATTTTCCATACCTGATCATTACACTGTGAGATGAGGTTTTCAGAACATATAGTGATGATGAGACGTTCACAGATCACTCGTATGTACTACCAAACACAAAACTCGTGTCGTCGTAAAATCTGGTGAACATAATTATATGGTAGAGACGGCTAAACCTACTGGACATTAAGAGGATAGTATACTTTTGGTAGATTGGAGTGACTTGATTCCTCCAATGTATGCCAGGAAACAGAACCATAAGGACAAATATATTGGTGTTCTGTTACTTGGAATAGTTTGGAGGAATCAGTTGTTCCCTATTTACCAGCAGTGTACTATCCCCCTAAACATTACTGTGGTGTTTTCATTATGTTTCACAAGTTATATTAATTAAATCATTGGACAAGACAGTGACACGAGTTTGGTCTTTGGTAATACACACATGCACTTTACAAGGCTGGATATGGCGCAACACAGACTGTCACTTGTAAGGGAGATCGAATTGTCTCATTGATCTCATGAGTGGTGGTTGTTGAAAATGATGAGGGAAGTAGCAGACCACCAGATAAACACCCATTTGTAAAGGCCTAAAAAAAGTCACACACAAGACTCTACGAGATAGTTAAAGAATACTCGTTCTTATTATATAATTCTCGTAATATTTAAGAAACAAACCAACTCTATATTGTTGCAAATAGTGTCAGTGAGAATTATATATTTGCCGATACATTATGAAAGACTCCATGAACCTTCCAACCCGCCCTGCAGCATTAAAGCCGTATTTAACCATGCACTCGCCACAAACGAAACCGCCTTTACCATCGCTAGACAATATGTTACCTGGCCTGTTGAGAAAGTTTGAGCCCTACTCTGATCAGATGAGAGCATGTTCACAGTGACAGGCAACACCATAATATTATAACAGAGTTCGTTGCCTCAGAAGTGCTGACCGATATGGTAATAAGTTTTTGATGCCGCGTGTGAGACATCCAGTTGGACACATGAATGGGTGGTACAGCCCAGGTGGTGAAAGATATTTGTCTCATTTGAGTAACCAGTGTCTATTATCAGGCACTTACTTTTTATTTCCATCCTCAATACAGACTTCTGCCCCTGATGTCTCCTATTTAGCACTAATGAACTTGATATTGGGAGAAATTGACCATCTTTGACTTGGGCTGTACCACCCATTCATGTGTCCTACTGTACATACACGACTAGTGCTGGCAGATGAGTCAACAAGGTGGACGACAAATTAGAGCTGCCCTAGTGTTCGTTTAGTCGTCGTCGTGGCCAGTGATCATTACAAAAGTGGGACAGGAGTGCTTTAGACTTGGTGCATCAATGTGAGTGATCGTTCAGCTATTCAGACAGGAGTAGTTTTCTGTAAAAATCACTAAACTCAAATCTGGAGACTTATCCTCGTCGATGGTTCAGATATTAGGCAGGTGTCGGACAGGCAGCGTTATGGTAGTGCATCTTCCGTCCAGTATTCGGGCAATATTTGTGCAAGAGTCGTGCAAGTTTCGCTATTAAGTATAAAAAAAGTGAGGGGAAGGACCAAAGTGAACCAATTTCCAATGATATTCGTACCAAAACAAAACAAAATCGTTGCTATCGCCTATATAGAACCGTGACTTTTAACAGAGAAGGATACAACAAGGTCCATTGCTAATTTGCTGTGCTCAAGGCGACACTGCTGGCTGTGTCTTGAGTCACTTAGTGAAGACACTTGACACACACCGGCTGACTCCTCTCCACAAAGGCTACATCAAGTTATGAAGGCGGCCAACCCCACTTGTGGTAAGTGTTGATGTATTTTTTAGTAGTAATTTTTGGGAAGAATAATTATATTTTCCAGCTCGCAACTCTAAAGGCCTCCATAGACTATATATATAAAAAAATATCATTCATGCCTGCGCAAACTTGATGACTGTGCAATCATTTAAATTTGCCACACACTAGCAAGAAGACTGAGCAGAATAGTAGCAGTATAGTAGTATTTGAAATAATAATAATAATAATAGTAATAAGTCACCACACATTATCATACATCACTGTACAGGCGTAGGCGTGATTGACGAAATTCTTGTTGGATGTGGTTCAGTCATTTGCGTAAACCATCAATCACACCCACCCACCCACACAAACCACGGTTATACCTACACAACCACCCAGTTTGTGCAGGCATGATTGATAGTCCATGGAGGCCTTAATTAAAAAGCATAAGAATTCCTCAACAGCTAACTTCTATGACTTCTATTGTACAGTAGTGACTCTGTGGTTGATCAGGCTGCACACTGGAGATATTTTACTCACGTGCAAGTATATTTTTTAACGTTATGATGCAGAACGTGAAATGAAAAACAAAAACATCATGATGCGTTGCTTATAGTGAGCATATATTCCTAAAGACCCTCAAACCCACCATTATGATTATAACTTTTTTTTGGTAATTTTTTACAAGTAAATGTAAAAATATTCCCATTTTTTCGTTTTTTTTTTTTAAATTAGTTGTGTCGTAGCGTCAATCAACAGGCAGGCAACAATACATATATACAAACAGATAGGTGGGACCCATGAGAATCTAAATGACTACAACCATACACACACACACACCTCACGAACACACACACCTCACGAACACACACACACACCTCACGAACACACACACACACCTCACGAACACACACACACACACACCTCACGAACACACACACACACACACCTCACGAACACACACACACACACACCTCACGAACACACACACACACACACCTCACGAACACACACACACACACACCTCACGAACACACACACACACACACCTCACGAACACACACACACACACACCTCACGAACACACACACACACACACCTCACGAACACACACACACACACACCTCACGAACACACACACACACACCTCACGAACACACACACACACACACCTCACGAACACACACACACACACCTCACGAACACACACACACACCTCACGAAAACATAAGAGAATGAAGCACAAGTATACATACTATGATTATAACTGTTGTCGCAGGAATGTATAGTACCGAACTACTATAGATAATATAATCAAAGGATATTTCTAATCACCACAATGTTGCTGTTCCTGTTGTTGTGAAAGTTAGTGCTCCATTACTACAACACTACACTACACTTCCAATTGCTTACTCCCTGGCCTAGACCGGTACCCTTTCCTCTATATATACAACAACACAACACACCACCACAACACAACACTACACTTCCAATTGCTTGCTCCCTTGCTCCCTGGCCTATACCGGTACCCTTTCCTCTATATATGCAACAACACAACACAACACACCACCACTACACTATACAACACAACACTGCCAATTGCTCCTACACCGGGACCATCATGGCTCTATAGAAATTGCATTTACATTTTTAACTAACTCATAGCTTTCGGAATACTGGCAGCCGTTCATAATGTGTACCATGTAGGCTAGACCAGAAATAGTTTGTCTGTTTTACTAATTCTCGTATATAAATTCCGTGTTAATATTTTGATATTAAATGGATTATATTAAATGGATTAAACTAAATGGCCGTATATATATATACTAACCTGGTCAGCTTCAGTGTTGGGTTGGTGTGATCATGCCTTATTTTATTTTGTCATATTTACCCTCAATATACAGTAGTAAAGTAGGTACAGTCACGGACAATAATCCTGCAACACCTTCCAATAAGATGGTTTCGAAAAGTGATCCGAAACTATAGCTGCTGGTCTGTGAGATATTGGTTCATATGATTCACTCAAACGGCTCGCATTTGTTCACCAGGTTGCAGGACTTTTAACCAGGACTGTACCTTTGTAAAACTAAAATGCTTAGCAAGGACCATTTATGTTTTTTGCTGTCTGAGTTATTTTTTGTATTTCTTTCATTTAAATGTTTACGGTATACTCGTGATAGGTAAATTCTGACCAGAGACGAACGGCAGGCGCCACACACACATATACCCTGCATACGAACTCAGCCTCTATAGGTGTACTGGGTGGGGAACTGAACAATACCAGGCGATTCGAAGCTTTCTGCTCCTCACTCAGCTCTGGTCAGAAGTTATGTATCACAAGTATACCTCTTTGCCACATCCTCCTTCCTTCTCCATTGAATATTTCCTGTGTGTGAATATCTATATAACCTTCGTGAATGAAACTGTGAAAATTATTCGAGGCTAGACTCCCCGCTCTAAAACTTTGACACTGTATACTCTCCGGCTACCGTCACGATATTGCTTATTCTCATCAGGAATATAAATTATATAGGCTACGTGACCAAAAGGTTTGGTATACTTCCTGCTTACTACGACCTTCAACTGTTATGATTCAGGTTCATGGGGAATACGAGCATGATAAGAAGTATAGAGAGCCTCGCGTGGCAGGGGGGATTCCATTATGTGTGATTAGTTAGTGGAATTCTGAGGAAGTGCTGCCCAGACACACAATCAGCTGTGTCTTCTCAGCAGTAGGTCTGACGGCAATGCATAAGTCACCTGCGATGAAGCAAAGAGTTAGTTTCTCCAGTCAGAAAACTTTATTTCATGCAGGATAGATGGAAGTAAATGAAGGAAACACAAGCAGCGAGGATATCTCTTGCACCAACGATTGATTGCCTACCGGTACTTATTAATTAAAGACTTCAAAATACCAGTGACAAAATGTGGTGATATATATATATATATATATATATATATATATATATATATATATATATATATATATATATATATATATATATATATATATATATATATATATATATATATATATATCATATAATTATATACTATATATATATACTATATATATATATATAATATATATATACTATATATATATATAATATATATATACTATATATATATAATATATATATAATATATATATACTATATATATACGATAATTTTGCAATACTGGTAACCCTACCTTTATATAAACTTCCTCCTTCCCTCCCATCTCGTTCTTCGACTGTCCCTCTTTTCTTTTTATTTCCTTCCTGCTTGCTGTCACACCTCTCTATCACCCTTTTCTGGCGTTATATGACCTCCATGTTGCGGCGCCTAATATCCATCAATCAATCCATCCCTCCTTCTCACCAATTTACACCGCAATCTCAACCACCCCCGTCCAACCTCTCTATATCTTCATTCTTCCTCCTCCTCTTCAACCCCACCTTTTTCTTCTCCTCCCTCCTAGCCGATTTTTATCTTTCATTTTTCTTTTCTTTGTCCTACCGGGTATATGCAAATTCTTTCCACCCTTCCCTCCCATCTCTTTACCTCTCCTGCTCTTCCTCCTCCTCCTATTCAACCCCACCCTTTTTCTACTTTCTCTTCTCCTCCCTATTTTTATTTTTCATTTATCTTTCCTCTGTCCTATATGCAAAATTCTTTCTACCACTTTCTACCCTTTCACTTCCATCTCTCTACATCCATCCATCCTCCTCTTTCTCCTCTTCTTGAACCCCATCTATTCTACTTTTTCTTCTCCTCCCTCCCTTCTTCCCCATCTTTATCTTCCATTTTCCTTTCGTCTGTCCTATATGCAAAATTCTTTCCATCCTCTAACTTCCCTCTCTCTACCTCTTCCTCCTCCCATCCAACCCTACCTTTTTGTACTTTCTCTTCTCCCTCTTTCCTTCCTTCCCCATTCTTATCTTCCATTTTTCTTTCCTTTGTCCTATATGCAAAAATGTTTCCTCCTTCCCTCCCATCTCTCTATCTCTTCCTCCATCCATCCTCTCCATTCTTCCTCCTCCTTTTCTACCGTTTCTCCTCCCTCCCTCTTTACCCATCTTTATCTTTCATTTTTCTATTCTTTGTTCTGTATGCAAAATTCTTTCCACCCTTTCACTTCCGTCTCTCCGTTCTTCACTTTCTGTTCACATTTTTTCCTAACACGTTTCAGTTCCTCCAATTTCATGCATATCAACCTCCCTCCATCCATCCTACCCCCCTTTCTCTCTCTCTCTCTCTCTCTCTCTCTCTCTCTCTCTCTCTCTCTCTCTCTCTCTCTCTCTCTCTCTCTCTCTCTCTCTCTCTCTGTTTCTCTCTGTCTCTCTCTGTCTCTCTCTATCTCTATCTCTATCTCTATCTCTATCTCTGTCTCTCTTTCATTCTCTCTTTTACTCTCTCTCTTTCTCATACAAACACAGTCTCAAATACACATATAAACACATTCTCTCTCTCTCTCTCATACACGCACGTGAGCTACCCCTATATGGATGATTATTTTTGACCACGACTGTACGTCAAATGTGTATCTGTCATATACAGTATATTACATCGAAGGAAAAATCTGTGTATTCTCAACAAGATAAAATGATAAAATCGTATTGTAAAACATTCAAGTCATATGTATGTATGTAGCATTTATACATTTTTTATTTTCCTTACGTTCTTTTAAAAATCCATCTATTGTTTCTTTCGCTTACTGTTCTGTCTCTCAGTTCGTTGACCTCTTCCCTCCTCCTCCTCATATCATACTTCTTCTTCTCCTTCCTTCTCTTCCCTCCTCCTCCTCCTCCTTCTCTTCCCTCCTCCTCCTCCTTCTCTTCCCTCCTCCTCCTCCTTCTCTTCCCTCTTCCTCCTCCTTCTCCTCCTCCTTCCTTCTCTTCCCTCCTCCTCCTCCTTCTCCTCCTCCTTCCTTTTCTTCCCTCCTCCTCCTCCTCCTCCTCCTCCTCCTCCTCCTCCTCCTCCTCCTCCTCCTCTTCTTCCTCCTCCTCCTCTTTCTAATTCTTTACCTTTCCTCCTCTTCGCTCCTCCTCCTCCTCCTATCACACTTATTCCTTCTCTTCCTCTTTTTCCTTCTCTTCTTCTTTTTGCTTCTCTTCTTTATTTTCCTTCTCTTCATCTCCTTCCTTCCTCCTACTCCTCCTCCACCTCCTCTCCTTCCTTCTCTTCCTAACCTAACTCTTTACCTTTGCACCTCTTCCCCCATTCCTCCCTTTCTCTCCTCCACTTACTCCTTCTTCTTCTTCGTCTCCTCTCTTTGCACCCTAACCCTCTGATTCCCATTTTCTCTCTCCCTTTTCCTTTTTATTAATCTGCTTAGTCTCCCTTTCCCTTTTCCTCCCTTTACCACCCCCTCCTTCCTCCTCATATAAACCCCTTCTCCTCTTTCCTCTATCTCCCTTTACCACCCCCTCCTTTCTCCTCATATTAAATTATCTCCTTTTCCTCTCTTCCTCCCTAACCCCTCCCCTCCTTCCTTTACCACCCCCTCCTTCCTCCTCACTTTTATCCCCTCTCCCCCCTTTCCCATTTCCTCCCTTTACCACCCGAGAACAATTTGCTCTTAATTATCACAGGCTGTTTCCCCCCCTTCCCCTTCTCTCTCATCCCTCTCTCTCTCTCTCTCTCTCTGTGTTGTTTTCAATGGAACTGCCTGGAGTAGTTTAATCCAGCAGTCTTTGTCCTCCCTTCAGAGAGCACGCTTGGTAATCCGCTTTCATCTTCCTCGCCACTTCCCTTCACTGGCATTTTATATCCACTCCCACCAGCACACATATATTTCCCCAAGTCAGTCAGGAAGGCAGGCAAGCATTCACTATCTATGTATATTATTTCCCATACATTATTTCCCAAAGCAGGCAGGCATTCACTATCTACGTATATATTTCCCATCTATGTATATTCACCATCTATATACGGTCGAGGTCAAATATAATCATCCATATAGGGGTAACTCACGTAAGAATTTGACAGCTTCCCTCTGTTCCTTAGATGATAAAGTTTCCAATAAATAGGTTAACTACCATCTTTTAATTTACTACAAACAGTTATTCACTACTTAAAACAATAACATCATAATTATTATCGTGAAAACATAAGACAGTAAATTGTTTGAAATACCCATATGTGGATGATTATTATTGACCAAGACTGTATATTCTCCAAGTTTCGTTCTTCTCTATGTGTATTTACCAAGTCTTAAACATTATATTATACTCAACCAACCAATATACGCACATATAAATATAAATAGTTTTTTTGTGTAATAGTCTTGAATTACATTATTTAAAATTATCTCAGAAGCCAAGACAAAAAATTAAGGGATCTTTTTATTTAATTAAGAGGGCTGTTTATTCAGGGTGTTGTTTTGGAAGGACAGTAGAGTTTGGAAGACTAAGTACACTTCAAGTTACTCACAAAGAGGTACAGTTGGCAACACTTATATCTGGTACACTCGTGATACGTAATCCCTGACCAGAGAAGAACGGCAGGCACCACACACACACACACACACACACACACACACAATGTCATATACCCTGCATTCGAACTCAGCCTCTATAGGTGTACTGGGTGGGGGGAAATGAACAATACCAGGCGATTCGAAGCTTTCTGTTCCTCACACTCTGGTTAGAAATTATGTATCACGAGTGTATAGTCATGCAGCCTTGTTAGTCCACTGCTCCTGTACCAGTCACAAGTGCTTGCAATTGTACAGTACACTCCTTAAATAATGAAGGAAGTTTTGTGTTGGTAAATCTGGAGCAACTGAATCCTCCAAACTATTCCAAGCAACAACAGAACACTATTATATTTTTGCTCTTCTGGTCCTGTTTCCTGGCATATACTTTGAGGAATCAAGGTACTTCAAATGTACAGTACTAAAAAACTATTATATACCACTCTAATTAATGAGGCAGCAGCAGGTAATTTTTCACCCGATTTAAAAAAAAAATATTGTGTAGTTTGAAATATTATGAACCTTTTGCTTTTATAATTTCCATCGTCTCGTAACTAAAGAGCTTCGGCAAAAGTCGCAAAAGTTGAAATTAGTTTTACAACAGAGGAGTGATTGAGAGAGCAGAGGACGGTTTGTGTGAAATATACTGTATACTTATATAAGCACGAGACGACGAGGTAAACATTAAAATTATAGACTCTATATAGTTTTCATAATAACAAGCAAGAGTTTGTATGTACAGTGAGTGGGCTTCATGATTTTATACACAAGGTATTGGGTTAATAGGGACTCAAGGAAGTATACGTACAGTTGCCAATAAAGATATTGCGACAAATCTTGATGAAACTTTAACCCTAGTAATATCCACAACTATTTGTAGGGACTATACGCATGTATAATAGAAGGAAATATACATATCCTTCTATAATACATACTTATAATCCCTACAAACTACAAACTATGGACATTAATAATATATTTAATGTTATATCAATACTTGTCGCAATACCTTTTTTTGGCAACTGTACAATCCCGGCAGATACTATAGTCCCTGACCAGACTATGATGGAAAGTCACTATCAGTTCATTTACGTACAGCTATTATACCGATGCCATTATCAGGGGGTGAGTAAGGCAAAGAAAGTTACATAGACACACAGTTCAAAACAGTTGACATTGGTTTACCATCAATGACTCGTCAGCTAAATAAATATCACAGGTATTCTAGCAAAGTGTATACTACACACACAGACACACCATATCCAACTGGTCTTACCTGGTGGAACTCCCAACAATAATATTGTTCTGTTGCTTGAAATAGTTTGGAGGATTCAGTTGCTCCAGAATTACCAACACAAAACTTTCCCCTTAAAGCAAACTATCATTGCTGAATTATGCCCCCAAAACCAGACGACTACCAGCCTTCTGTGCTCGGACACTTGACACAGACAGACTTTGCCTTCATTATTACAGCCTGTGAACAGTGTTACAAATGTCCAACTTTGTCTCTTGATACATTGGTTTAGGAAATTGCTTTATTCCTGCTAAACACATCTTATAGACATCATATTATGGCATACATGTGTGAAATTAATTATAACATGCAAAATAATAATCTTGATATCATTTACATGTCTGATTTCAGATGTAAAGGTCAATTCATGTCCTTAATGCTTAATGCTTTGCTGGCAACTTTATTGTGTTAAGTTTCTTATTTGACATCTATCTTCTTAATTAAGTATTTTTAGCAATATGAGTACGAATAATATTAGTTTATTTCTACCTTAAAAACTGATCATAGATAGATAGATAGATAGATAGATAGATATTCTTCATTATCAAAGCTACTATTCTATATATGTATAAATATCTGACCAGATAGATAGATAGATATTCTTCATTACCAAAACTACTATTCTATATATGTATATATATCTGACCAGATAGATAGATAGATATTGTTCATTATCAAAGCTACTATTCTATATATGTATATATATCTGACCATGTGCTTGAGATTATCGGACAAACTCAGCTAGCAAAACTCCCTTTTTCCTCTCGCTCGCTTGCGCCATTATTATTCTGATCGCTGATTTCTGTTCAGAAAGTCAAAGTAATTCTTTTCGTATGTAAATAGAATCGCGAAGTTGAGTTTGCCAGAGAATGAGGATGAGGTGAGGTGAGGTGAGGTGAAGTGAAGTTGGATGAGGTGAGAGGGAAAATGTGGATACATCTGTGAGAGGGTAGAGTATAAATTGGATTGATTTGAGGATGAAAGAATACCTCCCTTGGCCGAGAAGACCCGGTAGAACAGGAGGACAGTTGATAAAGATATAAGATAGCAAGCACGATGGAAGTAAATGGAAGCGACAAATGTTAGAGGAATTGCTAGACAGAGGCTGTTTGGGGTCTGAAGGGACAGCTAGACACATGAATGGGTGGTACAGCCCAAGTAAAAAGTGGTCAATTTCTGCAAATATCAAGTTCCTTATTAGTGCCAAATAGGAGACATCAGGGGCAGAAGTCAGTATTGAGGATGGTAATAAAAAGCAAATACCTGATAATAGACACTGGTTACTCAAATGGGACAAGTATCTATCACCACCTGGGCTGTACCACCCATTCATGTGTCCAACTGTACATACGTGCATCATTGACAGACTGTACACTATTGTATTTGTGTACTAAGTAGCCTACAGTGGAGTATACGGCTTGGCCTCACTCCATTAAGACACACATTGTTGTTGCCTCACTCACACACATTCTTAATTTTCGGCGCCAGGCACTTCACTAGTCTGAAGGAGAG
This sequence comes from Petrolisthes manimaculis, assembly GCA_034508575.1. Classification (NCBI taxonomy): domain Eukaryota; kingdom Metazoa; phylum Arthropoda; class Malacostraca; order Decapoda; family Porcellanidae; genus Petrolisthes; species Petrolisthes manimaculis. Next base: position 374,105 of record JAWZYT010001818.1, on the reverse strand, counting down.
AGAGAGAGAGAGAGAGAGAGAGAGAGAGAGAGAGAGAGAGAGAGAGAGAGAGAGAGAGAGAGAGAGAGAGAGAAGACGGTGTGTGATTTTGAAGATACCCTGCATATAGTTATAGTTTAAATTTCAGTGTGAAATACAATACCGATGAGTACTATGACGATTATGATAAAAATCGTCGTTAATTTAAGTGAATAAACTACTGTGGAATATTAAGGTGTTAGTGATTCCTCTAACTCATGGCAGACAACAGCATACAGTTCCTCCCTATCAAACAATACGGATATATTTTTTTTTTAGGGCTACGTACAGTCGTGGTCAATAATCATCATCCACATATGGGTATCTCAAACAATTTACTGTCTAATGGTTTCACGTTCACATATGATGTTATTGTTTTAAGTAGTGTGTAGCTGCTTGTATTTAATTAAAAGATGGTAGTTAACCTTTTTATTGGAAAGTTTATCATCTAAGGAACAGAGGGAAGCTGTCAAACTCTTACGTGAGTTACCCCTATATGGATGATTATATTTGACCGCGACTGTATGTTTCAATTTAACCACAACAGGTGATTTCCCCGACTGTCACTTCGATAGAGAGATTAAATTTGCATATCGAGGAGAAGGAATAATTGAGACACGGGAGATGAGAGAGGATGGGATTTAATATATTGGTGTTATTTTGTATGAGGGGACCCCATGCAGATGGTGTCTAATTTGAGGGCTACAAATGTCTGCAAATTATCCCACGAAACAGACACAACACTCGTAAACTGAAATATTAACTGTTTGCTGACGTAGTTTTGAAGAATTGGGGGTGTGTGGGCATGGGGGGATGTTGGGGTGTGTGGGAATAGGGGGACAGGCTTGAGGGAGTGTGGGGGTGCGGGACAGGCTTGGGAGGGGGGGGGGTTCGGGGGATGCAGGAGTAGGGGACAGTCTTGGGGGTGCAGGAATAGGGGGACAGGCTCTTCGCTGGTACTCTTTACTATCTATCTATACCGTATATAAAACACTGTCTGTGTGTTTGTTTAGCCGCTATGTACGGCTGCATCGATTGACTTAGAGTAAATATTTTTACATCATTCTGATCAGTGAAGCCTGGGAAGTGTCCTCGACCTACAATATTGTTTTTAATGACCAATGGTGGGGTTGGGGTGGGTTTGATCCCTGTACCCTGCACCCCAAGCACCGAATCCTCGGTATAATTAAAAAAAAAATTGTTGACAAATGATACAGCATTCTGACCGGTGTAGTCCCGGGAATGTCCTCGGGTCTAATTTTATTTGTTGTGGATATGTGTTTCTTAAATTATCAGCTTAAAACAATCAAAGATTTATGGCTTTCTCAACATAGACTCTATAGTCTCAAGCATCAAGGATGCAGGCAGGCCTGGCTTGCATGCCCAGTTTAGGAATGAATTCAAACCACAAAATGTTGAACACCTAAATAAAATACTAAATCTAAGGACAGTGAAAAAAAAAGACAATGGCGGGGGGGGGGGGGTTCGATCCCAGTACCCCTGCAGCTCAATTCGCCACTCGGGCCTTGCTATTTAATCGTGGCTGTTACAATGCCACCTTCTGCTGTAGTTGTGTCATGGATAACTTTTGTGGTTGTAAAGCTGGCATGGTTTCTCTGGGGGACCAGCAACCACACCGGATAATGGACTCCTCCCACCTTCCTAATAATAAGTTCACATAAAAATAATTAAAGGAAATTTAATGACAAAACCACATGTAGGATCTTCACCCGGACAACGTCGGGTATCGCTGTTAGTTTCATATACACATGTGTTTATCTATCTCGGAGTTAATTTTCGTTTAGATTCGCTTAAAGTCCCTGAACTGTATATTAAACTGAACAGTCTATTTAGCGCCTGGGCTGCACGGTTTATTAAGCCCCGGGGTGCAGGCAATTAGTTTAACTGGCGCAAATGGACTTAAGGGGATTAATTCTTTTTGGGTGAAATGGAGAGCAATTGATTCCTCCAAACTATGGCAGTAAAAAAGGAAACTCCAGTATGGTATCTGTATTCTCGTATTATTTAGAAGGCTACGTTGTACTCCAGTTCGCCCCAAACCCACCGAACCCCTAATAGGCTCTTGCTGCACCAATTCCTATAACCTGGACATACAGTATTTGGCGCCTGACCGCTAATCCCCGTTAATGGAATAATTAAATTGTAATCTTGGTGTTGTGTTGTCAGGCCCGTGTTGTTGTCGCCGCCAAAACAACAACAACAACTGACAACACGTGACTTTGACTACAACACTGTAATATAACAACTCTGACACCTGACAACAACTCTGCAACGTGTACCAACATTGCAACTTACAACATAACAATTTAGACAACACCTTACAACACTGCAACATAACACTGACACCTGACAACAACACTGACAAAACTATTGCAACATGATTCATCTCTAACAATACTTTTGACAACAACTCTACCACGTGACGACATTTACAACGTCACATGTACTGTAACAACTCCATATAGTATTGACTGTTAAGAGTTATGAATTATATTTTTCTTGCTTGATGATGATGTCTTCTGTGAAGATAATGTAAGCTTTCTCCATATTCCTTCCACTGTCACTCCTTTTTTGTCCATCTTCACTGTAATTGGGGTTTCTCTTTCCTTACAGTCTAGCCATCAGCTCTCCATACCCCTGTTCATCTCTCTCTCTCTCTCTCTCTCTCTCTCTCTCTCTCTCTCTCTCTCTCTCTCTCTCTCTCTCTCTCTCTCTCTCTCTCTCTCTCCTGTCATATATATTGCTGCATGCATATTTTCAGAGGAATTTACTGAACAAACAAGGTTCGGTCGCTCTGCCAACAACAGGAACTGATTATGATATACCCTCACTACAGCTCCAACTCCTGCTTCTAGTTCCTCTCTCCTCCTCCTACCCTTTCCTATATCCAAACAGCCTTGAAGGGACCAATATATAGATAGCTCTCTCTGCTCGTGTTGGACTTACTTCGTATATTCCTTTGAAGCGTATATTAAATAATGTTCTCTCGCATCAATTATTTATTTTATTTTTATCTTTCTGTTTAGATTTGTATTGTACAGTCGCGGTCATTAATAATCATCCACATATGGGTATCTCAAACAATTTATTGTCTAATGTTTTCACGTTCACATAATTATGATGTTATTGTTTTAAGTAGTGTGTAGCTGCTTGTATTAAGTTAAAAGATGGTAGTTAACCTATTTATTGGAAAGTTTATCATCTAAGGAACAGAGGGAAGCTGTCAAACTCTTGCGTGTGTTACCCCTATATGGATGATTATATATGACCGCGACTATTAATTTGATAAGGAAACATAATTCTTCTTGAAGGCAAATAATGTCGCTTAACTTTTTTTTATAATTGCCTTTTCTCCCCCGACTTTGAGAATTACCGAGACAGAAAGTTTTTGTTTTGATAATAATTACTTCTTGGTCTTGATCCTCCCTTCCGTGAAGCCGAGTAATAAAGGAAGGTTTTTACAGTTGGCGGTTCATTTGCTTCATTTGCTGACTCTACTCTCTCTCTCCCTTGCTCAACAAATATTCAGGCTGGCTGGAGGGAGCTCAAAGTTTTGTCATTTTTACCCAACCCCTCGCCAACTAACAAACCCACCCCGGCCAGCCACCCCACCGGTAATCAGACTGAATGTTTCTTCCCAGTTTCTCTAGTTTGGGAGCCCAGTTTTATATTCAAACGTATTGTATTTTCCCACTTTTCCATTCACAGGACTCAGAGCTAAATGTATCTTTCCAAATGTGTTATCTTCAAAGCTAGTGTGTTACTCTTTATCTGAACCACCAGGGGTGCTGATGGTTTAGTGGTTAGCACACTCGCCCAGCACGCGAGAGGTCCCGGGTTCGATTCCCCTGTCATTGGAATTGTTGGACAATTTTCCCAGCCCCCTATGTCCCTGTTCACCTGTAAAAACAAGGATAGCAACAACCTTGTAGGCTGGGGGAAGATATGTTGATGTAACTATACTGACTGCCTTAATGACCAACACGAGTCCATAGGCGTAAGGCCCTAACATAATATTCTTTTTCTTCCACCACCATTACCAAAGCCCATATCACCCACCCCCACCATCACCAACCAATTCACTTCACCCCCACCATCACCACCATCACCACCACTATCAACACCACCACAATTATTTTTAACCCCCTCACAATCACCACCATCACCACTACCACTACCCCCAAAATCCACCTTCACCTCCCAAACTAGTATTACCACCACCACTACCATCACTGCAATAACAAACTAACTAACTAACAACAATATGAGGCGAAGCATAAATTCGTTTTTACGTGTAATGTCAGATTTCATGAGTAATTAAATGTTCACAACTATTATATCCGTTGTAGAGCGAGGGTTCGCATTTTATGATTGTTTTTTTCACTGGAGTTGGTGAGCGAAACTAATTTGTTTTACAATGGGGGAAAAATATTGGTGTTACGTGATCGACCCCCTCAACTTTCTCGTCAAAACAGTAGCCTAGTGTGTTCTAATAGTTACACACACACACACACACACACACACACACACACACACACACACACACACACACACACATACACACACACACCTACACACACACACACACACACACACACACACACACCTACAGACAAAGAGATAGGGGGACGTGACATGCCTGAGAGATGGGCTATTGGTTCCTGTAAACAATGTATCTCACGAAATGGATGATTGATTGATTAATATTGATACTAAGCGCCGCAACAGCGAGGTCATATAGCGCCAGAAAACGGTCCTAGAGAGGTGAGAACAAGCAGAAAGAAAATAGAAAGAAAAGAGCTAAGACAGTTGAAGAATTGAAAGCTAGTGGCTGGGGCCGAAGGGGAGCCAAAACCCTTAATTAAAGTATTGCCCACATCACTAATACAGGCAATACCCACGAAATAGATAAATAACCACAGTATACAAATAGAGGATCTGTTTTGTGGCACGGCTTGAAGGGAATCAATGGCCCTTCAATTCACTCAAAATACTAATGTGTCTAATCTCTACTAACTGTAGTGAAAAAAAAAGTCTTCATGGCCCACTACACTCATCTTTTTACCCCTTTATATTAATTATTTTATACTGTTGGCGATCGTATTTATGGCATGGGGGAAAAGTAATTAATACACATTAATTTTATCACCGTTTCATCATTCATTATCTATGTTTTGAAGTGTTTTCGGCCTAACATCCATAGTTGAGAGAATAGGATTATATTTTTTGTCGTTTTAGTCAGAATATAATAGGCTTACTGACCTTTACAGAACACCACCAGTTATTAATTAAGCTAAATACAAAATTCATGGCTCTGAAAGGATGGATATGCATGCAGGAAATAATATTTAGAATAATAATAATTTCATGGTGTGATCTGCTTTTAACGTTTACTGTTTTATATCCTGTATAAAATAATAAAACTGAATGTAGGATTGTATTGTATGTTTGTCTGTCCATTAGTCTTTGTTTATCTATCTATCTATCTATCTATTTATCTATCTATCTCTATCTATCTATCTATCTATCTATCTTAATTTATTTATTTATCTATCTATCCCAAAATCTGTCTATCCAGTTTATCTATCTATCTACCTATCTATCAATCTATCTGTCTATCTTTATTTATTTATTTATTTATCTATTTATCTATCTATCTATCTATCTATCTATCTATCTTTCAAATTATCTATATATATCTATTTATCTTTATTTATCTACCTATCTGTCTATATGAATATATATCTTTCTTTTTATCTATCTATCTATCTATCTATCTATCTATCTATCTGTCTGTCCATCCATCTATCCAAGGCCAAGAGATATACTAGGTCGGGACACTAACCCCCACATACAGGGTATCAATTTCAGGGGGAGGAGCTTACTACCCTTTCCAGTACGTCACAGACCCAAGGGTGGCAGTATGGTACGGTACGGAATTACGGTACGGTATGTTATTTTTTAATCTAAAAGTACGGTACGAAATTACGGTACGATAATTTTTGTTAAGTACGGTACGGTACGAAATTACGTTATTTTGGGGGGGCCTTTACCGTACTCTTTCCGTACCATTTCCGTACCTTATTAAAAATTCGAATATACATTCCACTGTCCTCTGTCAAGAATAACCTAATATCCAGATGTAAAAGCAACTAATTAATTTTCTTGACGAACGTTCTACTTAAGGGGCCTACCCACGAAAACGGCCTGGCAAAACAATATCATTACTAACACCTATTTGTTTTTGTTGAAACTACATATAATTTTACTTAAGGGGCCTACTCACGAAAAATTCAATATTATCAGCCATTTGGGCTATTTTTGCTATAGCCATCCTTGTAAACCCTGATGTGTCTCCAGTACTTACATAATGTTTCAGCACATTTTGTGAATTCTTTATCCATTTAAATGGACATTGTTGTGAAGTGGGTGTTTAAAGGGACGACGCGAGATTTAAACACCTCTACTTCTATGGCAACCAGAAGTCTCTACGTTTTTTCTGGATTTTATTATGATTTTTTATTGTTTTATTGAGCAGCGACATTTGGCATCTCTCTCGGCTCCTTCTAGCCGTTCATACTACTGGCAACGCTCCCAGTAGCTCACTATTAGTCAGTGGCATTTCAAATTTTACGAGTTGAAAGTGTTTCGTAGACAAAACCTGTGTTTTCCCTCTCGTTTTTTGCACCATTTTGCCTCTGTACCTTGCCCTAATACCTCTGCAGCATAGGGAAGGTGTCAGGATAGAAAAAGAGGCAAGAGAATCGGCTGCCAATGCTTGGTTAGCAATATATAATACAAATTATAATAAAGTTCAACAACCTCCACCACCATTACCACCTGTTGTTGTTGGGCCTCTCTACGGGTTTCCATGAAAAGAAACAGTCAATTAATTAGTGATAAAAGTGTTAGTGAATCTGTGGAGGAATATGTACTTATATCGAAAAAGTTGATTACAGACATAGTCAAACACGTTTGTAAGTGTGGAGTACAGTGTACGCGAGTGGATTCTTCTGAGTGGGTTTGACTCACATCGCCTCGATTTTCTCAAAACGTAAGTTTTATACATTCTCCTCTTTATAATTTCGTCATTTCTTGTCCGATTTTCTTGATTGTTTTAGTATTTTAATCAGCATTGGACATACTAATGCTTGGTCATGCGATAACCATTATATAGAATTATATAACTTTTGTAAATGCATTTCTTTCGTACTCGTGAGTGATGTAGTGAGGATGTCAGCGGGAAAAATATTAATAGAAAATTCGTTTTTTGAGTAAACAAAATTCGGTATGACCAATAAATAGAAAAATTACCTACCTATTAATTGCCACAAAGTGCACTTTCGTATGTGAATTAGGTTTAGTTTAATAAGGCCTAAGGCTTAGGTGTCCAGAAAAGTGATAAATTATTTATATTTTTTCTCTTTTTTCTAAGGATGGACTTCAACATCATAGGGTTTATCTTTAAGGTTTAACTCTCTTTTAGCGTGTGTTTGTGTCATCTACTCGTCTGCTGCTCGTAGACTGTCGTTATCGTGTTCAGTTCGTGTCCAGTGACTCGGGACTCCTCTAATAAAATGCAAAGCTTATGTTGACGTCTGTTTAGTATTTCCTCTTAATGTGTTATTGGTCGATTTGGTTAGTTGATTCCAAGACAAATATGGAAAATGTGTACAGTATAGTCTATCATATAAGTTCATACTACTGCACCTGCTAACAGAAAAAAAAAATTGCAGTTCTAATTTACCCTTCAATTATCATGGTGTATGTATGCCGCCCTCATTGCCTTGTAATAATATCCTATACTGCAGCCTTCACCCTTGGTAACCTAGTGCAAGTCCCACAGTCACACACACACTTACTCTATTTATAGTAATATTAGTATATTTACAGTGATATTCACTAATAACAAAACAAAAGACACAATTATGGGAACTTAATCGAGTCTGGACAAGGAACTGTTTACAGAGGTAGTTCATATAATTGATTAATTTTAGAGATGTAATTTATGGCATTGGTACGATATTGGGTACGAAATTACGGTACGAAATCTTACTTTGTCGTACTAGTCCGGTAGGGTTCTTTGGGTAAGGTACGAAATTATGGTACGATATTTTTAAGCGTGCGGAATTACGATATTTTTTTCGTACCGTACCGTACTGCCATCCTTGCACAGACCATAGAAGGAAAACGAGAGATTGAAGTAGACATTAGAGGGCGAACAAATATATTTGCCAGGAAATCTGTTGAGAACTTGAGAGATAATTATATTTTGTATTTGGAATTCGGAGAGAGAGAGAGAGAGAGAGAGAGAGAGAGAGAGAGAGAGAGAGAGATGCATTAGAAGAAATTGACACATAAACATTATATAAACAATTCATACAGACACACTATATATAACAATAAGTCATATGCGTATTAACAAGTGTCTGTTAATAAAAATACTATTAATAATAAAAGTAAGAATAGTAATAGAAGAGAATCAAACAGGCAGAATAACGAGAGAGAAAGAGATAAATTGTGTATGTGTGGATGTGCAGAGAGAGAGAGAGTGGGTGTGTAGAGAGAAGAGAGTGAAGGAAAATCTGATAATTATCCCATGGGAACAGAGTCACATGGCATTAATTCCTATTAATGATTTTGAAATACCGCCCTACACTGTATATCCATTTGAAAGCAGAGCGGGAAACCTTCACTGATGGACAGCCAATAGTCAACTTCCCTTTTAGCTACGTCACAGATTCACTCACCCTCCTGGTGGGAGGTGAGGAGCGCGAGTGTCCTGACCTGTATATCTCTTGGCCTTGCATCTGTCCATCTACCTATATCTATCTATCTATCTGCCCCTCCTGGTCACTCTCCTTCCCTCTCTTAATTCCAATGTTTACAAACTGTGTGGGTGGTGGTGGTGGTGGTGGGGAGGGAGGTAGTTGTTGTGTAGACTTAGCGGCCAAATTGGATGAGAGATAAAAAAATTGATCCGACCGAGGGGGAGAAGAATAACAATTGGAGTGGAGTGAGTAGAAGTAGAAAGGAGGAGGGGGGGGGAAATGGAGAAAGGATGATGGAGGGGGAAAGAGGGGAGAGGAGATGAAGGAAGGAAGGAAGGAAGGAGGAGGGAGGAGGGAGGAAAGGAATAATGAGTGGAAGGAGAGGGGGGAGCATGGAGAGGAGAAGGTGGAACGAAGGAAGGAGGGGGCAGTATGAGGAAAGGAATTGATGAGTAGAAGGAGAATGGAGGGGAAAAGGTGGAAGAAGAATGGAGGGAGGAGAATGGAGAGGAAACGGTGGAAGGATAATTGAGGGGGAGAATAGGAAGAGGAGATGAATGAAGTAAAGAATGAGGAAAGAAATAAATGAGTGGAAAGAAAGGATAGGCAATGGTAGACAAGGGAAGAGAAGGAAGGAAGGAGGGAGGAAAAAGATAGATGAGTGGGCAGAACGGAATGGTAGACGAGGAAGGGAATAAAGGAAGTAGGGAGGAAAGGAATAGGAGACGAGGTAAGAAAGGAGGGAGGGAGGAGTAGAGAAGGGAGAGTAATGGGTTGAGAGGTTAAGGAAGGAGAGAAGCTTGGTGGTAAAGAAGAAGAAGAGATCAATGAAGAGGAGTGAGGGAGAAGGGAAGACGGAGGGATGGAAGGGAAATAGAAAATGGGATTTGAGAGACAGACAGACAGACAGACAGACAGACTGACAAGAGGGGGGAGAGAGAGAAGGGGAGAGAGAGAGAGAGGGGGGGGGGGGAGAGGGGGAAGAGGAGAGAGAGAGAGAGTGAGAAATTGGATCATATTAAATGTCTGTATATATTCTCTTGTAATCCTTCTTAGCCTTTTAAATCAATATTTCAGAAGAATCAGTCTACTCTGATCTATGTTCATGGTTCGTTTTATTTCCCATGTTTGCTAAAATATATGCTTAGTAATAACACATGTAGATTAATTAAGGGAGGAGTTTTTGTGTTGGTAAATCTGGAGCAACTGAATCCGCCAAACACTATTTCAAGCAACAACAGAACACCATTATTTTTGTTTATCTGGTTCTTTTTCCTGGCATACTTTGGAGAAATGAATCAATGCACTCCAATGTACAGTTGGACACATGAATGGTTGGTACAGCCCAGGTGGTGAAAAACACTTGTCCCATTTGAGTAACCAGTGTCTATTAACAGGTACTTGCTTTTTATTACCATTCTCAATACTGACTTCTGCCCCTGATGTCTCCTATTTGGCACTAATAAGGAACACACACACACACACACACACACACACACACACACACACACACACACACACACACCATCCTCAATACTGACTTCTGCCTCTGATGTCTCCTATTTGGCACTAATAAGGAACTTGATATTGGGAGAAATTGACCATCTTTCACTTCAGCTGTACCACCCATTCATGTGTCCAACTGTACCAAAAAAAAAAAAAAAAAAAAAGCCCTTAATTAATCCTCTTTCTGCCTGATATGTAACCTTCTTCATTACGCGTTATATAGGAATGTTATGTGTATTCTACGTGTTTCTCAATAATATTGTTATTACTATAATGTACAGTCTCCTCCACTCCCGCTTTCACCAGTTCAGAGTTGTCAACGTATACACCAGGCATCGTGTGAGCTACCAGTTCCGACTCTCACATCCGAAACACCTGTCATCAACCCTTACTCTTACTGGCAGGTGTTTCGGATGTGAGAGTTCGAACTGGTAGCTCACGCGATGCCGGGTGTATACATTAGCAACGCTGAACTGGTGAAAGTGGGAGTGGAGGAGACTGTACAGTTGCCAAAAGAGGAATTGCGACAACTACTAATACAACATTAAATATATTAATATCCATAGTTGTTTGTAGGGATTATAAGTATGTATTACAGAAGCGTATGTATATTTCCTTCTGTTATACATGATTATAGTTGATACAAATTAATAGTTGTGGATATTACTAGGGTTAAAGTTCCATCAAGATTTGTCGCAATTCCTCTTTTGGCAACTGTACACTCGCAATCCAAAATTTGTATCCAGGTCTTGTTGAAGTTTCGAATCATTTGACATAGTTGCTAGTGAACCAATTACAACGCTTATCCGGTTTCATGTTGGCTTGAGCTCGCTTAATTAATATTCGATCAGGCTATTCGAAGCAAACCTGGATACATTATTATTTTGGATTAGGAGTGTAGTATGGGAGTAGGGGACAGGCTTGGGGGGGGGGACTGGGGGGGTGCGGGAATAGGGGGACAGGCTTGGGGTTGGTAGAAAGCATGTCCCCCTATTCCTGCACCCCCTAACTCCCCCAAGCCTTAATGCTAGGTGTGGTTGAGTAGTTTTGGGCAATATTTGATTTAGTGAACCCGTTAAAGGGGGAATAGGGGAATAGGGGGACAGGCTTGGGGGGTGCGGGAATAGGGGGACAGGCTTGGGGGGTGCGGGAATAGGGGGACAGGCTTTCTACCCACCCCAAACCTGTCTCCTATACTCCGCACCCCCCAAAACCCTCCCTTCAAGCCTGCCCCCTACTCCCACCATAGTTGCCCTGGGATCAGTTTTCCATTTCACAGAGAGGCTGGGATGGTCATCACCCCATTTTTATCTCTCAATTTTTTTTCTCTGCTTAGTTTTTTATGTTTCTCGTTTTTCTGTGTGTGTGTGTGTGTGTGTGTGTGTGTGTGTGTGTGTGTGTGTGTGTGTGTGTGTGTGTGTGTGTGTGTGTGTGTGTTCATCTTTCTCTTGCTGACCCCCTTTTTATCTTTCAAATTTTCATCTGATCCTTGTTTTATGTCTCTGTTTTTCTCTGTGCTGATCTTTCTCTTTCTAACCATTTTTATCCTTCAACGCACACATCTGTTTCCCAGAATATAATAGCCAAGATAAAATTTCACTGTTGAGGACATTGTGTGGTCTTTTGCCATTGTTTCTCAATTTTCCCACCACAGAAAATAAATTGTCATACACTAGGTTGTTATTTTTGGTTATTTCACGTTTTATTTCTTATTTAAACAATTATTATGTATTTCTCGTGGTGGCGGGCTTGTGTGTCTCTGAGACCTGGTGAGCTAGACTAGAGGGGGCTCCGGCTGCTGCTCTGCCCCGATTTCGGGGAGAGAGGGCTTCCCATGCTAGGAAGGTCGCTAGTGAGAGACCAGACTAAATGGTTCCCATCTTTCAGTTCTTCAACTGTCCCTCTTTTCTTTTAATTCCCTTCCTGCTTGCTGTCACACCTCTCTATCGCCTTTTTTTGGCGCTATAGTACCTCAATGTTGCGGCGCCTAATTTCCATCGATCAATGCTGTAACATGGCACAGATGTGGAGGAAGTAATAAGAAAGAAATGTAAAATACCCAAAAATAACAGACTAGTGTTTGGCAACACTGAGTACACCAGCCACCATTGCCTACCACTTTCCTCCTCCCCTTATGCACGCATTTTTAATTTCAACATAACTGCCAAACAACATCTCAAAAGATGTTTGTTTATAGAGTATTTTAATCTTGGAAATACATCTACTTTCATTTGACAAAGCGGGAAAGGAAAGTCGAGGGACACCCTGTATATATTCAGTCGGCCCCATGTGTTTGGTCATCAACTTCCTCAGTATAGGAAGTTTTTTTATTATAGATAAATCTGTATAATCATACATGGCACTCTGTAGGGCCATGTGGGGAAGCCTGACGATGCCTGCAGATAAAAAAGGGAATATAACAACACTCCCTCTGCATATACAATACTCTTTCTGCATATACAATGGCCCATGCAGGGTATTATCATAAACAGTCTGCCAGTGTTTCTTGCAATGGCTGACTTGAATAATGCAAACGTTTTACTAAGATTGCATTCATAAATCATAGATATGGCCCCTCCTACCTTGTGTGTGTGCATGTATGTTTTTTTTTTTTTTTTTTTTTTTTATATATATATGCTCTTACTTTCCTCTTGCTTCAACTCACTCCCTGCCCTCACGTCATCTCTAAGTGCAAGAAATAATTCCCTCAACCTTTCTTTGTTGTGTCTATACTTTTCTTATTGACACTAAAATTAAATGGATATAATGGTTAAGGAACAATACAGAATGAGGGGGAACATATGATAGATAGCAATTCTTTATACTGCCTCTTAAGGTTGGTACAGTCACGAGCACTAATAAGTATACAGTTTTGGTTGAAGATTTGATCATTCCAATTCACCAATGAAGTAATTCCAATGGAGATGTTATTGTGCATTTATTTACCGTCTGCAGCTGGGTATTCGAAGCACACCTGGATACTTATTAGTGCTGGTGACTGTACCAGTTGTAGGAGCACCACTGTTGATTAACAGGCCAGGTTGTTGTTCTCTTGGGTGGCGGATGGGAAGGTCTCACTTTTTGGAATTTTCTTTATATTTCTCAGCACTCTTCAGTCCCTTGCCTTTTCACGATTGCTGTCCCACATCTCTACCTTTTTCCTTCTTGTTTAATTGGTTTAAGTATATTAAGTAACAAATAGGTTTATGGCAGCTTTCTTTAATTTTATAATTTATAGACTCCCGAGTGAGGTCCCATCTATTGGTAGTGTTAACCATCAGGCATTATTCCCTGTGCATTATGGAAGGTCACATTAATAAAGCATTCGATTCTGTTTCGGCTGGGTACTCACCATAATCAATAGGTCCAATTCATTGCCTTTGCTTATGGACTATGTGAAGAAAGCAAGTACAGGAGGCTCCCTTAGTCAAGTAAACTGTTAAATGAACTCTCCACAGAGGAGGCCATCAGTACACTGTCACTGTGAGTATCTAGGGCGATTGATTGATATTAGGGGCCACAACAGTGAGATCATATAGCGCCAAAACAAGGTGATAGAGAGGTGAGACAGCAAGCAGGAAGGAAATAGAAAGAAAAGAGGGATAGTTGAAGAACTAAAAGCTAGTGACTGGGGCCGAATGGGCACAAAACCCCTTAAAGTATTGCCCACATCACTAATGCAGGCAATACCTGCCTACGGGAGTATGAAGGGCGAGCACCAACATAACCACCGTTACTGAGCTAATAATTCATCAGGATATCTGGACCTTCTCTATAGGAATAACATCACCTTGAACGTCTTCACTAATTCCTCTGCGTCAACTTCCTCAGCAATACTACAAATTTTCCTAAATAATTAGCGACTTGTAGTACTGGAGGGACTTCTCTACTTTCTGTACATCCCTCACTCGCTTCTCACACTATTACTTCGGTGCCGACCAATGTCTCCACACGCAAAACAATTCCATGTGTGTATAATGTCTTGAAAGGCCCCAGCAATACGTACTGTACAGTTGGACACATGAATGGGTGGTACAGCCCAGGTGAAAGATACTTGTGTCCCATTTGAGTAACCAGTATCTATTATCAGGTACTTACTTTTTATTACCATCCTCAATACTGACTTCTGCCCCTCATGTCTCCTATTTGGCACTAATAAGGAATTTGATATTTGGGAGAAATTGACCATCTTTCACTTGGGCTGTACCACCCATTCATGTGTCCAACTGTACAGCCACAATCAAATATCCACCGACACTTTCCTTCCATCGTACAAATAAATCAGTATCATATCAAAATATAATCATACAACAACACCTTACGTCAACTCAACTCCCTCAGTTATTATTATTATTATGAGGTGCTACAAAATCATACATACACGTGTTGTTCTTTATTACCAAGATATTTACTACAATGGAAGGAAAGTGTCGGTGGATATTGGATTGTGGCTGGAATGATAGCCTGTGGTTAAAGGGGTGCGGGAGTAGGGGACAGGCTTGGGGTGTGTGGAAAAGAGGGGGACAGGCCTTGGGGAGGGGTAGAAAACCTATCCCCTATTCCCACAGCCCCCTAACCCCCGCCACCCCCAAATCTGTCCCCCTACTCCCTCACCCCGAAAACCCCCGCACCCTCTTAAACCCCCGCACCCTCTTAAACCCCCCCAAGCCTGTCCCCCTATTCCCGCACCCCCTTAAGGGCTTAATGTTTGAGTATCAATTATTTCTTTTGATGTAAACTTAAGGACTCTGTGATCGTGTTTGTATGAGACTTGGTGGCTTCTGATTCCTCCTCACTATGCCACGAAACAAGCTCTTTCTATATAGATAGTGTTTCGTGGCAATGTTTGAGGGACTCGTTTATATCTCCAATTTTCCGACTACATCACAGGGTCCCTTAAGAAGGTGTCGTGTCGGTAGTCTCCAAAATACCCACAACAAACGAAGAAAAGCATGATTCGTAAACCCAAAAATATATATAGAACATCAAACCCCATTCCAACAACACCTGCCCCTATCCATCTCCCCAACACCCTCCCTCTTTCAAATCTCACCCCTCACCATCTTTCAAAACTGCACCCCTCCTCAGCAATCCAATTCACCCCATCTCCTCCCCAACGCCCCGACCCGCTGCTTCAGGTATGTAAATGTAATCCTGGAGATGCCTTTTATGCTTCAAGGCACCAGCTCAGCCGTGGGACTTGGCCATTTTGTTGCCACGTTGGGTGTGTATTTATAAGGACATTTATCGTCGGTTGCTAGAAATATTTTAGTAGTAACAAGTGATAAAAAAAAAATAGTTGTAACATTATTGTTTTGGTCTGTCTTTTAAGGAGTCGTAGTGACTTGAGTTCATAATCTCCACAAGGGGAGAGAGAGGTACTGAACAGCCAGCCTCCTCCACTTCCACGTTCATCACTCACTCCAGCATTGTCCATGTGTGTGTGTACTCCTGACAGTACTACTCTTGCTTTCTTGAGCTGTGCCCGACGGGAATTGCTCGCTGGGTTTATTTCCTTGGCTTCTTTAGCAGTGTTGCCAGATGCAGCAGTCTCCGGCAGTCTCCATACTAACCCCCAATTGGGGAATAGCTACCCTATCCTTTTTCTCAACACTTCAACCTCCTCCCTCTTTCAAATACAACCTCACCTCTCCTTCTTTCAAACCCTCCACATCAACCCCCCATTCCAACAACACCTGCCCTTACCCATTTCCCCAACCTCTCCTTCTTTCAAACCCTCCACATCAACCCCCATTCCAACAACACCTGCCCTTACCCATTTCCCCAACCTTTCCTTCTTTCCAACCCTCCACCCACCTATCAAAAGAGTGTATTGGAATGGTTTTGGTTACAATGTTTACAAACTGGAAGAAGCCTTGTGGACGATTTGACTGCCCGTCGGGAACACAGTGTTATATACAGTTGGCTCCACTCCCGCGTTTCTCCCCTGTCGTTGCCAATGTTGGGCCAGTCAGAAATACTTATCCCGATCAACAATTTAAAAAATTCTAAACATTCATATCCTTAGAGTGAAAGATATGAATGTTTGGAATATTTTAACTTGTGGATCGAGATTCGTATTTCTGACTGGCCCAACATTGGCAACGACAGGGGAGAAACGCGGGAGTGGAGCCAACTGTACCATATCACGACGGAGAGCGGTCTGTGTTCGATTTTGTTTCCGGCTCAAACCTGTCTCTTACTTTTCCGAAGGTTGAACACTAAAGAATAAGATTTGTTCATTCTTTTTAGTTCACGAAAATATTGATAACTAGGTTTGAGTGTTGTGACGTGTCGTGGAACTCCTATATGACATCTCTCACCTACACAGACGATCAATCATTTTAACCTTGTTGGTATTTTTAAGATTACAATTTTCACTGACAGGGTCTTTGTACAAATATCTTGGGAAGGGTACTAGGCTATACTGTAGGTACTAGGCATTTCCCTTGGCTATATGATACTTGGCAGTTTCTCTGTCCATGGTCATAATATAGAGAACAGTATGGTTGGATTTGGACTTAACCATTCGTCTCCTGCACCTTTACATTGTGGCCAGGCAAGCTGCAGGTAAGTCAAGGCTTTACCTGCTTTGTTCTGCCTATAGTGATGCAGATTCTGGAGGGAAATATCTGTTTTGGTAGGAAGTGTACTGATGGAGGGTTTACAGGGATGAGGGATATACTCGTATACATACAAGATGTTACACATTTGTTTGACATTCATGCCTTGGCCTGGGAGGTTGTGTCGTACCCAGGCGGTGTTGTTCTCTGCATCTTAAGGGGGTAATTCACTTTTGTTACATTGGAGTGCCTTGATTCCTCCAAAGTATATATGCCAGGAAACAGGACCAGGAGAGCAAAAATAATGGTGTTCTGTTGTTGCTTGGAATAGTTTAGAGGATTCAGTTGCTCGACATTTACCAACACCGAATTTCCACCTTTTGACATAATTTTGACATAATTTTTAGTGGCATTTTACGTAAATTCTAAAGACGGTAAATGAGCACTGGATATGAATTTATAAGGACATCTGTTTATATTTGTTAGGTATAAAGTGACCTGTACTGCAGCAACATTGTTCGTGGATTTATGTGGATATTTCACGTCTTTAATCAATCATTAGAATAAATGAACTTTCACTCTATTCGTTATTACATTGTTAAGTATATGTGAATTTATAAGGACGTCAATCGCTTCTTTTGAGGGGATCATCATTCTATTTTGGGTAAATTCGAGGGCTACTGAAACCTCTAAACAATGTCACGAAATACATCCCCGTTTTTTTTTTTTTTTTTTTTTTCGTTTTTTGTCTATACCTCGACCTCGGGACTTTAGGGTGTCAGTAGCCCGTGACTCTTACATGCGAGGCCCCGAGATTATTGGGTGTCGCACCAGATGAGACAGTGACATTAGATTGAATATTTCATGGGATAGTTTGGAGGAACCACTAACTCACCATTTTACCATAAGAAACAAGACGAACGGCAGGCACCACACACACACACACACACACCCTGCATTCGAACTCAGCCTCTATAGGTGTACTGGGTAGGGAAAATTTAATGAGCAATACCAGGCGATTCGAAGCTTTCTGCTCCTCACACTCTGGTCAGAAATTATGTATCACGAGTGTACCAATATTCTAACGTATTGATGCATTATTTTATGCTACTACTTATATGCTTTTGAGATGAACTGGAAGGCTACTGATCCCTTCACACTATGACAGGAAACACACTTAATCAAGAGGGAAGTTTTGTGTTGGTTAATCTGGAGAATAAACTGAATCCACCAAGCTATTCCAAGCAACAACAGAACACCAGTATTTTCGCTCTTCTGATTCTGTTTCCTAGCATATAATATTATACTTTGGTGGAATCAAGGCACTCCAATGTAACAAACAAAAAAATGACCACCTTCTTAATCTTTCATCTACGAGTAAAGGGATGTATGTGTTGTTGTTGTTGTTGTTGTTGATGTTGATGTTGATGATGATGATGTTGTTGTTGTTGTTGTTGTTGTTGTTGTTGTTGTTGTTGTTGTTGTTGTTGTTGTTGTTGTTGTTGTTGTTGTTGTTGTTGTTGTTGTTGTTGTTGTTGTTGTTGTTGTTGTTGTTGTTGTTGTTGTTGTTGTTGTTGTAGCCGAGTTTGGTGGCATCAGAAGCCTATCCCTCAAGTTGGTCCACTTAAAGTATAAGCTTAAAGTAGTATTAAGTTTTATCTCCTCTTCATTGGCTTTCATTTATACAATCCTTCTTAACCTCTGTGAATAATTTCTCAGTACTTAATGAGATTAATTAACCCGAGATAAAAGACGCGTTAAGCTCCATACCAAATCTCTTTGTATATGTTTTTTTAATCTAGTTTATACTTGATATCCTTTACATAATGATAACCCAAACCGCTTGCTTATTTAAATCTAATTTACATAATGAGGTGTTAATTAGGTTTGTCTCTCCACCCACCTTATTCCCAAGGCTCTCAGACCACAGGAAATATATATATATATATATATATATATATATATATATATATATATATATATATATATATATATATATTATTCATTTTTTCTATATCTAAATATCAATATATTGTTCTAACTTTTGTTTTTGTTATATCTTTGTCAATCATTTTTTTTTTTCATTTCTGTCTGCCTGCCTGCCCGTCTCTCTGTGTATCTGTCTCTTTGTTTCAATATGTATGTCTATCTCACTGTCTGTCTCTGTGTATCTCCCTCTCTGTCTCTTGTTTCAATCTGTTTTTTACACGACTACAGATTAGGAAGAGGAGAGAACAAGAGGGGGAATGAAAATATAAGGAAAGAATAGAGATAGAGAGTGAGGGAACTGCTCTATTTTACCCTCGGGGACATACATGTGCCATAATCCCCTCATCTATTAGGGAAAAACATACATAGTAACAGCCACAAACAATAATAATGTATATGTATGTATGTAGATGAAAGCAGCACTGGTTATGGGAGTAGGACACTGTTGATAAATCTGGAACAAAGGATTCCTCCAAACTACTCCAAGCAACAGGGGACCTAACTGGGACGCGAGAATGACTATAAGCAACTATTAGAAGTATCAACACAACTGATGGCGGCTAGGGAGGGTTGCAGTGTTGCCAACCGTCACCCATAGCAGTGCTGCCACATAAACAATTTGCCGTAAGTGGCTGGAAAAACAAATCTGCTGGCGTTCGAGATCATTAAAAACACTCTATGGTCTGTGTAGGTATAGGCCGCACATCTAGGTTTCGAATCCCAGTTAATTTCACAACCCATCCAACCTACCGTCAACCCACTACCACTACCAAACCTCTTAGTAACTACCACATCCCTGCCAGGCTACTAACTTACCCATTCATCCTCAGAACAAAGGTGAGGTGTGAAAAGCCTGTCTTCATCCAATTACCAGAGTAGTACTGGCAGCCAGCTATTCCCCGTCGCTTCCCGTGCCAAAGTGCACCACTTACCACTCGGGTTAATTGAACCATTTCCCCTACTTACTCGTAGTGGCAAGGAACACTAGTTATCAGGAACAGATACAGAAGCGGACTCCAATATTAACAAGGCCACATTTAAGGGGGTCATTTGGTCTTTGGGAATCGAAGGAGTGTACAGTCGGCGGCAGAAGTCCTGTCGCCTCGCCTGCTTCACCGAGACAGGCAGTGTTCATGGAATCGAGATATACGCACGTTTTCTACACCTAATAATCTCGAGTCTTTGAACATCGCATGCCTCTGTGAAGCAAGTGAAGCGACAGGACTTTTGCCGCTAACTGTTCATCATTTCACAGTAATCCATTAAACTGACTACTTCACTTCACTATATTACTTCTGATTCCCTTAAGGACGAAGGTCCACTTAAAATAGGTAAAAAAAATTTTTTTTTTTTTTTTGCTAACTTGGCTAAAATCTAGCTAGTATTGTCCTCAACACCCTATCACAGTTTAGGTATCATTTGACAACTTTTACTATGGTTTATTTGGCTATAAATCAAGGTTTCTGGAGCGATGAGCGATCATTTACGTCGCAATGGGAGCTACTATGTGCAATATAACATGGTAATATTTTCATTCTTGTGCAATGTTTCTTGTTGTTATGGTTATTTCATGAACAAATGACAGCTGCACTGTCGAACGTGGCAACTTTGTGTGTGTGAGGCAGTGTAGCTACAGTCAGCAGAGGGAATGACAGTCAGACACGCACTGCAAAGGAATAGTTAGACTCGCTACATCATGTTCCTTCCTCTGCTAGTGACCAAACCACCTCTAAGTATTTCTTTTAATACAAAATTCTGTAGCCTTCTCCACCCCATTCCCAAGTTATTATGGCATTTCATGTTGATGAAGACCAATATCCTGGTCTTATGGTAGTGGCAGATATTGATCAGGCACTGTGTCTTATTTTAAATTCATCACATATCGTGGCATTTCACAACCCAAAAGTTCTACTCTTAAATTGCATAATTTTTAGGCAGCACTGAAATGTCTTTGGCAAATGACGGCAGTTTTATTATTGACTTAATCAAGCCGACAGCAGTTATGGAGCCAGGCTTTCGCAAGGTTTGTATTTTGGGGGAATATATGATATTTTAGATTGTTGTTCTTGGCAGATGTGCAGCCATATACTGCACAGACTCTTGGTTTCCCCATAACAAGTAAGTTAGAAGCACAAATGAGTCAATATATAAATAAATTAAGGCGAAAACACAGAGGGATCACATCTACCACACCAGAACCGAGGATGTTTAATTGACTACGTGACGTCACAAAAGGGGCTGACCAAGCCCGTGGTTCCAATATTATTCACCCTGCGCATACCTCTCTATAGTCATTATACCGTCTATAGTACCATGTGCACCTAATTACTGGAAACTATTGTTTTGTGTTGTGTAATGATTAATTTATAAATACTAAAGCAAATATTATCATAGAAACAACTCCATCTATAGCAGCAAGGGAGGAAAACACTTAGATAAACTTTGACGCTCATTTCCCGAAAACTTTTTTTTAGCCAAAATATAACCATACAAACTGCTACTGCTCAGCCAATTCTTCAGTTATTTACATGATTTTTTATTATTTGAAAGCTAACTAAATCATCTTTATTTGCATGTTGGATTAGTGCTGTAAGTTGAATATCTTCTTTTCTAGCAATATATATGTTTCATCGTACGGCGAAAAACAGAGAAAAACGTAATGGAAGATATTGTGCAATTATTCAGAACAAAACCGTTGCACCTATGCAAATAATATTACATGCAATTTACAATCATATCAAGTATACTTGGCAGCAAGAGCCTCAAAGGAATTACTCCAATATCTCCAGAATAGTAGCGAAGTAAATACCGTCATATTTTTGAGCACCGAAAACACATTTTATTATATTACTCTAATAATTAAGAACAGAATTCCATGAAACTATATCTATATCTTAGTATACATCTTCACCACCTTCATTAAAAAAAATGAGCTTCCTAGCTCTACTAGAAAAAAACAAAAATTCCGAAGTGGACCTTCGTCCTTAAGGGTGTGTGTTTGTGGGAATTAGGGGATAGGTTTGGGGTGGGGTGGGGTGTGGGATTAGGGGACAGACTTGGGGGGAGGGGGGGGGGTTAGGGTGTGTGCGAGAGTACATAGCGGGACATGCTTCAGGGGGAGGGGAGGGTTTAGATGGGTGCGAGAGTATATAGGGGGACAGACTTGGGAGGAGGTTAGAGGGTGCGGGAATTAGGGGACAGGCTTTCTACCCCCACCCCTCCCAAGCCTGTCCCCCTATCCCCCCCCCTGCACAAGCCTGTCCCCCTATTCCCGCACCCCCTTAAATTCTCAGATATCAAACAATTCGCATACAGAGGGTAATTGTGTATGAGTAATTTGGAGGGTTACAGATACCTCCAATTTATTTATACCAGTAAGCAGATGAGGAAAGGATTAGCTGTTGTGTGGCCTTTATAGTGTGGAGGAATCCGTGGTCCCAAAATTGACCAAGTTAAGGTGGTAATTCTTTTTTGGTACATACATTGGAGTGCCTTGATTCCTCCAAAGTATATATTATGCTAGGAAACAGGACTAAAGTGGCAATAATATATGGTGTTCTGTTGTTGTTGCTTGGAATAGTAGTGGATGATTCTGTTGCTTCAGAATTACCAAAACAAAACTTTCTCCCTTTAATTAAAGCTAATGGGCGCGTATTGGTTTTACAATCGATTCTAAATGTGTTAATCATAATGAAGATCTGAAGAGGTAGAGCAGCAAGATAGGAAACTAGATAGGAAAATAAGAGGAGGATTGGAGAGAGTAAAAATGTAATGTGGATAGATTTATTTGTGTGTGTGCAGGCAGTTTACCCGTGATACATAATTTCTGACCAGAGTGTGAGGAGCAGAAAGCTTTGAATCGCCTGCTATTGCTCATTTCCCCACCCAGTACACATATAGAGACTGAGTTCGAATGCAGGGTGTGTGTGTGTGTGTGTGTGGTACCTGCCGTTCGTCTCTGGCTGGTCAGGGATTACGTATCACGACTGTACAGTGTGTGAAGAACAAGAATACAGATATCATTTGTATTGAGAGGAGGGGAATTATAGGTGGAAAATGGAAAATATGAGGAATAATGATTTGTGCAAAGGTTGATTTAATTAAAAACAATTCTTGCACTTCTCTCCATTCCCTTACTGAATCATGCGAAAAATGGTTGTCTGCAAATAATTTTATACCAAGTGTGTTAATGGGTGTTAATGGAAACTGTCTATTTATTTTTCTTTCACATCTGCCTGAAATAAGTTTAAGTAGTAAAAATGCTGTTCTAGAAAAAAACGCGCTAACATGAAAGAGTGGTAACGTATGACGATATTATTTATTTATTTATTATTATTTAAAATATTCTATTATTAAAGTAGTATCATAATACGAATCAAATAAAGCTTCAAGGTATAGGGTTTCAGCAAGTGTGTAGATGAATATCACCCATGGCTGTGCAGGGTTTCAAGCAATGATACCCCCCACCCACCCCACCTCACCCCTAACCTGCCGGGAGAATACTGTACTAGCTAGAAAAGTGATGGTGGTATCAGCTCAAAGTACAGTCACGAGCACTAACAAGTATACAGGTTGGATTGAAGCTTTGAACAGTCCAATTTACCAACGAAATAATTCCAGTGGAGATCTTATTGTGTATTATTTAGTGTCTGGGTATTCAAGGCAGACCTGGATACTTAAGGGGGTGCGGGAATAGGGGAACAGGCTTGGGGGGGGGGGGTTAGGGAGGTCGGGGGGGTTTTGGGGGTGCGAGAGTAGGGAGACAGGCTTGGGGGGGTTAGGGGAGTGCAGGAATAGGGGACAGGCTTTCTACCCTCCCTCCCCAGCCTGCCCCTATTCCCGCACCCCCCAAGCCTGTCCCCTATTCCCACACCCCCTTAATAGTGGTCGTGACTGTATATTCTACCTGTGCCCACTGAAATATTTAGTCAGATTCTCATAAAGTTATCCTCGTACCATCTGGCAACACTGACTCGTTCATTAGTTCGCTTTGACCAGTGAGGATGGTGGAAGTGTAAACCGAAGCTGTTTGTTAATAACCTTTCGTCTACTATTGTGTGGATTTTCTTCCCGTTATAGACATTTTCACTCCAGTGTGATTCTTCCAGCTCATGGAATATATGTACAGGCACGAGCACTAATAAGTATTCAGGTGTGCTTCGAATACCTAGAGAGAGTAAATAAATGACTAATAAAATATCCATTGTAATTAGTTAGTTGGTGAATTGGACTTTTCGAATCTTCAACCAGAGCTGTATACTTAGTTGTGTTCGTGACTGTACTAAGTGTATGTAAGGATTCATATATAATCAACGTATACTTGTTTCAAATTTTCGAATATTATTTAACCATTCCTTTGAAAAAAAAAAAAAAAAAAAAACCATAATGTGGTAATTCGCTTTTTGTTACATTGGAGTGCCTTGATTCCTCTAAAGTATATATGCCAGGAAACAGGATCAAAAGAGCAAAAATAATGGTGTTCTGTTGTTGCTTGAAATAGTTTGGAGGATTATGTTGCACCAAATTTACCAACACCGAATTTCCTCCTTAATTAAGGAATTATTTCACACACAAACACAGATGTGGAATGACATCACCAACGTCCACATTTTCCATACCAGTTAGTTGCACATATTCTTTGTTTTTTGTGTGTGTTTTGCACCATCACTTGACTCCCAACATCACTTGACTCCAGCTTGGCTCGTCAACTGGTGGTATTTTTTAGGGGGACGGCAGTTGTTGGAATGTTTTTGTCCGCGTGTCCCTATGTTTTTTTTTTTTTCAAGGTTTCCTATCCTTTCTTTTTCGTTTTATAGAATTTCGTTTGTTGTTCCAGCAGATATTTTCCTTCCTCTTCTTTTGTCATCTACTGCCACTCGCTATGACTCCTGTTATTGTTGTGTGTGTGTGTGTGTGAAGGGCCTGCGAATGGTGATTTATGTACAGGTATTGTGAATGGTGGTTGTGTACAGTTGCCAAAAAAAAAAAAAGGTATTGCGACAACTATTGATACAACATTAAATATATATAATGTCTATAATTGTTTGTAGGAATTATAAGTATGTATGTATTACAGAAGGATATGTATATTTCCTTCTGTTATACATGCTTATAGTCCTTACAAAATAATAGTTGTGGATATTACTAGGGTTAAAGTTTTATCAAGATTTGTCGCAATACCATTTTTGGCAACTGTACTTTCATACAATAATTAATTTATAACTTCGTATAGAAACTGTCGATGCTACGATTCTGGAGTTAGGCTATTTTTTTTTCAGTGTGCCCTTTTTCTTAATTTACGCAATCAGATCATTCCCGTTTGTCTTAATTAAGGGGAGAAACCTGCTGTGAGGAATTAGGGGGCTCTGATGATTCCTCCAAAATATCCCCTGCAACAAAATCCCTCCATATAAGATTGTAGTGGTATGGTTCATGATAGAGTTTGGAGGGCTGGGTGTGTTCCAATTTGTCCACAACAAGTTACTTCCCTTAATTAATATAATAGAGTTGGGAAAATATTAAAACAAGACAGTGAGTTAAGGTGCTTGAAATTATGGTGTGGAGAGTGTAAATTTAGTGACGTAAACTGAATGCCAGATTACATAGAATTGCACGACGTGTAAAGTAAATAACAATGAGTTGAGAGACACCACTGACTGTAACAAATGGAAGCATAAATTCAAACATGCATATAATTACATACATACATACAGAGTGGGTGGGTGTATATGTGAACCAATCTACTCTTACTTATACATACATACTATAGGCCTACTGTACATGTATATATATATATGTACAGTTGCCCAAGAAAAGACTGCAACCAAATTTGGTCGTGTGTGGCATTGTCTGGCAGCTGCTCCAAAGTAAACACTCGTATTTTATCAATGGATCACTCAGAACCTATAACCTTTGTATGGATGGATGTTATTTTCTGAAGCCAATAACATCCATCCATACAAAGGTTGTAGGTTCTGAGTGATCCATTGATAAAATACGAGTGTTTACTTTGGAGCACCTGCAAGACATTGCCACACACCACCAAATTTGGTTGCAGTCTTTTCTTGGGCAACTGTACATAATATGTGTATCTACTATATAAAGGGCAATTTCTGTTTGTTGTTTTTGAAATTAATGAAATGCTATCAATATATAGAGTTCCTTATTCAGTAAACTGTGACTTCATACATCAAAATACTCTCTAATGTGCTTGTTCTACTTCTCTCACTTTATATAAGTATGGGGTTGAGTAGAATTGTGTTATCGCTGTAAATGTTGATAGAGGCAAGTCTTGGGTTACTAGTCTTCGTAGGAGAGACTGCTTCGATCATTTACAATTTTGCATACCGGGTAGTCGTTATGGAATAATATATAATAATAACATGAACACGACCAACATTACAACACAACAACATCCTTACACCCTTATCTATAGTACACCTCACCACAGTATCATAAAAAGTGACATTTCAGTTTTCAAATTGGATTGGAACTTACTACTACTACTAATACTATTATTACTACTACTACTACTACAATTACTACTACTACAATTACTACTACTACTACTACTACAATTACTACTACTACTACTACTACTACTACAATTACTACTACTACTACTACAATTACTACTACTACAATTACTACTACTACAATTACTACTACTACTACTACTTCTACTACTACTTCTACTACTACTATTATTATTACTGTTATTATTACTACTACTACAACTACTACTACTACTACTACTACTACAATTACTACTACTACTTCTACTACTACTACTTCTACTACTACTTCTACTACAACAACAACAAAGAAATTCAACAACAACAAAAACATCTAAAGCCACAAAGAACAGACCGACTGCCTCAAAACATTTCCTCACAGCCAACGACGAGTATTTTTATTTTTTTTTGGCTTGGGAGAAACAAGTGCATTTTACGGACCAAATAATTATTTTCTATTTTCTGGGCGGCACGAATTAGGATGTTTTTATGTTTGGTGCGTGTTGAGATATATATATGTGTGTGTGTGTGTGTGTGTGTGTGTATGAGGCTGTGCTTAAGAATAATAAATCAGCTTTCTGAAACATACTTCTACTGTTCCATTATTCGGGTTTATTGTTTAGAAAAAGTAGCATTGTATTGTTATGGTAGTGAGTGGCGCCGAGGCCTTTGTTTTAAAAATGTATATAGTCGGTATAAGCGGCTTGAAGATAGTCTTGTACCCACTCACTATCTCTCTCTGTTTGTCTGTCTGGCGGTCGTTTTCTGTCATTCTGTCCTTTTCTTTTTAATCACACACACTCAATGTCTCTGTCTCTCTCTTTCAAAATTTCTCAGCATCCCTCTCATTTTTCTTAACTTTTTTTTACAATTTGCCTCCTCTCTCTGTCTGTCTCTGTCTCTCTCTCTCTCTCTCTCTCTCTCTCTGTCTCTCTCTGTCTCTCTCTCTCTCTCTCTCTCTCTCTCTCTCTCTCTCTCTCTCTCTCTCTGTCTCTCTCTCTCTCTCTCTCTCTCTCTCTCTCTCTCTATCTCTCTATCTCTCTCTCTCTCTCTCTCTCTCTCTCTCTCTCTCTCTCTCTCTCTCTCTCCTATACAGTTGACAGATGTTGTCGTTCACAGAAGGATTAGATTCATAACTGAGGGACAAGTGTTGGAGGTCTAACTGATTCCTCCTACCAAGCAGTCCACCTCAATAGACGAGTAGGGGTTGTGTTTTGTTGCAGTTATCGAGGAGTACTGTACTGTACACTCGTCATACAGCATTATGACCACAGTGTCAGGAACAGAAAGCTTAGAATCGCCTGGTATTGCTCATTTCCTCCACCCAGTACACCTATAGAGGCTGAGTTCGAATACAGGGTATGTGTGTGTGTGTGTGTGTGTGTGTGTGTGGTGTGTGGTGCGGTGCTTGCAGTTCGTCGCTGGTCAGGGAATATGTATCACGAGTGTACATAAACTCCAGTTCGACCTACAAACAACTAACAACACCCAAACAAAATATTATTACAACATTGAATATAAACCATCCTCACTCACTTCCAAAGAGTTTCACACATTACAATGCACTTATATACACTCAAGTTTAGAGCTGGTATATACAACCTAAGCTGCTTTTTTCCTCTCTTATTATTTTTATTTCTCTGTCCTTGCTTTCCTGGAAATCTTTCTTCGCTGCTTGAAACCAACAGCACGGGTAATTAAGTTAGATATTTTAATTACCATCAACAACATTTTCCGTGGAGAGCGTAAGTGGCTAAATTAATTACCTCGGACAACAAGGACACAACACCAATACCTCATGCACTCTCTCTCCTCTTCTTTCTCTCTCTTTCTTGTTCTGTCTCTGTCTCAGTATCTCTCTCTCTTGTTCTGTCTCTGTCTCTGTATCTCTCTCTCTGGTTCTCTCTATCTTCTTTTTCTCTCTCTCTCTCTCTCTCTCTATCTCTCTCTTCTCTCTCTCTCTCTCTCTCTCTCTCTCTCTCTCTCTCTCTCTCTCTCTCTCTCTCTCTCTCTCTCTCTCTCCTCTCTCTCTCTCCTCTCTCTCTCTCTCATCTCTCTCTCTCTCTCTCTCTCTCTCTCTCTCTCTCTCTCTCTCTCTCTCTCTCTCTCTCTCTCTCTCTCTCCTCTCTCTCCTCTCTCTCTCCTCTCTCTCTCTCTCTCTCTCTCTCTCTCTCTCTCTCTCTCTCTCACGTAGGAGTTTGACAGCTTCCCTCTGTTCATTAGATGATAAACTTTCCAATAATTTGCTGTCTAATGTTTTCACGTTCACATATATCTTTGTATTAAGTAGTGCATAGCTGCATGTAGTAAATTAAAATATGGTAGTTAACCTATTTATTGGAAAGTTTATCAGCACACCTATAGAGGCTTGAGTTCGAATGTGTGTGTGTGTGTGTGTATGTGTGTGTGTGTGGTGCCTGCCGTTCGTCTCTGGTCAGAAATTACATATCACGAGTGTACAGAAGGCCAAGCAGACTCCAGTTATATATACCAAAACAAATGGCCTCCTCAAGTATAAACATTTTCGTCAGGTGGGTAGAGGGTCGGGGAGATACGCCGTTGTTCGTTGCAAGACCAAGATTTATTTTAGTTTATTTTTATATAATATATTTTCCGTGGATGCATGGAGTCTGGAGCGGGAATAAGCGGGTTACGAGAGCAGAACAATACGTTAATGCTCTCTGAGATGGTGGTGGTGGAGGCGCTGCAACTCCCACGGTATAGTTGGGTTCAAGTTTTTTTTTTTTTTTTCATATGTGTTTCTGGGAAGGGCAATGTTGTGTACAGCTGTGGAGTCGAGAGTATGAACCCCGTATCACCCTTAAGGGGGAAGTTTTGTGTTGGTAATTTTGAAGCAACTTAATCCTCCAAACTATTCCAATCAACAGAACACCATTATTTTTGCCCCTCATGTCCAGTTTCCAAGCATACTCTGGAGGAATCAAGGCACTCCAATGTACCAAACAGAATTACCACCTTAATGGACAGCGAGGCACTCTCTAGACTGACGTTCATACACTCGTGACACGTAATTCCTGACCAGAGACACACACACCTTGCACTCGAACTCAGCCTCTATATGTGTACTGGGTGGGGGGAATGAGCAATATCAGGCAGATTCGAAGCTTATTGCTCCTCACACTCTGGTCTGGTACATGGAATCAAAGGTAGTGAGTGAGGTGAAGAATATGGTACAGTGCTGGAAGTGGTTCTCTCAACCTTGTTTCCTGTCTAACCGGATATATTACACAGCCATTTCCTTCCCTTCCACTCACACTGTGGAATCTTCGTGATGTTTTATGTTACATTTAATTAAGAAACCAAGTTATTGAAGTTATTAATCCCGTGTAAAATAACAAATGCACCCTAATATTCTATGTAATAATATAGTACAAAAAAAGGAAAGGGATGGAAAAGAATAGCACGTGAAGAACTGAAGATGTATAGGGAAGAGTGACTAATTCAAGGCACTTAAGTTTGTTTTTTTGAAGTATAGGAGGGGTTGATTAGAGGAGGTTTAATTAATGATATAATGTTAGCCTTCTCCCATACTGAAGTGACTTGCTTTCTGGCACAGTTAGGAGGAATCAGTATATATATATATATATATATATATATATATATATATATATATATATATATATATATATATATATATATATATATATATATATATATATATATATATATATATATTCCTTCAATTCATTTAAAATATAAAAATATCTCCTTATTTTCAAGAGTTCCAAGAGTTCATGGCAGGCAGTGGTTCTTTTCCAGCACTGCCTAACTGTAGGAACGTTGAGTTGGAAAGGCTTTGCCACTTTACTACGTTTTAAATCATTAAAATAACCGAGAGAATACGATGTTTACACTCCTTCCCACGCCTCATAATTATATTTTGTTGTCTCATACCTTCCTTTTGTCCTATATGTACAGTTGGCTCCACTCCCGCGTTTCTCCCCCCGACGGGAACCGCCTTGCCGTGGTGGGGGGCTTGTGTGTCTCTGAGATCTGGCGAGCTAGACTAGAGGGGGCTCCGGCCCCTGCTCTGCCCCGATTTCGGGGAGAGAGGGTTTCCCATGGTAGGAAGGTCGCTAGTGAGAGACCAGACTAAATAGTTCCCATCTTTCAGTTCTTCAACTGTCCCTCTTTTCTTTTTATTTCCTTCCTGCTTGCTGCCACACCTCTCTATCACCTTTTTCTGGCGTTATAGGACCTTGATGTTGCGGCGCCTAATATCCATCAATCAATCAATCCCGCGTTTATCCCCTCGCGTTGCCAATGTTGGGCCAGTCAGAAATTCGAATCCCGATCTACAAGTTAAAAACTTCGAAACATTCATATCCTTAGAGTGAAAGATATGAATGTAACGAATATTTTAACTTGTGAATCGGGATTCGAATTTCTGACTGGCCCAACATTGGCAACGACAGGGGAGAAACGCGGGAGTGGAGCCAACTGTACCGTCACGAGCACTAGTAAGTAGACATCTTTGGTTGAAGCTTTGAACAATCCATTTCAACAACGAAGTAATGCCAATGGAGACTTTATTGTGCATTTATTTACTGTCTCTTAAGTAGTCGAAGCACAATTGAATACTTATTAGTATTCGTGACTGTACACTAGCTTAGATTTGTAGCTTAGATTAATTTGTCGTTTGATTTCTGACTTTCTCTTATTTTACTACTTTCTACCACTCCTATACTTGCCTTAGTGTCAAGTAATCCCTCTGTGTTCGTGGTTAATTCACTCTCATTGTAATAATCAATTACATTTGGTTGACACTATATTTGTGAAGGAATAACTGGTATATGTTATTGTTGGAAAGTTCTATATATATTCAATCATTATTAATCTTCATAACTTCTCAGTCACCCAGCTTATTCTATTCAACCCTTTTTAATTTTCATAACTTCTCATTCACCCGTCTTACCTTATTCAATCCTTTTTAAATTTTCATAACTTCTCAATGGCTTTTCTTACTCTCTATTCCCGTCGTTTTTCCTGTTGCTCCATCCTTGCTACAGTCTCGGCCTTCCCCCTTTATTCCCTTCATCTCCATCCCTCCCTCGGGTAACTCGGCAGCCCCAAGTTTAAATTAATCTGGATTTAAGCCCAACTTTTACACAGTGTGAGAGTCGGTGGAGCCTCCTCAGTCACTTATGAGGTAGTGGAGAGGTTGGGTTAGGTTGGGGTGGGAGGAGGAGGGACCGATGGAGGTACAGTTGCCAAAAAAGGTATTGCAACAAATCTTGATAGAACTTTAACCCTAGTAATATCCACAACTATGTATAACAAAAGGAAATAATAATATACATATCCTTCTGTAATACATACTTATAATCCCTACAAACAACTTTGGACATTAATATATTTAATGTTGTATCAATAGTTGTCGCAATACCTTTTTTGGCAACTATACACTCGCGATACGAAATTTATTCCAACAACAACATACGTAATTTACCATATGAGAACTATATCTGTCAGTCATCTCTATATTAAAATTGTATTACAACATCACTATAGCTAATATAATACATACACAGGTGGAAATGAAGGGAACTTATTATACTGCCGACTGTACACGACGTTATATGATTAAGCAGTGAACCAAATTCTAGAGGCAGATAAAAACCTAATCTGTGGTATTGGGTGAGTATATTATAAGATGAGAGAGAATATGAAAACAGAGAAGTGGAACAGTACATGGATTGGTGGCTTCAGATTCCTCCTCACTAGAATTCTAGGCCACCATATAATATACAGTCAATATAGATGGTCTCATAAATAATTGGCTTTTGTTACATTGGAGTGACTTGATTCCTCCAAAGTATACCAGGAAACAGGACCAGATGGACAAAATATAATGGTGACTTGTTGCTTGGAATAGTTTGGAGGAATCAGTTACTCCAGAATTACTAACACTCTATTATCCCCTTAATTAAAGCTCTTAGCTCTCGTTCAGCTAAGTTACTCACATTTGCGTCTTTGACTAAGTGCTTCAATATTAATTACAGGCAAGAAAATGGACCTAACCTCTAACTATATTATTGTATTGTTTTGCTGCACAAGGGAAGGTACCGTAGTTTGTTAAAATAATAGTCTAACAAGTAGCTAAAATAGTTAAAAATATATATTCTTTATATAAAATAGAGGCATCCTTTTCAACACACACACACACACACACACACAGAGGTCGGTCGTCTTTTCAACACACACACACACACACACACACACAAGCACAGGTGAAGAAAATCGTTACCCAGCAGAGGTCAGTCACCGTGTTCAATGAGAAGGAAGAAGAGTTGGGACACGTGGGGAAAAATAAAGGAAGGAGAATTTTAATAGATGAAAGTGAAGAAGGATTGAAGGAAGGGTGTATGGATATATAAATTGTATATATGTGGATGA
This sequence comes from Petrolisthes manimaculis, assembly GCA_034508575.1. Classification (NCBI taxonomy): domain Eukaryota; kingdom Metazoa; phylum Arthropoda; class Malacostraca; order Decapoda; family Porcellanidae; genus Petrolisthes; species Petrolisthes manimaculis. The sequence goes on along the minus strand of JAWZYT010001818.1, from coordinate 341,306 downwards.
AGGAATATAAACATTGAGAGAGAGAGAGAGAGATGAGACGATCACAAACACACACACACACACAGAGAGAGAGAGAGAGAGAGAGAGAGAGAGAGAAGAGAGAGAGAGAGAGAGAGAGTGGAAGAGAAAGTAATTTTAAAATCCAGGAACAGAAAAAAATTTACGAGGGAGAGAATATCAAAGAGGAACAGAGGGTTGAAATATAATACTGAGAGGGATGGAGGGGAGATGGGAAATTTGGTATAGGAAAGAGAGAGAGACAGACAGACAGACAGAGAGACTGGCAGACAGAGTCAGACAGACACAGAGAGAGAGACAGACAGACAGACAGAGAGAGTGACAGAGAATTTTTACTAGGAAGAGAGTGAGAAGGAGATTGACAAAGAAAGATGAGAGAGGTGGCTAACTGCTAATAATAGAAGGGGAGAGGGGGAGGGAAAAGGAAGGAATGACTGAATGGAAGGTGTAGGGATGAAAAGCGAGTGAGGAGAAGGAACAGAAAGAGGGAAACATTAATTTTGTAGAAATATATACAGTCGTGGTCAATAATAATCATCCACATATGGGTATCTCAAACAATTTCTTGTCTAATGTTTTCACTTTCACATGTGATGTTATTGTTTTAAGTAGTGAGTAGCTGCTTGTATTAAATTAAAAGATTTTAGTTAACGTGTGTGTGTGTGTGTGTGTGTTACTGTTTTAAGTAGTGCGTAGCTGCTTGTATTAAATTAAAAGTTGGTAGTTAACCTATTTATTGGAAAATTTATCATCTAAGGAACAGAGGGAAGCTGTCAAACTCTTACGTGAGTTACCCCTATATGGATGATTATATTTGACCGCGACTGTACATATACAGGGTGTATCGCGACGTATAGCACTAACTTACACCAGAGATATAGAATATACTTTTGAGTATATTTGTTCTATAAATTATTTAGTGTGTGATCTCAGTAAAGTACAATGAATACTGATACAAACTATATTTTTAACTTGTGTTGTCAAATTGTGGTGAGCTTCAGAGGGAGAGGAAGCCTAATATCATTTTCGGACCAAAGAGGCCTTATTTATTTATTTCATCTTAATAAGTTCTATCATGATTACAATATTTATGTGATGTTCTTTAACGTACAGTCGGTGGCAAAAGTCCGGTCGCCTCACTTGCTTCACCGAGAAAAGCAATGTTCATAGACTCGAGATTATTAGGTGTAGAAAAAGTGCGTATTTCTCGAGTCCATGAACACTGCCTGTCTCAGTTGAACAGGTGAGGTGACAGGACATCTGCCGCCGACTGTACAGTGTTGGTAATTCTGAAGCAACTGATTCCTTCAAGCTACTCTAAACAACAAGACACCTTAATTTTTGTCAATATGGTCCTGTTTTCTGGCATACTTTGAAGGAAACATGGCGCTTCAATGTATTAGAAGTATACTATCCTCTTAATTAAGTTTACGAGCCTGTGAAGCCTATAGTTCCATACTGTACAGTCACGAGCACTAGTAAGTATACAGGTTTGGTTGATGCTTCGAACAGTTCAACTTCACCAACGAAGTATATTATTTCAATGGAGATTTTATTGTGTATTCATTTACTGTCTCTATATAGGTATTCGAAGCACACTTGTATACTTATTAGTGCTCGTGACTGTACAATTGCCAGCACTTATAACTATAGTCCATTTACTTATACTTGTCCCGCCGCTCCGTTTGAGCCTAGCCCCAGGTATGAATGGAGCTCTCTGATTGGCTGCCAGGACGCTCAAGGTACCACGCCATTTCTTGTAAACAACCAAGCACTTACTCTGCATTTGAAAGACGACATACCTCTAATAATTTATGTGTAGCTAGATTATTATATAGGTTATGCATTTTTATCTTACACCATTAAACTCTACATTAAATTTGGAACCTAAAAACAATCTCCAAATCATAATACAGACCAAAGAAAAAATATTATAGCGAGTTTAAGTCAGAATACGGCTTGGAAATGTTTATACCACTTTTTACATTGAAGTATTTTTTGCTTCATAGTTAGCATTTATATATAAAAATAATATTCATTCTCGTACAAAATTTTCTTATGAATATGACAATACCATCAGATTTTAGATAAATATAAATATAAGAGAAATACGAAACGTTTAATGAGACACTGTCATTCCCGACTTCAACAAAGATTACGTAAAATTAAGCTACTTTTTTTATTTAACATTATAGGTTTCCTACAAACAGATAATTTTATATGTTAATAAATTGAGTGTGGTTTGCCATACAAGTTATCTGAAGGAAAGTATTATAATAATGTAATCAGAGAAAAAAAAGAAAGACGGTAAACAGAGCGATACTCCCACATCATACCACAACCAGTAATAAGGGACTGAGGGGAGGGAGGGCAGGCGGTTGTTCTTGTACATTCTCTGCCATAGGCAATGACCAGTTGCCAATTGTCCAATTTTTCACAGCTTGTAGTCTTCTTTTTCTCTGATTACATTATTATAATACTTTCCTTCAGATAACTTGTATGGCAAACCACACTCTATTTATTAACATATAAAATTATCTGTTTGTAGGAAACCTATAATGTTAAATAAAAAAAGTAGCTTAATTTTACGTAATCTTTGTTGAAGTCGGGAATGACAGTGTCTCATTAAACGTTTCGTATTTCTCTTATATTTATATTTATCTAAAATCTGATGGTATTGTCATATTCATAAGAAAATTTTGTACGAGAATGAATATTATTTTTATATATAAATGCTAACTATGAAGCAAAAAATACTTCAATGTAAAAAGTGGTATAAACATTTCCAAGCCGTATTCTGACTTAAACTCGCTATAATATTTTTTCTTTGGTCTGTATTATGTTTTGGAGATTGTTTTTAGGTTCCAAATTTAATGTAGAGTTTAATGGTGTAAGATAAAAATGCATAACCTATATAATAATCTAGCTACACGTAAATTATTAGAGGTATGTCGTCTTTCAAATGCAGAGTAAGTGCTTGGTTGTTTACAAGAAATGGCGTGGTACCTTGAGCGTCCTGGCAGCCAATCAGAGAGCTCCATTCATACCTGGGGCTAGGCTCAAACGGAGCGGCGGGACAAGTATAAGTAAATGGACTATAGTACAGGAGAAGAGTGGACTGACAAGACTGACTGACTGTACCAGTTATAAGTGCCGGCAACTGTACTTCATAGCGTGGGACAGATGTGGCGACACGACACGATTTTTGCCACCGACTGTACACTTGACGAGAGAAAAAGCTGCACTTGGCAGTTCATTATATCACACACTGGACTCAAACAAAATAGTAATTACGAAAAAAAAAGTGGCATTGCACACAGTTTAAAGGAGAAATAAAAATGTGATGTTGACAAAATACATGGTAGTGACAGAAAAAAACACACAGAAAGACAGAACAAAACACATAGAACAAAATCCCTACATGTAGTGGGAAGTATTGCCTGTAGTAATGTGGGCAATACTTATAGGGTTTTGGCGTCCCTTCGGCCCCAGCCACTAGCTTTCAGTTCTTCAACTGTCCCTCTTTTCTTTTCATTTCCTTCCTGCTTGCTGTCTCACCTCTCTATCATCTTTTTCTGGCGCTATATGACCTCGATGTTGCGGCGCCTAATATACATCAATCAAAATAAAAAAATCATAGAACAAAACTCATAGAAAGACAGAACAAAACACACAGACGGGTAGACAGAACACACAGAACAAAACACACAGACGGGTAAACAGAACACACAGAACAAAACACACAGACGGGGTGACAGAACAAAACACACAGACGGGGTGACAGAACAAAACACACAGGCGGGTTGACAGAACAAACCACTCAGAAAGACACACAGAACAAACCACACAGACGGGGTGACAGAACAAAACACATAGAAAGACAGAACAAAACACAGAACAAAACACACAGACGGGTAGACAGAACAAAACACAGGTAGACAGGTAGAGAGGCAACAGGTCAGACATCAGTGGCAGTGATTGACGAATTACAGAGGGAGAGTTACAAGAGGCGAATTACAGTGTTGATTTACAAGAGCTGTTTTAGAAGTAAGACGAGTGGTGAGTTACGAAAGGTACAGTTAGACACATGAATGGTTGGTACAGCCCAGGTTAAGAAAGATACTTGTGTCCCATTTGAGTAACCAGTGTCTATTATCAGGTACTTGTTTTTATTACCATCCTCAATACTGACTTCTGCCTCTGATGTCTCCTATTTGGCACTAATAAGGAACACACATGAACACACACACACACAACATTCTCAATACTGACTTCTGCCCCTGATGTCACCTATTTGGCACTAATAAGGAACACACACACAACATCCTCAATACTGACTTCTGGCTCTGATGTCTCCTATTTGGCACTAATAAGGAACACACATGAACACACACACACACACACACACAGACACGATAATGCAATATCCGCGTCTGTCACCGTGTCACTCAGCATTTTTTTCATTCTGTTCCTCTGAAGATTAATAATTAGTTAATATGATGGAGGTTTTTCCTTGTGATCATTTCCTTAATTTTATGTTGAGTTAAAAGGGGAGAAACTCGGTGTTGGTAAATTTGGAGCAACTGAATCCTCCAAACTATTCCAAGCAACAACAGAACACCATTATTTTTGCTCTTCTGGTCCTGTTTCCTAGCATACTTTAGAGGAATCGAGGCACTCCAATGTAACAAAGGCGAATTATCCCCTTAAAGGGACGGTATATTTTCGATAGATTGAAGTGCCTCGATTCCTCCATAAGAATGCCAGGAAACAGACGACCCTGATGAAGAAGAAAAATAATAATGGTATCCTGTTGCCTGGAATAGTTTGGAGGAATCATGTGTTCCAGATTTACCACAAAAAAAAGGGAAGAAATTCGTGATGGCAAATCTGGAGAGCGAGTGAATCCTCCAAACCTTGTCACGAAATAAGATTCTCCCTTATTAGTAAGTGTTATTATTAATTAGAGAACAATAATAATAATGATAATAATGAGAATATTTATTAAGCAGACTACGTTACGTTCCTTTAATCCTACACCTCTTTAATACAGAAAATATATTATTATGCTCGATACTTGGTGTGTTTTAATCCTGGCAGGATAACACGTATGTCAGGAAGTAATTGCCACAACATGTGGTCTGTTCGCATTTCTGTTGAGTTGGTGAGATGAAAGACTGTTAACATGTCTCCCGCTGTCACCCTCAACTCCATGATAGGTTTGAACCTAAATATAGGACCCTTCTGAAATATATATATATATATATATATATATATATATATATATATATATATATATATATATATATATATATATATATATATATATATATATATATATATATATATATATATATATATATATATATATATATATATATATATAATATTATATATACAACTTCGTGTCTGCATTCTCTCTTATTCTTAAGATAGTTTTGCCTTCCATAGACAGTCTGAGGGTTGGTATCACCATATGCCATATTGTAGGTGAAATAGACATTTATAGAACGAAAATGAGTTTTCCCACCTTTTGGTGCTTCTTCAGTCTCTGAGAAGTGAGTGAGGATGGTAAAATGAAATAGAAGATTTAGTGCTTTATGCCTATTGACTCCTAGTGTTGGTCATTAAGGCAGTCAGTGTTGTTACATCAACACATGTTGCCCCAGACTACAAGGTTGCTATCCTTGCTCTTACAGCTGGGTACCTACTTACTGCTGGTGAACAGGGACATAGGAAGGGGCTGGGAAAACTGTCATGAAACCAATTATTTTTTATGTACGGGTGTGTTGGATGTTTGAGAATGCATCATTTTCATAAATAACGAACGTGTGAGATTATAGAAAAATGGCTGCTTAGTCTGTATAGACAAAGTTAGCAATCCCAAAATTGTCTCCTACCATATGTCAAAAATGTCAATAAGGTAATACCACAATAACGTCAACATGTCAAAAATGTAAATAACGTCCACAATCCCAACACGTGCAAAAACAATCCACATTTCCCCACACGTCACTAACAACCAAACCCGTCTTCTGTCAAAACAACTTAAGGAGGTAATTTGCTCTTGTTACATTGAAGTGCCTCAATTCCTCTTAAGTATGCTAGGAAACAGAACCAGAAGAGCAAAAATAATGGTGTTCTGTTGCTTGGAATAGTTTGGAGGATTCTGTTGTTCCAATCTTACCAACACCGAATTTCCTCCTTAATGAATATCATCACACGTCAACATTGATTGCTTGCTGGACATTAGGCTTGGCAACATGGAGGTCCTATAGCGCCAGAAAAAGGTGATAGAGAGGTGTGACAGCAAGCAGGAAGGAAATAAAAAGAAAAGAGGGACAGTTGAAGAACTGAAAGATGGAAACCATTTAGTCTGGTCTCTCCCTAGCGACCTTCCTAGCATGGGAAGCCCTCTCTCCCCGAACTCAGGGCAGAGCAGGGGCCGGAGCCCCCTCTAGTCTAGCTCACCAGGTCTCAGAGACACGCAAGCCTCCCCACCACATCAAGGCGGTTCCCGTTAGGGGGGTCAAACGTCAACACAAATGCACCAACTCAATAACAACCTATACTCATACAAAACCTATCCTTATTTCACACAGCTTTATCTCTTCTAACAGGGGATAATAAACATCTTCACCTTTTGGACGAGGGAGATGGGAAAACTCGTAGAGAACTTTGTAGCACTAAGGATGTAAAGATCTGTAGGGAAGTGGTGGCTCGAGTCCAAGAAGTGCCAAAAGCAAAATCAAGTGAAACACACAAACACACACTTTTTTTTTTTGCAAGTTCATATATTCCTCCACACATTCGCAATATTCACAAACATCCACACACAAATTCGCCAGTACTCACAAAAAGAAGCACATTCGCAAATTCAGTCAAACACACAGCCATACAAACCGCACATTGACAAGCAAGCAAGCGTACACACAACCACACATTCACTCATACACACGTGCACACAAAACAAACACACACACAAATGACCACACATACAGTACAGTGGTGTTTAAAGTACTGTAGAATCACCCCCACCACGCCTCACATTCCCTCGTTGCAGTAGCAACAAGGTTATAAAAGCGTATAAGAAGATAACTTGGTTAACCCGTATCTAATCCCCAATAGAGAAGAGGCAAAGTTGGAGCAGACGTGGGTCCAACATTATTCTAAGAGGCTCTTATGTTTCGAGCAATGTTTGTTTACTCTTAGCATGGCCCAAATTATTTCCTAAGTCTCCTATGATTCGAGGAACATTTACTTTCAGGAGAGGCAGCATGTGTCTTTTAGATGAGAATAAGTTGAAGTAAGGATAATCAAATTAGGTTAGGTCAAGGTAGGTGAAGGTATGGTTTGGATATAAATAAAGGTGAGATATACCTGTCAAATCTTTCATATTAATCATGGAGAAAGTTTGGAGATATCTTGCTACACTTGCAATCCAAAATATGTAACCAGGCTTGCTTCGAATAACCTGATCGAGTATTTAAGCGAGCTCAAGCAAATATGAAACAGGATAAGCGTTGTAATTGGTTCACTAGTATGTCAAATGATTCGAAACTTCAACAAGACCTGGATACAAATTTTGAACTGTGAGTGTACAGCCACAATCAAATAACCACTGACATTTTCCTTCCATCGTGCAAATGAATCTGTATCATATCAAAATATAATCATGCAACACCTTACGTCAACTCGACCCCCTCAATTATTATTATTATGAAGTTCTGATAAATCCTACATGTGTTGTTCTTTATGACCAAAATATTTACTATGGTGGAAGGAAAGTGTTGGTGGATATTTGATTGTGGCTGTACATACATCATCAGTGGTCTCTAATATAAGGATGAGGATGATACGTGAATTATATATCTTGCCAAGAGGAATTGCAACACATGTCCCTGAACCATGAGAAAGAAAGAAAGGAAGCGAGCGACCATAATAATAGTAACTTCTATCCCAAGCTCAGTGTCCTAGCAAGAGGGGAGGAGGAGGTGGTGGGGAAGGAAAGGCAAGGGAATATGGGGGGAGAACAAACAGGAAAGGCAGACACGAAATGAAGACCCAAAGCAACCCTTTTTTTATATAATCCATGCAGGCAAGAGGGAATGTTATAGCATGTTATAGCATATTTCCATAGCACATGTAACGTTAGTTTAACATTCATGTCTCGTTGTCTTGCAGGGATTTTGAGTCTACGTAACTCTCTGAATAATACAAGAAAACGAATCCTCTATTTTGTATACTGAAGCTTTCTGTTTTCTGGCACGGTTTGGTGATACCGTGTACCCCTCTATCCTGTTTACCCAAAGCTCACGATTCCATTTGACTTTACAGTAAGGTTTCCTACCATGAGTGATAGGAGTTGTGTGTGTGTGTGTGTTCACTTCTTTTAATGTTGGTAAAAACATTGATATACGTATATATTCCAAGGCACAAAAATGTACAGCCACAATCAAATATCCACCAACACTTTCCTTCCATCGTAATAAATATTCTTGGTAATAAAGAACAACACGTGTATGATTTTGCAGCACCTCATAATAATAATAATATTGAGGGGGTTGAGTTGACGTAAGGTGTCGTTGTATGATTATATTTTGATATGATACTGATTTATGTGTACGATGGATGGAAGGAAAGTGACGGTAGTTATTTGACTGTGTTGTGGCTGTACAAAGTTATTCCAAGGAGGAGGAGGAATCTACCCTTCTCTTTTTTTACTGGACTGAACGACTACACATGAACGAGACTGAATTCTCTTTTTTCTGATCACCTTATTCACTCGTGGATGCATTTTGGGATGGAAGAAGAGGCAGGAGGAGACAGAGTTTGGCTATTACCGGTGCTTACAACTAACTCCTCCACCACCACTCGGGGCTGCTCGGTCAGACATACAGCTTGAGGAACTTCAACAATAACAACTCCTCCTCCTCCACCACATCTAACTTTCATCTTGGTTGGTTGTGTGTGAGGATAAAGTAAGACTGTTTGTTCTAGTCCTGGAAAACCCTATACTGGAAAACACTATACTGGAAAACCCTATACTGGAAAACCCTATACTGGAAAACACTATACTGGAAAACCCTATACTGGAAAACCCTATACTGGAAAACCCTATACTGGAAAACACTATACTGGAAAACCCTATATTGGAAAACGCTATACTGGAAAACATTATACTGGAAAACATTATACTGGAAAACCCTTTACTGGAAAACCCTATACTGGAAAATACTATACTGGAAAACACTATACTGGAAAACACTATACTGGAAAACACTATACTGGAACCCCCCCCCCACCAAAAAAAAATAAAAAAAATAAAATAAACGAACAATATTTTCTGAAGAACGACGATCCAAGTAACAAGATTAACTAAAAAAAAAAATAAAAAAAATAAAAAGCCTGTGTGAAGTTCGACTATCATAACAGCCACCGTGTCCGAATAGAAAAAAAAAAAAAAAAAAAAAAAAAATCTAGATTTCCGTATGGAAGACGATGATGATTTTTTTTCTCATAGAATTTTTCATATTTAGTTCATATTTTCAAAAGTTATGAATGACAAAGTAAATGAAAGGTCTTTGAGGGGGTGCGGGAATAGGGGGACAGGCTTGGGAGGGTGTTTTTTTTTAGGGGGTATGGGAAAAGGGGTACAGGCTTGGGGAGGGTGTTTAGGTGGGTACAGGAATAGGGGACATGAGGCTTTCTATTCACCCCAAGCCTGTCCCCCTATTCCCGCACCCCCAAATCCCCCTCCCTCCCTACCATACAACATTATAACTAGGTTTGTTGTTTTGCTAATCACTGAGTTTCTTGGTAGACCATTCATTTCAGTGCTTCCAAAATAATGACCTCTCTTTCCATAATATAGCCTGTACAAGAATTCATGTGACCAACTGTACACTCATAATACGTAATCCCTGAACAGAGACGAACGGCAGGCACCACACACACACACACACACACACACCCTGCATTCGAACTCAGCCTCTATAGGTATACTGGGTTGGGAAATGAGCAATACCAGGCGATTCGAAGCTTTCTGCTCCTCACACTCTGGTCAGAAATTATGTATCACGAGTGTACTTATTTGTGTGGTTGCAGTACTGACCAAGCTAACGTGTTCCATGCTCGTATTGAAAGCAGTGGACGCTTTTGTTATTCTTAAAGTATAAACCTATATTATTATTATTATTTAGAAGCAGTCATCTGGTTCTATTCTTTGCCATGAATGAATGCTTACCAACACATTTTTTAGCTTTGAAGTGAACTTTGATATTAAATACGAGCCCAGTAATGTTGTACAGTAATGTTCAATAGTCAGGCAACATCTTCCAATGAAATGGCTTCGAAAAATGATCCGAAACTATATAGCTGTCTCTGCAATATTTGTTCAAAAGATTCAATCAAATGTCTCGTTGCATTTATTCACCAGGTTTTTCGCTGTACTTTTGACCATGACTGTACTAGTATGGTGCAGTAAGGTAGCAGTCAATTAAGTGTTGTGTAATGGTTCAGTGTGAATTTGTGATACAGTATTGTCATGATGTGGAAATGTTTAATCAAGGGAAACAAATAACCTTTTTGTGTGTTCTATTTGGAGTCAGTGTGATTTACCATACTCATCAAATGGGTTGAGACAGAGGTGAGGTTTTGTTTGATTCTGTGGTGGTGGTGGGTGGTGGAGGTGGTGGGCCAGTCATGTTGGAGAGGACTAGTAGGTTTGATGGACTTGGTTTGATAGACTGAATATGCTAGGCCAGAAAGACTCTAACCACATGAGACAGAGACAGAGATAGGCTGTTGCTATGTGCTGTGTTGCAAAATGTGCTGAATAATACTATGTGATGTGTTGCATAATGTACAAAGTCATGTTAGCTGCTGGTGATGCATAATGTACAAATTAAAGTGATGCTATATAGGTGTTGTGTTGCCAAATGGTGATGTTATATGCAGTGGCGGCAGTAATAACCGCAGATTTTGGCGCTGACTCTGCTATCACGGGTGGTATGTATGTCACTCTCTCGGGTTTTATCACATCAGTAAAACAAGGATATTGTGCCCAGTACCCGAGTCGTAAAGTGTGATGGACTGGTGTGTGTGTGTGTGTGTGTGTGTGTGTGTGTTAGTGGTACAATGTGGTGGTGTTGTTGTCGTGTCATACTCTAGTTATTATGTGTATATTATGTGCTATATTTGCTATATTTAGGTAGCATAATTATGTATAGTGTGTGTCGAAGGATGATGATGATGATGTACAGTTGCCAAAAAAGGTATTGCAAAAACTATTGATACAACATTAAATATATTAATGTCCATAGTTGTTTGTGGGGATTGTAAGTATGTATTACAGAAGGATATGTATATTTCCTTCTGTTATACATGCTTATAGTCTCTAGTTACAACTAGTTATGGATATTATTAGGGTTAAAGTTCTATAAAGATTTGTCGCAATACCTTTTTTGGCAACTGTACATCCATCCCTAACCACAACAACAACATGTACACAACACTAACTACTGGCTACAACCTATACTGTAATGTTTACATGGAGTTGTGTTGTTGTTGTTGTTGTGGTGTAGCAGTGGTGGTGGTGGTGGTGGTGGTGATACAGCCATTATCGGAGTATATGTATGGTGCGTTCACAGCCTCATAATCATTGGAATGGCGCTAAATGACCCATAAATAACAAGAGCTCATTTACGGTTTGGAAAGGAACAATAGAACGACTCTACCAATTTAAGCCAATCGGATGCTGTTGTATTTCTACAAACATATTAGTAATATAAATGCATATATACACAACCGATTCATGTAAGGTTGGTTTGGCGAAATAAAAGCACCGTCTGTGTGTTTTATTTTTTTTATTTTTACTCATTGTAATCTATATATATAAAACACTCCGTCTGTCTGTATAGCCGCTATGCACGACCGCATTGTTTGACCTTGAGTAAAAAGTAATACACTATATTGAATGGTGAAGCCTTTGAAGCGTCCTCGGACTACACAAAAAAAGTTTTAAAAAGTTTTAAAATGACCAAGGGGGGGGGGGGGTCGATCCCAGTACCCCTGCAGTCCAAGCCGAAGGCTGTTATTTGGCCTTAACCAAAAGATCCCAGGTTCGAATCCCCGGTAGGTTGTATAGCTGACATGGATTCTCTGGGGGACCAACAACCACACTGGATAATGGACTCCTCCCACCCTCCTAATAAGTTCACATAAAAATAATTACAGGAAATCTATTGACAAAACCATATATAGGATCTTCCCCCGGACTACGTCGAGTATCGCTGCTAGTAGTAAATGAATGAATATATAGAACTTATACCTGTTCTAGTATCCACAGTATGTAAACACACATACACTAGTGACAAGTCCACCTCACGCTGTGCTCATTACTAGTGGACGCAATTCTATTTATATATACAGCCGCCTGTAATTCCGGCCAGTACGTACGCTCTATCATAATGTACAGTTACGCACACAAATTCGAGGGTTGAATAATTGTATGGCATTATTCTATTGTGTGTGTGTTTGCATGAGAGAGAGAGAGAGAGAGAGAGAGAGAGAGAGAGAGAGAGAGAGAGAGAGAGAGAGAGAGAGAGAGAGATACAATTGGTACCTTACAAGTGCCGAGTGTAATTTTTTTGATTGATACTGAGAGCAGATGGCAGAGAGTCAGAATTAATAACATGTTGGCACGTTACGAGACAGTAGTGGATGTAATAATATTGTATGAGTGATGCTGAGGGACACAACACTATATACCAACCATAACTAACGTGTGTTGTGTTGTGTTGTGTTGTGTTGGACTGCTGATGAGGCTAGCGTTTATAGACGACCGCGTGTGTGTGTTTTGGTTCTGTTTTCATTCGTACTTGTGGCAGAGTGGTATGGGAGGACTGAGATGTGTGTGTGTGTGTGTGTGTGTGTGTGTGTGTGTGTGTGTGAGAGAGAGAGAGAGAGAGAGAGAGAGAGAGAGAGATGGGGCGGGTGAGAGAAAGAGAGAGACAGAGACAGAGTGAGTGTGTGTGTGTTTTGGTGTTTAGTGGTGATGGTGTGTGAAAATGTTCCCACCTTATCAAAATTATAATTATCATGTAACACGGATTTAGGACTGGCCAGGAAAGGCACCAGGCATGCAGCTACAATAACAGTCCCAGAACTGTAGGCCAGGTACAGCCACAATCAAATATCCGCCGACACTTTCCTTCCATCGTAGTAAATATCTTGGTAATAAAGAACAACACGTGTATGATTTTGCAGCACCTCATAATAATTGAGGGGGTTGAGTTGTATGATTATATGATTATATTTTGATATAATACTGACTTATTTGCACGATAGAAGAAAAATGTCGTCGGTTATTTGATTGTGGTTGTACAGTCACGAGCACTAATAAGTATATAGCTTTGGTTGAAGCTTTGAACAGTTTGTAGGGACATATAAAACAAATAAGAGAAATTGGATATGATGGTGGTAAATTCAATTATTCCTCGTGGTCGTGGTGATGATAAATAGGAAGCCATAAAGTGGTGCCGGTGGTTGTGGTGGTGGTGAAGTGATATAGTGATGGTGGTGGTGGTAGTGGTGGTGGAGAGGCAGACAAAAACACATAATAATAATATATCCAAACCAACCAACAAACACTAAAGAAACAAACAACACATACAAATAGGTCTGCACGAGAGCCAACCAACCCGATGCAACTTTATCCTTTACGCTCCTTGGGGCTGCAAAATTTCAGCCTCCTTTTTATCTTTTTTTTCTCCTGCTAACGCGTTATTCGAATCCGAAATAAAAGTCAGTGATTGATAATGACAAGTTGCCCCCCCGGAGGCCTCAGTCTTTTCCGCTTCCCACTCAGCCGGCGGCATCTTCGATTATTCTCACAGAAAGACTGGGAGATATTTTACTTTTCCGTGGTGTCTCCTTGGTGGAATTCTTTTCTTCTTTATTTTTCGTGATTTGCTGCTGCTGTCTGTCCCTCCTTTCTTTTCCTATCCCTCCTTTCTTTCACTATCCCTCCTTTCCTTCCTTCTTTTTTTCCTTTGGGCTTGCTGCTGTCCCTCCTTTCTTCCACTATCACTCCTGGTCCTGTTTCCTGGCATACTTTGGAGGAATCAAGGCACTCCAATGTAACAAAAGCGAATTACCACCTTAACATATTCCATTAATACGTGAATTCGACTCTGAACACGTTATATGGTTTCCCACAAAGTGTGTGGGTTTTTAGCTCCGGCCTAAGCCGAGAGCTCTAGGTCTTATCGTAATTATTCTTGTTCTTGGGGCGACCACTTCTTAAAATGGGTTCAACTGACTCACTGACTCACTCACTCACTCTATTCCTCGCATCCATTTTCTTTTACCGACATTGAATCATTTATCCGAGGGGTTCACCCTCAATAAAAAGAATTCATTTTCAAAATTTCAATATAACCATATGAATACGAAAATCCAGATAATACATATTTAATATTTTTGAGACCTTTACATATGGATATTTTATTATTTCACTTGAATCATTAAGAGCCGGAGCTTTTGAAAGGTTTTCCTTCATGTTCTTGTTTTCATCATTAATTCATATGGTTCAGGGAAAGTTTCATATCAGTTGTAACTTAAACTAGAATGTACTGAGCTCTCAGGTGGGGATGAGGATTAAGAGCGGCGTTGCCAAATCATCACCAAAACATACCCACATGGTATCCACATGGAGCAACTGATTTAGAGGGATGTAATAGGAAATATCTATTTACATTATAAATAATTTCCTTAGCTTGGCTGTGGAGAACATCAACGTGCTTGGGAGATGTGTGGTCCATAGTGGTTGGTGTGTGAATAACCAGATGACATTTATGAATACACGCGTCCTTGACCCGCCATTAACCCTTTGTCACAGGAGATGTGGCAGCATGTGTAAAATAACGAGTCACATGTTGTATAGAGTTGTTGTAAATAGACTTACATTAGCCTAACTCGTCATTAAAAATACTTCTTTTTAACGTTGTATTATATATCGAATACTTAGAGCTACTTCAAATTGGCTTATGCATTAAACTGTTAACAAAATGGGTTTGTTTTGGTGATGATTTGGCAACGCCGCTCTTAATCCAGACCCCACCAGAGAGCTCAGTACATTCTAGTTTGAGTATAGTTTCATAATTATGAGTTGTAACTATATAGCAGTTTCATTCAGTTTTAGGCCATATAATATTTACTAGTTTCATATCAGGTGTAACTATATAGGAGTTTCATTCAGTTTTTACGCCATATATTTATATATAATATTTTGTGTACAGATAAAACTCCAATCAAATCACACTCTATGCATAAATTATTGAACTTCCAAAGGATGGCGAAACCGAATGATATGTATGTAATTTTGTATATTGCCAAATATATATATTTTTTAATTTATAATAATTAAGAGAAGCTCTGAAATGGGATATGAGAACAAGTTGTATCGTACTTGAAGATTTTCCTTAACTCAGCTCCCTCATATAAAATATTGTATTGAGCTACAGGACTTCTCTGTGACTTATAAATTCTGGAGTCAACGCCAAACGTGTATTAATTCATTGTAAGGTATATATCTTAAAAGTTTCTAAAAGAGCTGTATTTTCCTTATTGTAGCAGGTCTGTTATCATCTTTCCCCTCGTCGTTCTACTTTACATACCAACAGGACCGTAGAAGAGTTAGTTAAGACAAGTCATATTATTTGGTTGTTGATTTTGAGGGGCTCCTGCTGATTCCTCCTAAACATTGCCACGAAACAGACGACTTCATTGTTACAGCAAGGAAGGTCATTATTTTTTTTTTAGTATAGTTTATTAGAGCAAGGAGGATAATTTTTTTAAAGTATAGTTTAGACTTTGTTACTGAAAGGAAGGTTATTTTTTTTAGTAAAGAAAAAGTTTAGAGATATTAAATGTCTTTCCAATTTACTTTGTTATAGAAAGGAAGGTAATATATTTTTAGTATAGTTTAGAGAAATCTGTAGTCTTTCCAATTCACTCACACGACATTAATGATTCCCTTTTATCGCCTGTCAAATACACTGATTAATTTTTAGCACACTTGAACACTATCAATCCAATAGAAAAATAATGAAGTAAACATAATGAATTTAGTAAATAAAATTAAAAAAAATAAAGTGAATTATTGAAACAAAGTATATTTTTGGAATGAAGTAAAGCATTTAGAATGAAGTAAATTATTTGATTGAAGTTAAATATTATTGTAGAATGGAGTAAGTTTACCGAATGAATTAAAGGGTGTGGGAGTGGGGGGATGCGGGAATAGGGAGACAGGCTTGGGGTGGGTAGAAAGCCTGTCCCCCTATTCCCGCACCCCCTTACCCCCCCTCCCCCAAGCCTGTCCCTCTACTCATGCAACCCCCCAAACCCCTCCAAGCCTGTCCCCCTATTCCCACACACCCTTAATATTGTAGAATGGAGTAAATTGATTTGTTGAATTATATTATTAGCAGGATATAATGAGGTGCAAGGTGGGGAGTACTGATATGATGAACAGCAGCAGAAACACAGGAAGGACAGGAAATTGGTAAAGTGAGAGGAGAGGGGAGAGGAGGAGAGATGAAAGAGGAGAGGAGAGAGAGAAGAGAAGTGAGTGGAGAGGAGAGGAGAGGAGAGGAGAGTATTATATTATATTTATCTTATCTTCTCTCTCCAAACCCTAATGTCTAGTTAATTTCTCCCAGTCAATGGTGTGCTAATAAGTGTGCTAATAAGTCCATGAGAGAGAGAGAGAGAGAGAGAGAGAGAGAGAGAGAGAGAGAGAGCAAAGTGTTTGGGGAGGAAAATGAAAGACATAATAGTAATGGTGGATGTGGTATATTGCTCTTTCGTATTTAATTTATCGCTTGTTGGGGTAATATAGGGACACGAAGCATCATATTCAGAAAATAGATTAAGCAGTGTTATTTTCCCCTTATGCATATCTTAAATATTCTGACACAAGTACAGTTGGCCACACATGAAGCTGGAATGGCTGGTTACTTGTGAGATGCTTGGCTACAAAAGAAAGTAAAGTGATAAAAAATGTAGTTTGTTGACAGACAGACAGTAAAATATTATTATTGTCTGCTTGTTAACAAACTATAACTTTTGCTCACTTTCCTATAAGAATATACTGTAGTGAATATATGAAGGTGTTTAGCGGCTAACTGTAAACCAAGGCATACTAACAAGTAACGCTTCCCTCGCAAAAATCGGTCTACTTCAACTTGCACTACACATCGTAGAGCCCTCCACATGGTACCGTTCGAAAGAGGAAGAGATGAAGGTAAGGAAGGAATAATTTTGAAGTCAGTACACTATATAGGTTAAGAGTGAGAACGTTGTGAAAATAGGGGAAATCGAGGAATTTTGTGGGTAGAGGCGAGTAAAAAGCGGGAGGCAAGTTTAGTGTCAGCCGGACAGTAGGGGTTAAGGAAAGGGAATTGGAAAGCCTGAAGAGAGAAGTGAAGATAAGGTAAATAGCAAGGAGTAAGTGAAGAAGGAACAGCAGTATATAAAGGAAAGGAAAGACGAAACAGGAAGAAGATGGTAGGACAAAATAACAAAAAAAAAAATCATAGAGTATTGAAACAGGGAAGAAAGGAAAGGCGAGGAGAGAGAAGGTATAAAAGAAGTAACAAAAAGGATTAAACGAGAAAAAAGGAGGAATGCAGATGCTAGGGAACTGGGAAAGAAGTGACAAGGACTGAAGAAATGTGTGGGAAGCGATTGAAAGGGATATTTGGCGAACAGTATTACATATCAATTATAAACAAATAGATTCTCACTTCTTACAGTATCGTATATATGACTGCACTAACTTGTTACTTAAATAAAAGAAATAATCTAAACTTAGACATATGTCGCGGCAAAGGTTTATTTATCCTCAGTATGTTCCAGGAATGGTGGTGATCCTCGCAATTAGTGACGAATTGGCTCTTTTTTTATTCAACACAACAAGGAAGAATGGGAGGAGGAGGAGGAGGAGAAGTCGGAGAACCTAGTAGGAAGAAGAGCAGCAAGGGTTAAGGAAGGAGATATAGGAGTAGGAGTGAAGGGTTGAGGGGGAGGTTTGGGTGGATAAAGGGTGAGTGAGTGAGTGTGGGCTCGGACACTGACCAAGCACAAGGGATCAAAGGAAGGAAGGAAGGAGTGTTAAACCTGAAGTGAAGTGAAGTCTCAAGTGAGTATCCCCTTTAACACCCATTACTAACATGAGTTGGCTGGCTGGCTTCCTGATAGATTCACCCACTGACATTCACCACCAAAGGCGATGCATGGCAGAGTAGATAGAACGACGGATTGCACAGCATCTATCTTGTCCACTACTCTATGCCAAACGTCTGATATTTTTCGAGGTGATCTGAGGGTTCTCGCTGCCATTCATGAATCCTGGCCACGCCGACACGTCAAGAAAATAAATATACCCTGTGTCGTCACCAACTCACAGCATACATACGACTGATACGAGTAGAAGATACCTAACCATTTTCCAAAGTGTTGTGTGTAGCGGTATAGCTGTTCTTTCCAGAGAGTGACTTGTATAAATAATGCTTCGTTATCTAGTGGGACATAAGAGAAGCAGCCAACACCATAAAGCATTACTGTCTCATTTAGTGGTATACACATGAAGTACCCAACACCTCGTATAGCTTCACTCAAATTAAAGCAACATGTACAGTCACTCATAAAAATAAAGACACCCCAGGCAAGACACCTTTTAATTCGTGTGATATAGATTCTGGTAACATTGTCCATGACGTCAGAGGTGTTGGTGTGTGTGGTGTTTGGAGGAAGGTTGGTTTGCTCCAAACTTTATTTCAACTCATGCTTCGTCTCATCTACCCTTAGTTCAAAGTGAGCCGAGCAGATCAACTTCATATCTCAAGTGCCATCACTGACGTCACGTACACTGTTGCCAGAACCGATATCACACGTATAAGAAGGTGACTGGCCTGGGGGTCTTAATTTTTATGAATGACTGTACACTCGTGATTCGAAATCTCTGACCAGAGACGAACGGCAGGCACCACACACACACACCCTGCATTCGAACTCAGCCTCTATATATGTACTGGGTGGGGAAATGAGCAATACCAGGCGATTCGAACTTTCTACTCCTCACACTCTGGTCAGGAATTATGTATCACGACTGTACATAAATTTTAAGCTACAACGATTATTAGTCACAAGTTGAGAGGCGCGATTCCACCGAGGGAAATCAGGATATATATATATATATATATATATATATATATATATATATATATATATATATATATATATATATATATATATATATATATATATATATATATATATATATATATATATATACGTGGCACTATACCTGGCTTTCAACACGCTGATTGCAGTTTCAACCAGGAAGCCTGTTAATTGCGACAAGTCAACATTTTCGTTTCCTGTAACATGTTAGATGCCAATGTTTATGTTGTTTGTCATAAAAGTTTTCCATCGTTTCAACAAAAGGTGAGCCAGTTATGAACTCAGTGTTTGAGTAGACTGTCACTGCTGCTGCTGCTGCATATAATATTATTTCAGTAGACTGTCACTGCTGCTGCTGCTGTTGCATATAATATTATTTCAGTAGACTGTCACTGCTGCTGCTGCTGCTGCATTGTGTAGTATTTGTGTGTTGAACAATGCTCGTAGAAAAACTAAAATAACAACACCGAGAGTTTAAGGTGGTCATTCTTTTTTGGTACATTGGAGTGTCTTGCTTCTTCCAAGGTATGCCAGGAAACAAGACCAGATGAGCAAAAAATAATGGTGTTCTGTTGCTTGGAATAGTTTGGAGGATTCAGTTGCTTCAAATTTACCACCACCGAATTTCCCCCTTAAGAGAGAGCACTTTATGGACAGTAGTATTACGGTATTCAAAATGAGTTTTGTGAAAAGTTACGTAATGATGACCAATCCCAGTTAAATTAAACTTTTCCATCAGTCTCTCTATTTTCCATTCCATCTTCTATCTACATTCTCTCTCTATTTTCCATTCCACCTTCCTTGTACAGTTGCCAAAAAAGGTATTGCAACAAATCTTGATAGAACTTTAACCATAGTAATATCCACAACTAATATTTGTAGGTACTATAAGCATGTATAACAGAAAGAAAATACACATACATATCCTTCTGTAATACATACATACTTATAATCCCTACAAACAATTACTATGGACATTAATATATTATTAAATGTTGTATCAATAGTTGTCGCAATACCTTTTTTTTGGGGTCAACTGTACATTAAAATCACCCTTCACTGTGCATTCCTTCCTCGTTCGTTTCCCCTCAGTGTCAATCCATGCACCCATCCATCCCTTCCTTCCCCTCAATGTTCCCCTCTCTTCTCCTCTCATCCCACACACACAGAGTAGCCATATGCAACCTTTATTTACAGTAATTTTCCCTACCCTATCCATCATATTTTTCACCTCCCCTAGATAGGTATATTGGCAGTCACTCTACTCATTACTTTCTCTCTCTCTCTCTCTCTCTCTCTCTCTCTCTCTCTCTCTCTCTCTCTCTCTCTCTCTCTCTCTCTCTCTCTCTTTTTTTTTTTTTTATGTCTGTCCACCACTCTGAGCATCCTCCTCTCCTCGTCTCTCCTTCCTTGTATTATATGTGTTTTGTTTTTCATTTCCTCTTTTCTTCTCGCTCCTCTCCATCTTCTGATTTATTGGTTGTCCCTTTTCTTTTGCCTTTTCTTTTCTTCCACTTTCTGTCTTATTTTGTTGTTCTCTTGTCACCACATTTGTTATATTCTGTTTTTCTTCTTTTCTCGTCACTAAATTTTTCACTTTTCTATTTCCCATTACGTGAAATGAGAAAAACTTTAATAGTGATGCCTTGTTTAATTAAGAATCTTTTACATTTCACAGTTTTCATTCAATAATTACCTATGGAGCATCTATAGTACAGTTGGACACATGAATGGGTGGTACAGCCCAGGTGATGAAAAATGATACTTGTGTCCCATTTGAGTAACCAGTGTCTATTATCAGGTACTTGCTTTTTATTACCATGCATCCTCAATACTGACTTCTGCCCCTGATGTCTCCTATTTGGCACTAATAAGGAACGTGATATTGGGAGAAATTGACCATCTTTCACTTGTGCTGTACCACCCATTCATGTGTCCAACTGTACCTTCAAAATCCTTCATGTTCGTTGCCTATATATTCCATTTTGAGGAAAGGGAGGGCTAAATGCAAGAGGGACACATAATAAATATCCTTAACTG
>JAWZYT010001818.1:40000-310000 GCA_034508575.1 Petrolisthes manimaculis | reverse complement strand
TGTCTGTTTATGTGTGTGTGTGTGTGTCTCGTTGTGGTAGTGGTGGTGTATGTGTGTGTGTGTCTCGTCCTAGTAGTGGTGGTAGTGCTAAAGTTGTCATGTCCTTGCGTTTCCATGGCGACTGATGGCCGAGGGAGGCTGGTGAGGGAGAGAAGGCTGGTGGTGGTGGTGGTGGTGAGGGAGAGGAGGAGAGGAGAGGAGAGGAGAAGGTATGAATATATAGGCTATATAGAAACACAAGTGGGGCTGGAATTAGGAGAAAAAAGGAAAGAGGGAATGGAGTGAAGGTGGGAAATGAGGAAGATAGGAGATGGGAAAATGGAAGGATGAAAGAAGTTAGTTAAAAGAAGGGAAGAATGGTGGAAAGAAAGTTAAAGGAATGAGAGAAAGACAGAAGTAGGGGTGGCGGGGTAAGGAAAAAAGGAGGGGAGAGGAGAAATGAGGAAGAAAGGAGATGGAATAAGGGAAAATAGTTAAAGGAAAAGAGTGGGGGTAAGGAGAAAAGGAGAAGAGGAGGGGAGAAGGTGGGGAATGTGGAAGAAAGGAGATAGAAATAAGAGAAAGAATGAAAGAAGTTAAAGGAAAACAAGAATAGGGGAAAGAGAGAAGAGTAGGTAAAGGGGAATAAGTAAAAAAGCAGGAAAGAAAAAAAGGAGGGAGGGAAGATAAAGAAGTGAAATAAAAAAGATATATTGAGAAGAAACAGAGGGAGAAGGGAACTGAGGAGAATGAATGACAGGGCAGAGGTAGGAAAGAAATGAATAAGGAAATTGTGAATGGAAGGACAGCCAAGGGACTATAGGAAAAAGAAATGAAAAGAAAACAGGAAAGTTAGAGAGTTGGTTGAAGAGGAAAAAGGAAGAGGGGAGAGATTAGGTGCATGGATGGTGAGGAAAAAGAAGAGAGAGGAGGTGGATAGTAGAAGGAATTAGAAGGAAGGAGGTGGGAGAGACAAGGAGAGAAATAAAGGAGAGATGATGAGAGAGGAGGTACATGGAGGGTAGAAAGAGTTAGAAGGAAGGAGGTAGGAGTGAGGAGAAGAATAAAAGAGAGAGAAGGAGAGAGGAGGTGGTTGGTAGCAATAAAGAAAGGAAGGAGGTGGAAGAGACATGGAGAGAAATAAAGAAGAGAGAAGGAGAGAGAAGAAGGTGGTAGATAGACTTAGAAGGAAGGAGGTGGGAGAGAAGAAGGAAGATGAGTAAGAAGGAAGGAGGTGGATGGTAGAAAGAGTTAGAAGGAAGGAGGTGGGAGAGAGAGAGAGAGAGGAAGGAAGATGAGTAAGAAGGAATGTGAAAGGGGAGGGTTTGATGAAGTTGGGAGCAGAGGAATTGGGAATAAGATAAAATATGAGCTTACAGAAAATATAAATGAGGAGAAGGTGAGAATAAAGAATAAGAAATAAATAAGAAGAGGTTAAGAGTAAATAAATTAGAAACAGGCTTAGCTTGAAAGTAGAGAAAGAAAGAAAAAGTAGGGAGTGGTTTAGAGTAGAGAAAGGAGAAAATGGGAGAGGGTGAAAGTAGAGAAAGGAGAAATAGGGAGAGGATGAAAGTAAAGAAAGCAGAATAGGGAGTGGTTGAAAGTAGAGAAAGAAAAAGGAGGGGGTGATTGAAAGTAGAGAAAGGAGAAGTAGGGAGAAGATGAGAGGAGAAAAAGCAGAAAGGTAAAGTAATTGACAGCAGATATAATAGAAAAATAAAGTATAGTTTGGGATTGAAAATAAAGGATAGGAAGAGTAAGAAGATTGAACGTGTCTTGTGAAATATTATGAAAACCAACCCAATGGCATTATGTATACCAGACATTTTGCTCTCGATATTTCTCCCCACTTCCTCACTCTCTCCACTCCACACTCTCTCCACTCCTCTCTCTCTCCACTCCACACTCTCTCCACTCCACACTCTCTTCTCCTTCCACCTGTCTAACTCCTTTCAGTAAATTGTAAGCAAAGGTCAAGTAGAGGTATAGGAATAATAAGAGAGAATGTAGAAATTATCAACTTGAAAGAAGAACCATATGTAGATTAATTTTGTTATTAGATATAAGACTGAGGTTCGGGTGACAGAAATGTGATTGTGATTGTGGTTGTTTCTAACGTGTAGGTGGTGATTGTGGATTGTTACTGTACAGCCACAATCAAATATCCAGCGACACTTTCCTACCATCTTATAGTAAATATCTTGGTAAGAAAGAACAACACGTGTGACATCTTAGTAAATATCTTGGTAAGAAAGAACAACACGTGTATGTATGATTTTGCAGCACCTCAAAATAATAATAATAATAATAATAATAATTGAGGGGGTTGAGTTGACGTAAAAATAATAATGTTGTAGGATTATATTTTGATTTGAGACTGATTTGTTAATTAAGCGAGCTCAAGCAAATATGAAACAAGATAAGCGTTGTAATTGGTTCACTGGTACGTCAAATGATTCGAAACTTCAACAACAAGACTTGGATACAAATTTGGGATTGCGAGTGGACATAACGTAACCCAAGTTGTTCCTTAACCAACCAAACATATATATTTTCCTGGTATTTTTTTTTTTTTTTTTTTAGTCCCGAGCGAAGTATCCCGAGCGCCCGCCCTGTGAGGGACAAAAGTATACCGTCTATAAACAAGGCCAAACGGACATAAATTCGGTGAGAGTGGTAGCATGGCGGCGGTGTTGCTGGTGGTGTTGTGACGCATAAACAAGTGGAGGGACAAGATGGCCGACGAGAACACATGAATACGAAAGAAGGAGGAGGTGATGGAAGGGAGGAGGGGGAGTAGGAGGGAGAGGAAGAGAGGAGGGGGAAGTAGGAGGGAGAGGAAGAGAGGAGGGGGGAGTAGGAGGGAGAGGAAGAGAATGTTGGAGGAAGAATACAAAGGAATACAAAATAAATGAAAATGAAATGAAACAGCAAACCTATTATATTGTTGCTGACGAGGCTGTTTGTGTCTCAGGGAATATTACTAGTATTGAAGAGGAATAATAGAATAATGAATGGAAGGCTTTACAACACCAACCAATCCCTCCACTCTGACAATGTACAGTTGGAGACATGAATGGGTGGTACAGCCCAGGTGGTGAAAGATACTTGTCCCATTTGAGTAACCAGTGTCTATTATCAGGTACTTGCTTTTTATTACCATCCTCAATACTGACTTTTACCCCTGATGTCTCCTATTTGGCCCTAATAAGGAACACACACACACACAAACACACACACCATCCTCAATACTGACTTCTGCCCCTGATGTCTCCTATTTGGCACTAATAAGGAACTTGATATTGGGAGATATTGACCATCTTTTACTTGGGCTGTACCACCCATTCATGTGTCCAACTGTACAAGCAGTATGGAAAAACTGCAGTGGAACCTAGGACAGGAAAGAACGCGGGGAACTATTCTATTGATCTTCCATTACATCCTGTAAACTTAGTGTAAAGGAAATAAAGTTTTATACGTATCGGTTATTCTATATAAAATTGCGTAAGTCTGGGCTCGTTCCAAGATACTTACTTGTATAGTTCGCGAGAGAAGCGAGTCTTTTAAATTTTCAATCATATATCTTGTCCCTAATTTTGGAAAGTTTTTGGCCTGGTGGTCAGCCTCAGTTTCTGTGCCCCAGATTTTGGAAAATGTCGGAACCTACTTCCTCCTATACCATACCAGATATCATCTCCAAACTTTCAGGGAAGTTCTGTACAGTATTAGAGAAGGTTTTAAACCAAATTTGAATTAGTCTGGGATCAACCTCAGTTTCTGTGTCCCAGATTTTGGAAAATGTCTGAATCTAACTCCTAGTCTACCGTAGTGAATGATTGTCTGCAAAGCTGGCTGCATAATTATGGAACAGCACACGACACACGGTGAACCACAAACGAGTTGCTTGGCATCTGTCTATGTACCTATTTGTCTATACAAAAAATATATTTCTATCTGTTTTTATCTGTGTGTCTGTTTATATCTATCTATCTACCTCTCAATCTACGAACCTGTACAACTCACATAAATAAATGAATTGATTAGGAAAAATAAATATATACACACATACTTTTGGACTATATAAAATATGTGTTGATTTGTTTCTCGTAGTCTCTTCTGAGCCTTCCTTCCTTCCTTCCTTCCTTGACTTGACTGCATCCATGGTACTGAGGCAGGCGGGGGAAAGGCAAGACACACAAATTGGATCCTTAGAGAGAGAGAGGTGTCAGTCAGATGAGTGCCAGGAGGGAGTCAAGGGGTGTAGAGTATAGAGCCTCTCCTTCCTGCCACCACTCCCCATCCATCCACACCCACTTTCCCTCTAATATCCTTACTCTATATAATTCTCTCTCTCTCTCTCTCTCTCTCTCTCTCTCTCTCTCTCTCTCTCTCTCTGAGGGGGGGCGGGTGCGGGAATAGCGGGACAGGCTTGGGGATGGATGGAAAGCCTGTCCCCTATATATTCCCACATCCCCCTAACCTCCCCTTCCCCCATCCATGCTTGTCCCCCAACCTACTCCCACACACCCCTAAACCCCCCTTAAGCTAGCCAGAAAACCCCCACAGTGTCATTCAAAGCTTCTGGCTAGCACAGCGGTAGAGGCTGTGTTTGCAAATCTGTGGCCTGGCGTTCCATCCTTGCTCGGGACACGTTAAAAATGCCACTGATACCTGAGGTTAAGTTAGGTAAGGTTAAAATGAGGTTAGGTTAGGTTAGGTTTGGTGAGGTGAGGTTTTTTGGAGTGGGGTGTCTCAGTGAGGTGTTCCTGCTTACACGTAACATAGCCGAAGCTGACTTGGGTCTCACGTGGTTGGAGAGGTCTGTGGACCACTCATCATCCTTTATCTGTTTCTTAGCATATAGTTTGGAGGAATCAGAGACATACAAATTCACAAAAAGAAAAGAAAAGAAGGAAGTTTGGAAACAGTTAATGGGAAATAAGCGGTGCATAAACAAATAGGAGGAGCGTCTGATGGGAAACAAAGATGAAGGGGAAAGTATCGAAAATATTTCCTTTGAGAGTGTATCGAAAATTTTGCCCGTGACAGACTCTCTCTCTCTCTCTCTCTCTCTCTCTCTCTCTCTCTCTCTCTCTCTCTCTCTCTCTCTCTCCTATTTTCCTCATCGCTGGGTGGTGGAATATCAGGGCTGTATCTCTCTCTCTCTCTCTCTCTCTCTCTCTCTCTCTCTCTCTCTCTCCTCATGGCTGGGTGGTGGAATATCAAGGCAGTATCGGTTCATTGGGTTTCTGGTGGAGGTGGTCAATACGAGGTTCAGTCTTGGTGCTGGATGGAGTCTTTTCTTTTATGGGGGAAAACAAAAACAACGAGAGGCGAAACAAAATCATATCCCCTTCTCATACAGGGTGTTATTAATTAAGGGGACCGCCCTGTTTAAAACGTGTCTAAAACATGTCTAAAAACGTGTCTAAAACCGTAAAACGTGTCTCAAACGTGTCTAAAACGTGTCGAAAACATCCCCCTACGAACTGTGAAGATCGGTTATATTATATTGGATAATATTATGTAAATATTCCATACTAGTTTAACTTGGGGGGATTAGGGGGGTCGGTGAGGTTTTTGGAGGGGTGCAGGAGTAGGAGGACAGGCAGGCTTGGGTTGTGGGGTTAGGGGATTGCAGGAATAGGGGAACAGGCGTTCTACCCCCCTCCCCAAGCCTGTCCCCCTATTCCCTCACCCCCCCAGTCTCCCTCATGCCTGTCCCCTACTCCCACACACCCTTAAGGGGGAAGCTTTGTGTTGGTAAATCTGGTGCAATTAAATTCTCCAAACTATTCCAAGCAACAGAACGCTATTATTTTTGCTCTTCTTGTCCTGTTCCCTGGCATATACTTTGGAGGAATCAAGGCACTCCAATGTAACAAAAAAGAATTACCACCTTAGGGAGATTAATTAACGACTTGTGAGAATTATAACAAAATATGATCGTCAGGACTGTTGTAAAAGTATGACATAACTATTACAATGAGGAGGGCAGGGCATAAGTTAAGGTGGTAATTCACTTTTGTTACATTGGAGTGCCTTGATTCCTCCAAAGTATATGCCAGGAAACAGGACAAGAAGAGCAAAAATAATGGTGTTCTGTTGTTGCTTGGAATAATTTGGAAGATTCAGTTGCTCCAAATTTACCAACACCGAATTTTCTGCAAGTCGATGCTCCCAAACTTTAATTATGCCTTCATATCCAAGGGTGAAATCCCATAGTCAAACAGGCAGGCTGGCTAAAAGAATCTAACTTCTTCAGTCTGCCTGAGACCTGTAGAGGAGAAATAAATAGTTTGTTTATTATTCAACGTCAATATCCGCCCACACTTTCCTTCCATCGTAGTAAATATCTTGGTAATAAAGAACAACACGTGTATGATTTTGCAGCACCTCATAATAATCTTTGAGGGAGTTGAGTTGACGTAAGGTGTTGTTGTTGTAAGATTATAGCTTAATATGATACTGATTTATTTGCACCATGGAAGGAAAGTGTCGATGGTTATTTGATTGGCTGTACAGTCGCAATCCAAAATATGTATCCAGGCTTGGTTCGAATAACCTGATCGAGTATTAAGTGAGCTCAAGCAAATATGAAACCGAATAAGCGTTGTCATTGGTTCACTAGTATGTCAAATGATTCGAAACTTCAACAAGACCTGGATACAAATTTTGGATTACGATTGTACAGTCCAAACCAAAACTCCTGCAACAAGTGAATGAAAGTCGCCCGGACATTGGAGTGAATGTTATGAACCAATATTTCACAGACTATCCATCATTTGTATAATTTTTCGAGACAATTTATTGAAAGGGGTTGGAGGACTTTTTTTTTTCTCCTGACTGGACGAACGGAAAATAATTATACGCTTATAAATGCCGCTTTTCATTAGAATTTAACCAACGAATCTTTTTATTTTTGTTTTTTCAGTGATAAAACCTTGACCCCCAAACACACACACTTAACTGCCTTTCAATTCATTAATGAGATTATTCTTTAGCGTTGAAAAAAGTCTTCTGGCTTCATTAAAATTCAAGTGGGGGAAAATTAAAATGGGTTTGTGAGTCATAAACTCTGACAACCTGACTGTGTGTTGCCATTAAAAAGGAATTAATCTTTTAGTGAACGGAACCTATTACATGTTTCATTTATTTTGTATCGTGGCATTTATACTGTACACTCACTATCCAACTAACCTAACCTAACCTAATCTAACCTAACCTAACCTAACCTAACCTATTACATA
Source organism: Petrolisthes manimaculis (assembly GCA_034508575.1). Lineage (NCBI taxonomy): Eukaryota > Metazoa > Arthropoda > Malacostraca > Decapoda > Porcellanidae > Petrolisthes > Petrolisthes manimaculis. The sequence goes on along the minus strand of JAWZYT010001818.1, from coordinate 302,771 downwards.
TTACATTTATTTTTTATCATGGTTTTATGCACTCACTATCCAACTAACCTAATCTAACCTAACCTAACCTAATCTAACAACCGACATAAAAACACGAATAAGTGATTGAAAACAAACATATTTTTAACACAATTAAACGGTAAACACATTAATCGAATCACAACACGAATAAGTGATTGAAAACATACCAACATAAAAACACACACGAATAAGTGATTGAAAACAAACATAATTAGTCTTTACACAAGCAAACTGTAACTACATTAATTTTGCAAGATGGAAGGAGAGTGTTGATGGTGGTTATTGATTGAGCATGTACAGTCCAAACCGAAAGTCCAAACCGACAAGTGAATGTAAGTTGTCGTTGTTGTCGTTGTTGTTGTTGTTGTCGTGGTTGTCGTTGTTGTTGTTGTCGTTGTTGTTGTTGTTGTTGTTGTTGTTGTTGTTGTCGTTGTTGTTGTTTATGAAGTGGAGGGTCATTTAAGGGGGTAATTCTCATTTTGATACATTGGATTTCCTTGCTTCCTCCAAAGTATAGGTTTGCCAGGAAACAACAGGACCAGATGAACCAACAATAATAATGGTATATATTGTGTTGTTGTTGCTTGGAATAGTTAGTTTGGAGGATTCAGTTGCTACACATTTACCAACACAAAACTTCCCCCCTTAATTATAGAGTGGAGAAGAAGGGAAGGAAGTACTGACCCACATCCAAAGCTGTGACCAAATCTCTTAAGGGGGTGCGGGAATAGGGGGACAGGCTTGGGGGGCTTAGGGGAGTGTGGGAATAGGGGGGACAGGCTTGGGGGGGTTAGGAGGGCGCGGGAATAGGGGACAGGCTTGGTTGAAGGAATGGGGGGGGTAGAAAGCCTGTCCCCTATTCCCGCACCCCCCTAACCTCCCCCCCCCCAAGCGTGTCCCCTTATTCCTGCACCCCCTTAAATAATCTTAAAACTGTTTCTCTTTTACTACTCTCCTAATACCCTCAAAGACTCATTCCTTAATAATCTTGACGATAAATTAGACTCCAAGTTGTACCGACCTAACATCACAATACCATTTCAGAGATGTGACGCGAGGAGGAAATGGAAGAAGTAAAGACCCAACGAGCTGTGGCCAAGCGATACTCACACAGAGGTTAGTTGCACTTCCTATTATTAGTCTGACGATCGCCAAAGAGAATCCCAAGGAGTTTTTTTGGTTATGTAAACAGCAGAAAACCAATTAGAAACAAGATAGGCCCATTGCATGATGGGAACGGTGTCTAGCAGAACACTGATGAAGAGATGGCAGACATTCTAAATTCCCACATCTCATCAGTGTTCACCCGAGAAGATGGGGGTAACATCCCTGAGCCAGGCACTACTCATGAGGGTGTTACCATAGAAAGAGGCCAATGCAGTGAAGCAAAAGTTAGAGACAGAATAGGTAAATTAAGTGTCAATAAATCTCCCGGTCCTGATGAATTTCTTCCTAGGGTCTTGCGAGAGGTATGTGACCAGGTAACCCCTTACCTGGCTGCTATGTTCAATATATCACTTGAAACAGGAGAGGTCCCATCTGACTGGAAGGAAGCAAATGTGACTCCCATATTTACAAAGGGAGATCACCATCTTCCTGGAAACTACCGACCAATCAGCCTTACATCTGTAGTAGGAAAGGTATTGGAGGGTATAGTTGCAGGTAGAATAGTAGATCATCTTGAATCATATAATTTATTGTATGATTCACAGCATGGTTTTAGGCATCGGCGTTCATGTTTGACCAACTTGATTGAATTTTTCCATGGTATGCTTTCTGAGTATGACCAGCGCCGGGCAAAAGACATCCTTTATCTGGACTTTCAGAAAACCTTTGATAAAGTACCTCATCAGAGGTTGATGGCAAAAACCCGTGCACTGGGAATAAGGGGCATGCTTGCTAAATGGATTGAGAATTGGCGGACTGACCGGCGCCAAAGAGTAGTAATCAATGGGGAAGCTTCAAGGTGGGCATCAGTGGGGTTCCTCAAGGTTCAGTTTTAGGTCCGCTACTCTTTATAATCTACATTAATGATCTAGATGTGGGCATTGTCAGTCGAATTGCAAAATTTGCTGATGACACCTAGTTAGGGTGTAATGCTTCATCATTTGAAAAGGTAGAACAATTACATAAAGACCTAGAGAAAGTAGGAAAGTGGTCTGAACGATGGCAGATGCCATTCACTTTGGACAAGTGTAAAGTGATGTAAAGTCCAGCCAACCAGAAAGTCAATTACTCTTTGTTGGGAAGTGAAATTAGTAGTACTGACTTGGAGAAAGACTTAGGTGTACTGATCAGCAGTGACCTCAAATTCTCCAAGCAGTGCCTCGAAGTAGAGAAGAAAGACCAGAGGCTTCTTGGTTACATAAAGAGGCAATTTAGATTTAGAAACAAAAAGATAGTCCTCACTCTGTACAATTCTTTGGTTCGGCCACATCTGGAACATGCTGAGCAGCAGTTCTGGTCGCCGACTCTCAAGAAAGACATTGCGAGGCTTGAGAGAGTCCAGGCTAGGGCCACCAAACTGATCCCATCAATTAAACACATGGGCTACCAGAGAAGGCTGCAGGCACTAGGTCTCTTCTCATTAGAGACGAGACGCTTGAGAGGTCAACTAATTGAAGTTTTCAAAATCCTTCGTGGATATGAAAACATTGATTATCAGTGCCTGTTTAGCTTAAACACTAATGCAACTAGAAACCATGGATGGAAACTAGACTTGAAACGCTTCCGCCATAATACGTTAGGTAATTTCTTCACATATAAAGTCTGCAATGTCTGGAATCAGCTACCAGCAGAGGTAGTTGATAGTTCCTCGATAGAGCAGTTCAAGACACAGTTAGACAAAGTTCTGCCAAGCCTGATAGAGTTAAAGTGATTGTTTCCTCCTTTCCTGTACAAGAATTTCCTTTTTTTTCCTCCAGGTTAATTACATTTCCATTTCCATACCCGCAAAGCGGGTGGGAGAGGTGGGTGGGGAGAGCCTTCTCTTTACTATACTTTTCTCTCACTATTAGTTAGCAACTACTACTACACCTACGGTACCTCCTTGGTATGGGTCGTAAGACCTTTTGAGGTGCTACTTGTCCTTGTAACTCCTTGTAACTCTCTCTCTCTCTCACTCTCTCTCTCTCTCTCTCTCTCTCTCTCTCTCTCTCTCTCTCTCTCTCTCTCTCTCTCTCTCTCTCTCTCTCTCTCTCTCTCTCTCTCTCTCTCTGTACCTCCTTCCTGGAATACCGTGAATCGAGATCGTTTCAACTTGGACAACACAATGGAAGCTATGAGGGCAAACTGAGAGACTCTTGTTGTTCCCAGAAGTACTGACAATGTATGATCACATATTCAGAGTGTGTGACTTGGAAAGCAGGAAGGAAGTTTTATTTGTGTTGGTGGTGGTAATAATAATTCTGGAGCAACTGAATCCTCCAAACTAATTATTCCTGGCAACAACAGAACACCATTATTTTTGTTTTTCTGGTCCTGTTGTTTCCTAGCATACTTTGGAGGACTCAAGGCACTCCAGTGTACTACCCCACCACCACCACCACCACCTAAGCCTGTACCTCTATTCCCGCACCCCCCTAAATCCCCCTTCCCTTCCCCCAAGCCTGTCCCTCTATTCCCTCACCCCCTAACCCCCCCCCCCCAAGCCTGTCCCCTTATTCCCGCACCCCCCTAATATTTGTTTGCGTGGCCCCGGGGGGATTGTGAATGAACTGCTCTTTCTTCCATTAATTAATACTGTTTTATCCATTAGGTTTACACACTTCATTAAACTACTATCCACTTCTTTGAATACAATTTAGAAGAAGAGTATAATTATAATGTTATGAAGAAAGAAGACTGTGATAGCCCAGAAAAAACTAGACAAATAAAAAAATAAAAATACAAAATGAAGGGAAAAGATTAACCTTAGGGTTTTATGCCTTTATACCTGTGTGTGTGTGTGTGTGTGTGTGTGTGTGTGTGTGTGTGTGTGTGTGTGTGTATATATATTTAAGACTTATGATGGTTTTGATCATTAAGAGAGTAATGGAATAGGGGGACAGGCTTGAGGAAGGGGGGTTTAGGGTGGTGCAGGGGTAGGGGACAAACTTGGGGTGGGTAAAGAAAACCTGTCTCCTATTCCCGCACCCCTCTAAGCCCCCTCTTTACCTCTCGGGGGGGACAAGTGCCTTAATTATTTTCATGCGGTAATGCAATACACACATACAATCCAAAATTTGTATCCAGGTCTTGTTGAAGTTTGGAATCATTTGACATGTACGGTCGCGGTCAAAAATAATAATAATCCATATAGGAGTAACTCACGTAAGAGTTTGACAGCTTCCCTCTGTTCCTTAGCTGATAAACTTTCCAATAAATAGGTTAACTACCATCTTTTAATTTAATACAAGCAGCTACACACTACTTAAAACAATAACACACACACACACACACACACACACACACACACACAGGTTAAATATCATCTTTTAATTTAATACAAGCAGCTACACGCTACTTAAAACAATAACATCATAATTACGTGAACGTGAAAACATTAGACAGTAAATTGTTTGAGATACCCATATGTGGATGATTATTAATGACCGTGACTGTACTAGTGAACCAATTACAACGCTTATCCTGTTTTATATTTTGTTTGAGGTCGTTTAATCAATACTCAAATCAGGCCATTCGAAGCCAGACTGGATACCTATATTATGGATTGGGAGTGTACGGTGGCGAACCTTAGCTGCTCAGGCTGTGAAAGATCCTAATGTTAAAGTCTGTTCAAAACTTATGTTCCATTTTCTTGTATCTATCTGTCTCTATTTCTATCTATATCTATTTATATCTATATCTTTCTATCTATCTCTATCTGTCTCTATTTCTATCTATCTCTTATCTGTCTATCGATCTATCTATTTCTATCTATCTAAGCATAAGAGGTCAGCGGAACACAAGTTTTGAGCAGACTATAGTATGTAGCTGAGTTATACAAGGCATCTGGAACCAATAATAGTTGTTTGATTAATAGATATTTGGTGTAATTTAAGTTTGATTGAATTATATATTTACCGAAAAAGAAAAAGAAAACAAAAATAAAGAAGCAGGTACATTTTCCCAGGATAAAAAATAAACTATGAAGTACAAAAATATTGGACAAATTACCAATCCTTCAGAAATATATTTTCGTGTATTTTCCACATAGCATCACGAAAAGTAATATGGAGGTGAATATTGTATTAGTATTCTATTAGTATTATATTATCATCATCATATGTTTTTTGGGGTAACTTTTTACTGCATAACAAATTCCTGCTCTTAGTGTGAACATAATATATATTTATTACTGAATTATTTTGACTAACCATTTGCCAGATTAATGACCACGTGTTAATTAATTGTCTGGAATTAGTTTTACTATTGTTGAATAATTATTTGCAAATTATTATATATATATTTTTTGAAGGGGTCGTGGTTTTTGAAGGGTGTTTAGGAGTTTACGCAGCTCTCTAGTACTGCAATAAAACTGATTTCCTTCTTTTGTGTACAGTCGGCGTCAGGAATTCGTATACACCACTGTGACATCTTCTGACCAGAGTGTGAGGAGCAGAAAGCTTCGAATCGCCTGGTATTGCTCATATCCCCTCCCAGTACACCTATAGAGGCTGAGTTCGAATGCAGGGTGTGTGTGTGTGTGTGTGTGTGTCACTGGTCAGGGATCACGTATGACCAGTGTACTCTATAGGTTTGGTATAATATCGTGTCAGTGAGTTACAATAACATGCAAAATTAAGAGGGAAGTTTTGTGTTGGTAAATAAATCTGGAGCAACTGAATCTTCCAATCCTCCGTACTGAGGGGTCGTGTTTCATCCTGGTGTGAGTGCAGGAGCTTTCTCACATTTAATCCTTTACATAATTATCTTGAGTTCTTGACGAATCATTGGTAACTTAACAGGTCTGATGCTTTTTGATTTCCAACCTCCTCTACTCTAGAGACCCTATATAGAGAGACTGGACACGGCCATCTTTGGTTTTTTTATCTAGTTTTCCGCGATACCTCTCAAGTTTGTATAAGATGCCAGATACTACCAGTTAGTAATCTATTGTTGACATTCGTGGGCAAAATATTGACGAAAGTTGCATTCTTTCCATATACAGGTATATAATTTTATAAGATCCCTGAAGTTATAAATACTATTATACGTCATGATGTATGTGTTATTTAAAGCACATAATAGGACGTGACGAGTTGCCAGACGACGCTATTAAACCAAGGCGGTTGACTGAAAGACAATCAGTGTTGCCAGGTGCAGGGAAATTTCTGTTTTAGGGAGTATTGAAGTCCACACATGGAGTAAACAGGGTATCAGAGTAAACAGGGAATAATTGAGGTAAAAAGGGAAATTCTGATGTTGAAGTTATAGGGAAATTTCGTCTAGCACTGCCAAACAGACCTGGCAACACTGAAGACAACACCCGGGGTACCTGTAACAGCAAGAGCAAGAGCAAGACCAAACATGGCGGCCTATATATTCAGCCAATCAGCGAGCAGCACAAAATTTAGGTCTCCAGTCTCTCTATATAGGGTCTCTACTCTACTCCTTCTCTCTCTCTCTCTCTCTCTCTCTCTCTCTCTCTCTCTCTCTCTCTCTCTCTCCTCCCCTTCTCGACCTATAATTCCTCTCCATCCCTCCACCACTTTTACCACCTCTTCATTCCCTTTACTTTTTTTTACTTTTTTGTTGAGGGTATGATGGGATCAATGCCAGGGTCTGATGGGCTTGGGATTTATAAAAGGGTCAGTGTGTGTGTTAAGGGTGAAGTGGTATATAGAGGAGACTGTATGGTCAAAGGGGATGGGCTATATGGGTTATAATATTATGTACAGTTGGACACATGAATGGGTGGTACAGCCCAAGTGAAAGATGGTCCATTTCTCCCAATATCAAGTTCCTTATTAGTGCCAAGTAGGAAACATCAGGGGCAGAAGTCAGTATTAAGGATGGTAATAAAAAGCAAGTACCTGATAATAGACACTGGTTACTCAAATGGGACACAAGTATATTTCACCACCTGGGCTGTACCACCCATTCATGTGTCCAACTGTACTTTACCTCACTATAGCTTTCCTTTACTTTGAATTATAAACAAACGGGGTCACTTCTCTTCGACATAATCATTATAAATTATTAGACAGCTACTAATTCCTCGAAACTAAAAAAGTTACAATACATTTCTCCAACTTATTAATAAGCGGGCGAAGTTTTGTGTTGGTAATTCTGGAGCAACTGAATCCTCCAAATTATTCCAAGCAACAACAGAACACCATTATTTTTACTCTTCTCGTCATGTTTCCTAGCATACTTTGGAGGAATGAATCAAGGCACTCCAATATACAAAAAAAAAAAAAAAAAAAAAAAAAACACTTGGGGTTAGGGGGTTGCGGGAATAGGGGACATGAGGCTTTCGACCCACCCCAAGCCTGTCCCCCTATTCCCGCACCCCCCGCACCCACAAAGCCTGTCCCCTACTCCTACATTTACTCAGGTCAAATGAAGGTCTGTATTTCTCTAACATACTCCTTTGGCATCCGACGTGGTTGTGGTTGTGGGAAAAGACTTTATGGTAGATATTCTGTATAAGCAGAAGCGAGACGTCATCAACTAACACACCCCTTCATACACGAGACTCTCTTATTTCTTGTTGGGAAGTTGTAAAGAGCTACTACTTCCTCCAAACTATACCAGGACAATGACCACAACAGATGATCCAATTTGGGTTGAAGTGAGAGACAGAGAATGTTTGTTTGTTTATCTTTATGCATATATAACTCTGTCAGATTTTAGCCTTTACTTTTCTCACTTCCTCCCTCACTCCCATTCTTATTTCTCCTTCCTCACTTCCTCCCCTCGTTATTCCGCCTCTCACTCAATCCTTCCAAGTTTGTAATACCTTCCCTTTCCATGTTCTCATTTTCTCCTCCCTTCCTTCTTATTCATTACTTTCCTTCCTCACTTTATTCTCCCTCTCACTTTTCCCTTTTTAATTCACTCTCTCACTCAACCCTTCAATGTCATTTATTCTCCTCCTGCTTCTCCCATTCTCTTCTTCTTTTCCTCTCCTCCATATTTATTATATTTTAAAATTGCCTCCTTCCCTTCCTTTTTCCTTCTCTTTCTTTACTTCCCCTCCTCGTTTTCCCCCTCTTCACTCTCCTTCCTCACTTTCCCTCCTCGTTTTCCTCCCTCTCACGTCATCCTTGTATGTCCTTTACTCTCCTCTTCCTCCTCCTCTTGCTCTTCCCATTCTCCCTCTCTTCTCCATATCCATTTGCCTTCCACTCCCACACTAGTCTGCTCGCTCGCGTGTTGCCACTTCGCCTCCACTTCAGTCCCTCTCGGCGTAAAAGCAGGTATTCATCCATTGAAACGTTTCCCCCTTCCTGAATTAATGTAGAAACAAGTGGTGGAACGAACGAACGAAGCACACGTCGCCTGGCATTCACTCACTCACTACATCTGTGAGTGAATGAAAGTGGTGGTGATTCTGGTAATGTTTATTAGTTTGGGCTGCAGTGGAAGGTAGTAAATAAGTGATTCAAGACTAAAGAGTTACTGTACTATGCCAAAGAGATCTTGTACTCGTAGCGCAGGAAAGGACGAAAAGCGAAAAAAGAATAAAAGGTAGAACAACAAGCGCTTCAGAAAAATAAGGAAAGAAGGGAGAGCAAGAACGTCGAATAAAGAGGAAAAGGAAGGAAAACAGGCACGAAGGAAAAAGAGAAACAGTAAGCACGAAGGAAAATGAAGGAAAGGAAGGAAAACAAGCACCAAGAGAAAAGAAAAGGAGGGACAGCAAGTAGGAAAGAAAGAGAAAGAAAGGAGGGACAGGAAGCACAAAGGACAACAATAATAAAAAACAAAGGCTGGATCCAAAGAGTTGTGTGTTCCACTGAAGGCTGTATAAGACAAAGAGTTGTGTGTTCCACTGAGGGCTGTATAAAACAAAGAGTTGTGTGTTCCACTGAGGGCTGTATAAGACAAAGAGTTGTGTGTTCCACTGAGGGCTGTATAAGACAAAGAGTTGTGTGTTCCACTGAGGGCTGTATAAGACAAAGAGTTGTGTGTTCCACTGAGGGCTGTATAAGACAAAGAGTTGTGTGTTCCACTGAGGGCTGTATAAGACAAAGAGTTGTGTGTTCCACTGAGGGCTGTATAAGACAAAAACACCAACGTTTACCCCGACAACTTCTATACTCCATTCAACTTACTGACTGACTGACTTTCTCTCTCTCCCTTTTAATGCCATCCCTATATACTTCTCCATTTCCCCTCTGGCTAATCCCTTCATCTTTGTCCCTTTCCTTTTGTCGCTGGTCCCTCTCTTTCACGTTCTCTCTCTTTCACGCTCTCTCTCTTTCACGCTCTATCTCTCTCTTTCACGCTCTATCTCTCTCTCTCTCCAACGGGAGCCGCCTTGACGTGGTGGGGGGCTTGTGTGTCTCTGAGACTTGGCGAGCTATACTAGAGGGGGCTCCGGCTCCTGCTCTGCCCCGATTTCAATTTTTCAACTGTCCCTCTTTTCATTTTATTTCCTTCCTGCTTGCTGTCACACCTCTCTATCACCTTTTTTCTGGCGCTATAGGACCTCGATGTTGCGGCGCCTAATATCCATCAATCAATCAATCTCTCTCTCTCTCTCTCTCTCTCTCTCTCATCTCAAAAATAAAAAAATCCCTAGAATAAAGTATATATACACACAAACCATAGGAAGGGCAGGACTAATGTGACCTGACTTGACCTCACTTCACCCCACCTGCCTGCAACATTCTATTCTGGCCAACATTTCAACACGAATAAAATAATATGTTAACACTTTGTTGTCACATTTAAATGATCATATAGCTCTTATTTATTGTTCTATCATTTGTACCGGGATATTTTATAGCAAGGTTCAATGACATTCCTCTCATAAAAACATTAGAATCAGACCAGTCGATATGATGTTAATATATATACTATAATTAGCTGAGGTACAGTCACGAGCACTAATAAGTTATACAGGTTTGGTTGTTGATGCTTCGAACAGTTCAATTTCACCAACGAAGTAATTCCAATGGAGATTTTATTGTGCATTTATTTATTTACTGTCTCTATAGGTATTCGAAGCACACCTGTATACTTATTAGTGCTCGTGACTGTACCCTACGTTGCCAGAGGAAAAGAAACATTAAAAGAAAGAAATCCATTTTCACTTAATCTTTTCGTAATTATTGTACAGTTGTGGAACAAAGTATCTGGACACCGTTGACGACTTCTGGTAACAATGTCAGTGATAAACACGTTAGGAATAGATAACATTTATTCATTACTACATAAGGATAACTGATATTGGGTGACGTCGACCAACCACAGACAGTGAAATAAAAGTCATCCTTCAATTCATAAAGACTTTCTCTCGTTTATGCAATCAGCTATTTTCTTTTAACACACACACACACACACACACACACACACACACACACACACACACACACACACACACACACACATCCCAGTGTACCACAAATCAACACACAAGGATCTACTGTACTGTAAGTCCCTTTGGAATCCCCTTCAAGGAGGTTTAAGAGGAAAGGGGAAAGGACTTAATTAAGTTGGTGTAGCTCTCCTTGATCATCAGGTCGTGTTCACCAATCGTGTTTGTTTACTGGTGTCGAGTGTGTGGGTTGCTGACCACCTACTGTAATTCTCTAATCCGTCTGTTAATGAACACTGAGGAGTTCTGTCTAGTGAGGCTGGCTGGTGGTCATTGTGGTGGTGTGGTTTAATGAAGGGGAGGGAATAGTATTGACACATTTTGGGAGATAATGCTTCCTACAAACTACTATTCCCAGCAACATGTAGGACACCATTATATTTGTTAATCTGGTGCTGTTTCCTGGCATATATACTTTGGAGGAATCAAGGCAACTTAGATCTTCCCTTAATTACTTGACGCGTTCGTGGTTTTGATTTTGTCTTTTTGCTGTATAGAGGAAGGTGAGCATTAATAACAACAAGAAACCAATTTAATTTCCTGTATAGAGGAAGGTGAGCATTAATAACAACAAGAAGCCTCTTTAACTTCCTACAAAGGAATTACACCTGTGGCCATATTGCATTCGTGTGGTTCAAGAACTGTGACAACTAGAACTTGGTAAAGCGTTTACAATATTGCAATGGGTGTCGACGATTTGTTGAGGAACATGGAGTTGACGTGCTGGTCAATGTTTTCTTTAGTGATGAAGCATGGTTGGTTCCACCTTAGTTGGTTATGTTATCAGTCACTACAGTAGGATGTGGTGTAGTGAAAATCCATATATGTTTCATGATTAACCCTTGCATCATCAAACAATTGGAGTATGGTTTGCTATAAGTCGCCGGCGTGTGGTGGGTCCAATTTTCTTTGAGACAACAATGAATGTAATGGTTATATATACCGGGATATTGTCACACAGTTCATCACACTTCTTAATGAGGATGAACGTTACTGTTGGTTTCAGTAAGACAGCGTTACAAGTCACACGTCACATCAAACTATGACATTCCTCAGGGAGTTTTACGCTGACTGACTCATTTCCAAAAACATGTGGCTTCCAAGATCGTCAGACTTTACATCTCTCGATTACTTTCTATGGGGTCACCTGAAAGGCGTGGTCTATCAGAGTAACCCTCACACATTAGATGAACTGAAAGCACATTACTGTAGCAACCCTATACAAAGTCTCTGCTAACATGGTACAATAGATACGAGCTTACATTCATGAAAATAGATCACACTTTGAACATAATTATGATGTGAATATGATCTGCTATTACTTCTTAAACACTGTTAATAATTTCTGTATTTCATGTCTTATAGGCATATGTAGTACACTCGTGATGCATAATTTCTGACCAGAGTGTGAGGAGCAGAAAGCTTCGAATCGCCTGGAATTGCTCAGTACACATATAGAGGCTGAACCCAAATGGTGGGTATGTGTTGTGGCGGCCGTTCATCTCTGGTCAGAAATTACGTATCACGAGTGTACAGCGAATAATATATATACATGTCATAATATAATATTTAGTTAGTCTGGGTAAGGTTTCTTTTGAATAAGTCATATATAGATAGATAATTCATCTGTATAGACAACAACTGGACCAGAAGTTATAAAAGTAAAGTTCACTTGTAAACCAATGAATACAATATGTCGAGTTCGAAAACGTTCATCCATAACAAGAACTAATAATAATACCCGGCAATGTTTTAAAAATCATGACATACTCGTATACACAACTCATACTTCAAAAGGAGGAAAGTCGTCCTGTCGTCTCTCTTGAAATATATACAGTATAAGCCTTCAGTGAAATACTTTGACGTAGTAAGCAGTACAAACAGTGCAGCAAGTATAGTATAAGTGCATGGGAGCTCTGAGATGTTTTGCGAAATAGTCTCGTGTAGTCAGTTAGTTGATTTATTCAATATGGTAATCCTTCTTTAGGGGAATGTAATCCAATATGACGCACGAGCTGCCAAGGGAATAAGGGAGAGATGTAGGGAGGGAAGAAGGGATTAAGGGAAGGGGAGTCATTCTTCCTTTTTTTTTTTTTTTTGTCTTCTCACTCGTCCAATATATTGAATGTGCCAGGCCTAGGATAGAGTTCTCTCATTCTAATATCTTTATTGTTTTCTATCTTCCTTCATTTACTCTCTCTCTCTCATTCTTATTCTTATCCTCTCTTTCTTCATTCACTCCATATACTCTCTCTCTCTCTCTTTCTCTCTCTTTCTCAAAATTGGATGTAAGTGCGATTAAGTTACCCCATATTCCTGCAGATGTGACAGTGAGGGGGAAGAGATGGACCCTTGGGGATGGCTTAATGAATTAATGTCAAGATCAATAGATGCTGCTGTTACTGTTGTCTATCTCGTCCAGCCCACCTACCAACCTTGTGCTAGACTGGTGGGACTTACGTGAGGATTACAGAACACCCTGCTGTATGATGTAGAAGGTGATTGAGATGTCTTATTACCATCCTCAATACTGACTTCTGCCCCTGATGTCTCCTATTTGGCACTAATAAGGAAGTCGATATTGGGAGAAATAGACCATCTTTTTCACTTGGGCTGTACCACCCATTCATGTGTCCATCTGTACAGTCGGCAGCAAAAGTTCGCTTCATTTCCACCTGCGTATGTATTAGCTATAGTGATGATGTAATACAATTTTAATGAAGAGATGACATATATAGTTCTCATATGGTAAATTATGTATGTTGTTGTTGGAATAAAAACTGCTTAAGAATGCAATTATCTGGTCATTTTAGCAATATTAATACATGAGATGGACGCGAATTTATGCTGCCGACTGTACATACATACAACACTAAAATTGTTAGTACTTTTTTTCAGCACGATACATTATGCCAAACTACACGAAACATTCTGAACTTCATTTTCACGTTGTCTATAGCAGTGATGGTTGGGAAAGATATCGCAGGCTGGAGTGCCGATACATTTTTAAGAGCCTGTTGGAACGTAGGTAGTTAAACGAGAGACAAACAAAATTCGTCAAGCGTACAGATCGGTCGGTTGCTGTTCGGGGGACAAGAAATTACCAAAGTTATAATGGGGGATTATGGAAAAAGGGGTAAAGAGGTGATGAAGCAAGATGTGTTGGTGGTAGTAGTGGTGGTGTTGGTGGTGGTGGTAGTGGTGGTGTTGGTGGTGATATATGTGGTAGTGGTGGTGGTGTTGGAGGTAGTGGTGGTGGTGTTGGTGTTGGTGGTAGTGGTGTTGGTGGTGATGGTGGTGGAGTTAGTGGTGGTAAGAAAATATATATTAAACTACATTAATTATTTCTTAAACGTGACATAAATTATCATCCTCTTTATTATACGTCTCTTGACTTTTGGTAAATGTAGGGGAATTAAAGATAGACTTCCCCAAAATTGTACAGTTGCCAAAAAAGATATTGCGACAACTATTGATACAACATTAAATATATTAATGTCCATAGTTGTTTGTAGGGATTATAAATATGTATTATAGAAGGATATGTATGTATATTTCCTTCTGTTATACATGTTTATGATCCCTACAAATAGTTGTGGATATTACTAGGGTTTTAACAAGATTTGTCGCAATACCTTTTTTGGCAACTGTACATAGCTTGGTACTATTGGCCACAACAATTCATACACACACAATTTTTTTCAAAATGTAAGACTATAATATGTAACTGCAATACAACATTATTATTATTAGGTTTGTTATTTAGCAATCACTGAGTCGTCTCTTGGTAGAACATTCATTGCAGTACTTCCAGAATAATAATGACCTCTCTTTCCATATTATTATAGCCTGTATAAGAATCCCTGTGGCCTACTGTACTGTACTTAACTAACTACAATTTATATTCACTGCATGGTATGGACTGCAAACATTTATGTAAGGTTATTATTACATAGATGACAGTTGGTGCATTAACCCTATAGATAAAGAAAATGAAGCGACTATCAGTTACAAAGAACTTCCAACAAAAGGACAACAACAACATGGAAGAAAATAACAACAACAACTTGGAACAAAATAACAACAACAACTTGGAACAAAATTAACAACAACTTGGAACAAAATAAAAACAACAACAACAACTTGGAACAAAATAACAACAACAACTTGGAAGGCTTGACTGTTCCTGGTAAAAGAAGAAGAAGAAGAAGAAGAGGATGTGGTGGTGGTGGAACAAGAAGAGGGTTGGTTGACGCACATTTCACCCCAAAAGGTCAAAGAGGCCTTAAGGGAGACCTGTTAGTGAAATGGTAAAAACTGCGTCAGGAAACACACACACACACACACACACACATACACACACACACACAGACACACACACACACACACACACATGGCCTTTACTGCAGCAACTCACAGCGGAAATTGTATCGAGGCAGAGTTAGTTTGGAGAAATCAGTAACTCTGGAAATAAAAAAAAATAAAAAAAAATAATGATAAGAGTTAAGTAGTTAAAGAGAAAATAATAGGGGCTCTATGAATCCTCCAAAATATTCCAGGCCACAGAACCCTTTAGTATTTCTAATAGGGAATCTGTTGGCCGGAGGCATATTCCGAAACTGTTGTTAATTTCGGCACCATCTAAAATATCAGCCAATCAGGCGCCTTTCTCTCGTCATGACGTCACCTCTTATTAACCAATCACACTCCGAAAGGTATGACGTCATAGCTTGCTTTTATTGTTATAAGACATTGCACTTTTTCACGGCAGAAGTGATCATTTATTTCTTCATACCTCATTAATTTCATTAAATATTTACTTGGTTCTTTGGTTACAAACGGAATAATGGTAGAGGATTAACATTATAGTAAAAAATGTGTCAGTCCAATAAAAAATGAACTAAAAATTAAGTTGAAGTGAAAATAATGACTGTGAAATATGAGCCTCTCACGTCACGACTCACGAGCTTCCCTTGTGTCATCACGTCATATTACGATTAACTAAGGACTCGTACTTATCCTCGTCGTGAAAAAATAACTAATACAAAAACATTGCACTCCTTTACGACAGCTGTCATTTTTTCCATTATACAGTTACGAGCACTAGGGTATACAGCTTTAGTTGAAGCTTTGAACAGTCCAATTCACCAACGAAGTACTGTAATTCCAATGGAGATCTTATTGTGCATTTATTTATGGTCTCTAGGTATTCCAAGCAAACCTAAATAGTTATTGGTGCTCGTTACTGTACCTCATTTATTTCGTGAAATAATGGTGGTAACTAATGTCTGTCTTGTGTTGTCTCTCCCTTTGATTATACACAACATCATGGAACATAGAAGTCCTTTATCTTTGTGGGATTATTCAATCTCCTGGCACTTTACACCAAATCACCAACTGCACCGAGTAGAGACCCTATATAGAGAGACTGGACACCGCCATCTTTGCTCTTTTTTTAGTTTTCCGCGATACCTCTCAAGTTAGTATAGGAAAAATGTATAAGATGCCAGATACTACCAGTTAGTAATCTATTGTTGACATTCGTGGGCAAAATATTGACGAAAGTTGCATTCTTTCCATATACAGGTATATATTTTTTAATTCTATAAGATCCCTGAAGTTATAAATACTATTATACGTCATGTATGCGTTATTTAAAGCACATAATAGGACGTGACGAGTTGCCAGACGACGCTACTAAACCAAGGCGGTTGACTGAAAAACAACCAGCTGTCAAATGGGACTAAAGCCAAATTGTAAGAGCTATATTGTTATATAAAGTGCCGAATCTAGCTCCAAAATTGACAAATTGGCAACTCTGGGTCTGTGGCGCATGTAACAGATGCCAGATACGTCATGGCGGCAATGACTAAAATAAAATAAAATAATTGGATCAGACATTATACTCGAGAGTGCACTTCTTTGGCTGATATTTATGTATAATAATAATAACGTATTATAATAATCATTATTAGTATTACTATGCACAATAATAATAATGGGTGTAATCGTATACGTTGGAGTGAACGACGCGATGACGTCATACCTTTGGAAGAGTGTGATTGGTCAATCGGAAGTGACGTCATGACGAGAGAAAGGCGCCTGATTGGATGATAATTTAGATGGTGCCGAAATTAACAACAGTTTCGGAATATGCGGCCGGAGTAGTTTGGAGAATTCATAGAGCTCCAGGAAGGACCCACACATTTTTTTAAACTATGGGTCTTTAGCCCTACAAACTATGTCACAAAACAGATCTTTATTAGTAACAAGAGATATGCTACCCGGTTACCAGAGAGAGAGAGAGAGAGAGAGAGAGAGAGAGAGAGGTGAAGGAGGGTTAGAAAACAAGTAACCCAATACTTGCTTACTATCGGGCGGCGGAATTTAATCACAGTGATCAAAGGAGGAACTAATTAACTTGCTGACCTTAAAACACACCGGGACTATTGGGTTGCTTTGGGCCAGGGTACATGTGTAGTGTATCGGAGGGAACCTGGCTGTGTGTGTGTGTGTGTGTGTGTGTGTGTGTGTTGTTAGTTAGTAAGTCTTTCATGAGTGGTTGAGTGGTTTATTGTTTTATCGTTATTCCTTTGTTTCAAGATTATTCTCAGATGATCAGAATATTTAATTAACGTCTTTTGATAATCTGGTATCGATTGACTATATACATAATTTTATAACTATAACGAATCTCAAGGGAAAGAAAAAAAAATATATAATGTACAGTTGGACACAGGAATTCGAGGAATAGCCCAAGTGAAAGATGGTCAATTTCTCCCAATATTAAGTTCCTTAGTGCCAAATAGGAGACATCAGGGGCAGAAGTCAGTATTGAAGAGGGTAATAAAAAGCAACTATCTGATAATAGACACTGGTTACTCAAATGGGGCAAGTATATTTCACCTGGGCTGTAGCACAATTCCTGTGTCCAACTGTAGGTATAGCCACAATCAAATAACCACCGATACTTTCCCTCCATCGTGCAAATAAATCAGTGTCATATCAAACTATAATCATACAGAGACAGAGTGAGACAGATTTTGCGAGGTAAGGGACGGGTATGTGTTAATGGGTAAACTGTAGACAGAGATAATATTATAGAGAGTGTGGCAGGCTGACCAAAGTACGGAAAGGGCATGTGTTATTCAATAGAGATTAGTGAGGCAGCCAAGGTGATAGGAAGAGCTAGAGAGCCAACTAGACCTAGAGGCTACAATTTAAGAGATGCTCGTGTGAACAGCCAGGAAATGAATGGATGGATGGGATGTGATTGGAAGAGTAGATTGTTGTAGTGGTAGTGGTGGTGATGGTATTGGTAGTGGTGATAGTGGTGTTGGTAGTATTGATGGTGAATGTATTGGTGATGGTGAATGTATTGGTAGTGATGGTGGTTGTATTAGTTGTACAGTACTGGTGGACGAGTGGATGGGAGAAAGGGTTGAGGTATTAATTTTTTTCCCTTGATGGCTTATATACATTTTGTTGTTCCATATTTGTGTAAAGGTTATTGCCATCTACGTCGGTATGATTGTGTCTCCCATGTGTGTGTGTGTGTGTGTGTGTGTGTGTGTGTGTGTGTGTGTGTGTGTGTGTGTGTGTATGTGTGTGTGTGTGTGTGTGTGTGTGTAAGAGCGAAAATATCAAAGAAAATGTGTGTTTTTTGTTTTTTAATGGATACCGTATGAAAGGCCAATTACAAACTTTAGGAGATAAAACGTGTTGTTGGTGATATTTGATCCAATATATTTTTCTCCTTTGGAACGATGTGGTTTTCATTTGCTACGTGACCATTACCATACTCCATTTCATTTTAAGGGGGTGCGGTAGTAGGGGGACAGGCTTGGGGGGTTAGGAGGGTGCGGGAGTAAGGGGACAGGCTTGGGGGTTAGGGAGTGCGGGAGTAGGTGGACAGGCTTGGGGGGTTAGGGGGGTGCGGGTCTTACAAACAACATCTAGACACTGGAATATGCGTTCAAAGAGGTATCCAGTTTTACAAAAAAAAAAAAAAAAAAAAAATAGACTCGATGAATTTTCCCGTTGATAAAATACTGTTTACTACCAACCAACCATCCCTATTACCTACCTGCCTGCTGTCTTACCTCTCTATCACCGTTATCTGGCGCTGTATAACCTTACTATGGCGGCGCCATTAGTAATATCAATCAATCAATCAATCACTACCAACCACACCACATCACCTCACCTCCTCACCTCACATCTCATCACCTCACCTCATCACCTCACCTCGCATCTCATCACCTCACCTCACCTCACCTCACCTCACCTCGCATCTCATCACCTCACCTCATCACCTCACCTCGCATCTCATCACCTCACCTCACCTCACCTCACACCAACCCGTGATGGAAAGCCCCAAACGAGTCTGTGTTGACACTGATGACACTCGTACTTCACTCACCACACGAGCCTTCTGACAAATTGATGACATAAACTATATGACGTGTTTATGACATTCACTTCCGTATACATGATGCCGCCACAAACTTCACTCAACACTCTGATGAGGAATTGTTGGCGCTTCTCAGTCCTTCAAACTATAT
Organism: Petrolisthes manimaculis; assembly: GCA_034508575.1. Classification (NCBI taxonomy): domain Eukaryota; kingdom Metazoa; phylum Arthropoda; class Malacostraca; order Decapoda; family Porcellanidae; genus Petrolisthes; species Petrolisthes manimaculis. The sequence continues at coordinate 283,655 of JAWZYT010001818.1, read as the reverse complement.
ACAAAAAAAAAAAATAAAAAAAAATAATACACACTCACACACACACACACACACACACACACACACACACACACACACACACAGAGATCTACTCACATTATGGGGAAGTGATTTGTTTCCTGGCCTAGTTTGAAGATTGTGGGCCATACAACTAATAAAATAGATCGTTTTATAATTATGAATTGGAAAGCTTTTGATTCTCGAAACTAATGCAACAAAACAGACAGATCTCCTACACCACGCATAATGTGGTACTGTACACTCGTGATACATAATTTCTGACCAGAGTGTGAGGAACAGAAAGTATCGAATCGCCTGGTGTTGCTCATTTCCCCATCCAGTACACCTATAGAGGCTGAGTTCGCATGCAAGGTGTGTGTGTGTGTGTGTGTTGCCTGTCATTCGTCTCTGGTCAGGGATTACGTATCACGAGTGTACTGGTTTGTTTCCTGTGATTTTCTTTTTTTTTTATTTATTGAGGATTCATTAGCCTTCCAGTTTGTCCACAACAAGTACAGTAAAGTAGTTCATATATATTTACACACACTTTTACCGACAATATTATTATTATTGATGAATATTAGACGCCGCAACATGGAGGTCCTATAGCGCCAGAAAAAGGTGATAGAGAGGTGTGACAGCAAGCAGGAAGGAAATAAAAAGAAAAGAGGGACAGTTGAAGAACTGAAAGATGGAAACCATTTAGTCTGGTCTCTCACTAGCTACCTTCCTAGCATGGGAAGCCCTCTCTCCACGAAATCGGGGCAGAGCAGGGGCCGGAGCCCCCTCTAGTCTAGCTCGCCAGGTCTCAGAGACGCACAAACACAAGCCCCCACCTCGTAAAGGCGGCCAAGAAAAGACTGCAGCCAAATTTGGTGGTGTGTGGCAATAATTATCTGGCAGCTGCTTCAATGTAAACACTCGTATTTTATCAATGAATCACTCAAATCCTATAACCGTTTTTAGGATTAATGTAATTAGCTGAAGCCAATAACATCCATCCATACAAAGGTTATAGGTTCTGAGTGAACTATTGATAATATACGAGTGTTTACTTTGGAGCAGCTGCCACATAATTATTGCCACACACCACCAAATTTGGTTGCAGTCTTTTCTTGGGCAACTGTACAGTACTACACCTCGCCATAAATGAATGTTTATACGAAGAAGATTTTAAGTTATGAGTGAACTTTGCTTTTGTGAATACGGGGCCATGTAGCTGCTTCCTGGCATATGTTGGAGGAATTAATACTCTCTTATGAACCAAAAGTAGATCATTACCTTAATTAAGGGGGTGCGGGAATAGGGGGACAGGCTTGGGGGTTTAGGAGTGTGTGGGTGTAAAGGACAGGCTTGGAGAGGGGGGTTCAGGGGTGAGGGAATAGGGGGACAGGCTTGGAAGGATGGGTTAGGGGTGTGCGGGAATAGGGGACAGGCTTTCTACCCCCACCTCTCCCAAGTCTGTCCCCCTATTCCCACACATCCTAACCCTCCTCCACCCACCACCCAAGCCTGTCTCCTAATCCCGCACCCCCTTAATTAAAGGTTCTAACGCCCCACCTTTGGACCATAATTATAGAAACTGCCAATTCTTTCTCACACAATTCCTCCTACCATTATTATTCCTTCCGTTTCCTTGGTGCTTGTTATCCTTTCTCTATGTATCCTTCTCTTTGGTGATATTGCCTTCTGTTGGAGCACTGCAGTCTTTTCTCTTTCCCCTTTTCATTCATTCATTCATTTATTTTTCTAGCGTCTCTCATTTCCTTCTTTATTCCTTCAAACATGATGCCCGGGCCTCTTTTCTATCTATCACCTTCTTCTCCCTCGTCCTACCTACAGTGTCTTTCAGGCTAATAAGGGACATTTTCATAATAAATATCCTTTGCAATTCAGTTCATCTCTGTCATGTATATCTTGTTTCGTCTCCATTAAAACATTCATGCACTCATTATCGGAAATTCTAGTTTGAGAGATTTGGACATTTCAAAGCTAGGCTGTTTGCGTTTCATGTTGCCAGGGGATCGGAACACAACTTCTGACCGCCAGTGTACTGTACCACACAAACCCTGTATTCCAACTCAGCCTCTATAGGTGTACTGGGTGGGGAAATGAACAATAACAGACGATTCAAAGCTTTCTGCTCCTCACACTCTGGTCAGAAATTATGTATCACGAGTGTACATGCAGATTATTCACCGAGTTGAGTATATATGATGAACTTTACTGTGAGTGGATTCGCTTTTAAAAATTAAAAACATTTATTTTCTGTTGAAGATTGAAGGTAGTAAATGAACAAAAAACGTGTATGGTGCGAAAATTATTGTTAGGGGAACAAAACTGTTGAAGTCCCATGCATGCATAATTAAAATACACACGGGCACAAAGGAATCGGTTTGCTATTCGACTAAATATGACACATGTGTTGTTTGTTGTTCGACTTCAGCTGTGTATTGTTGAGGGAACGAGCTTGTACAACGGGAAGAGCTATTGTCTATTGTATTGTGATGCTGTGTTATTCCCTCCCTATTCTGACATGCAGCTTACATACTAAAACGGTGTGATGATGATAATAATAACAGGAATAAATCATGTGTCCCATTTCTGTGCTTCTTTCCTTCCTCTTCTGTGATCTGTCCTGCCTTGAAACCCACTTCAGTCACCTTGTACAGATAAACAGAGTACAAAATGGAAGGCCCTCCTATTCCCGCACCCCCCTCCCACTACCCACCAAGCCTGTCCCCTTACTCCCGCACCCCCTTACGAAATCTTTGATATTACAGTTGGAAAGGAGACAAGAGGCTAAAAGGTTATAAATTATTATTATTCTCGACTTCACTTAAAGAGGAAGTTTTGTGTTGGTAATTCTGGAGCAACTGAATCCTCCAAACTATTCCAAACAACAACAGAACACCATTATTTTCGCTCTTATTCTGGTTCTGTTTGTTTCCTAGTGTATATACTTTGGAGGGAATTGAGGCACTCCAATATACAGTTGGACACATGAATGGGTGGTACAGCCCAAGTGGTGAAAGATACTTGTCCCATCTGAGTAACCAGTGCCTATTATCAGGTACTTGCTCTTTATTATCATCCTCAATACTGACTTCTGCCCCTGATGTCTCCTATTTGGCACTAATAATTTAACACACATCACACACACACACACACACACACCATCCTCAATACAGACTTCTGCTCCTGATGTCTCCTATTTGGCACTAATAAAGGAACTTGATATTGGGAGAAATTTAATCATCTTTCACTTGGACTGTACCACCCATTCATTCGTGTGTCCAACTGTACCAAAAAAGAATAATTTCCACCTTAAACAACACATAAGCTTATGATTGTGGAGGGAATCAAATTTCTGAGTTTCATCAGAGCTGGAGTATTGCATCGTTGCTTCATCACGTACAAAATCATAAAAAGGCAAGGTTCTAAAAGCAAAATTCTCTCAATGGAATTTTCCAATCTCGCCTAATGTATAATGTTGCAACGATGTGTGTGTGTGTGTATTGAGTGTGAGTGAGTGTGTATGTGTGTGTGTGTATGAGTATGTATATTGAGGGAGTGTGTGAGTGAGTGAATGTGTGTATATGAGTGTGTATATTTAGGGAGTAGTGTTGTTGTTGTATACGTGTGTGTGTGTGTGTGTGTGTGTGTGTGTGCATGCATGAGTGTGTATATTGAGTGGGTTGCGTGTTTGTGTGTGTATATTGAGTGAGTGAGTGTTGTTGTTGTATACGTGTGAGTGAGTGTGTGTGTGTGTGTGTGTATGAGTGTGTATATTGAGTGAGTTGCGTGTATGTGTGTGTATATTGAGTGAGTGAGTCTTGTTGTATACGTATACGTGTGAGTGTGTGTGTGTGTGTGTATGAGTGTGTATATTGAGTGAGTTGCGTGTATGAGTGTGTATTTTGAGTGATTGAGTGTTGTTGTTGTATACGTATACGTGTGAGTGAGTGTGTGTGTGTGTGTGTGCATGAGTGTGTATATTGAGTGAGTTGCGTATATGTGTGTGTATATTGGAGTGAGTGAGTGTTGTTGTTGTATACGTATACGTGTGAGTAAGTGTGTGTGTGTGTGTGTGTATGAGTGTGTATATTGAGTGAGTTGCGTGTATGTGTGTGTATATTGAGTGAGTGAGTGTTGTTGTTGTATACGTGTGAGTGAATGTGTGTGTGTGTGTGTATGAGTGTGAATATTGAGTGAGTTGCGTGTGTGTGTATATTGAGTGAGTGAGTGTTGTTGTATACGTGTGAGTGAGTGAGTGTGTGTGTGTGTGTGAGTATACCTGTGTATCTGCATGAACAAGATTTCATATACACCAGTGTGACATCAAGGGCTCGTAACAACTAGAAAATTTAGTACACAAATTTTCAAACACCAAATATTTATTATACTTGAATCAGTCAGCAAAATAATTCCTATAGTATGTGCAAAATATAGACCCCTTTTTCTCTCATTTTTCTCTGTGTACGAAATTCCTGAGACCGACTGTACACACACTAATTAAAGTTCTGTTACACTTTCTCTACTTTTATTAACTGTATATTATTTTCTGAGTGTGTTGTTGATACGAGTAAACTACGGTTTGTGTAGGCTATCTATAAGAGTATGTGTGTTTATATATGAGTGAGTCTATGCTATTATGAAAATGCACGTACACACACACACTCAAATAACCACCGACACTTTCCTTCCATCGTGCAAGTAAATCAGTATCATATCAAATTATAATCATACAACAACACCTTACGTCAACTCAACCCCCTCAATTATTATTATTATGAGGTGCTGCAAAATCATACATAAACGTGTTGTTATAAATTAACCAAGATATTTTTTACGATAGATGGAAAAAAGTGTCGGTGGTTAATGATTGTGGCTGTACACACACTAAAAAATAATAAAAACAAGTATCATTACACCACTTACGAAAGACATGATGACACATTAATAAAACGTCTACTTGTATTTCCTCACTCCTTGTCATTCCATTTATTAACTCCCCTCTCTTTCCCAGGCTACTCTTCCTTTTTTCCTCACTCCCCTCTCATTCCCAGGCTACTCTTCCTCTTTTCCTCTTCCACATTTCCTCACTCCCTTCCTTATTCTCCTTTCCATTCCGAATCTAATTCTTACTCAATTATGCTAACTCTTTTCTCTTCCTCTTTTCCTCACTTATCCTACTCTTTCTTCTCCTTTTTCTCTCTCTTCCCTTTGACCTGATGAAGCAGTAACGAAACGTCATCAGAAAAGTTGACTAAGAGAGAAAGATGAGAGAGATTCATATGTAGAAAAAAAAACACAGGCTTAAAATGCAGTCAGTGGAAATAATAATGAAAAAAAAAAAGTGAACAAAGAAAGATATTATAGAAACATTTGTTAATTGGTAACTGAAAATAATATTATCATCATCGTCAAATTTGTAGAATCAAAATAGTAGAACGCAAAAATATTATTCATCCAATTTGTTGACTTCACCAAACAAAACCTTTACAAGTTATACGACAAAAATAGATAGGCAGCCTTATATAAAGTTGACGTGGTAGTTGTTTCATCTCTCTCTCTCTCTCTCTCTCTCTCTCTCTCTCTCTCTCTCTCTCTCTCTCTCTCTCTCTCTCTCTTTATATATATATATACTAAAATACCTATATGATACTGTATTTATGAAGGTGAAAAGTGAAGGTAAACTCACGTAGATGTTGTACATTTGTATTCATTAATCACGACAGTGTAATGATTTTTGCTCCAATCTAAAACAAATGTTCAAATTGGCTGGTGTTTGTTCGTCTGTAACACACACTATTCCTGTACTACAAACATTTATTAAGGACCCTGTGTACAGTCCCCATCATAGGTTGGCTTAATTTCTACCTGCGTATATATTAGTATAACATACATACATACATACATAGTCACAGAGATCAGCAATGAGAAAGAGAGAGAGAGATAAAACACACACACACACATATACACATGACAGAGAGGGAAATAAAGCAAGGACACACATCCATACACACACACACACACACACACACACACACACACACACACACACACACACACCTGACAGGGAGGGGTGAAGGATGAGTGTGTGGGTTTTATTGCCTTGGGTTGGGTTGAGTTGGGTTCGTTACATATGTTAATGAGTCGTGGCATCATTAGTATTCACTCGGTACTGTGTGTGTGTGTGTGTGTGTGTGTGTGTGTGTGTGTGTGGGAGGGGGTGTGTGTGTCTCATATGAAAAAATACTCATAAATACAAACAAATTATACGAAGAATTACAAACAATTACAAACAAATGCAAAAACATACACACATATACAAACAAATACAAACATATACAAACAAAAGCAAAGAAATGCAAACAAACAAACACATGCACACAAATACAAACAAAAGCAAACATATAAAAAGAAATACAAACATATGTATACAAATGTAAACAAAAAAATACAAAATACAAACTCCAAAGATGTTATGTTAATACCGGCCTAGGAGAAAAACAGTAACACACACACACACACACACACACACACACACACGCAGGGAAAGAAAAGAAAGGATAGACGTTATAAATGGATGGATGGATTGATATTAGACGCCGCAACAGCTAAGTCATATGGCAGCCGAGGAAGAGAAGGTGATTGAGAAGTGGGACGGTAAGCCCAAAAGATGACAGATGAAAAAAATAAAATATAAGACAGTTGGAAAAGTGAAAAAGTGATGAAACAAGAACATGCAGGAAAACCCTTCAAAAGCTCCGGCTCTTAATGATTCAAGTGAAATAATAAAATATCCATATGTTACTAAAGGTCTCAAAAATATTAATTATGTTTTATTTGGATTTTCGTATTCATATGGTTATATTGAAATTTTGAAAATGAACCCTTTTTATTGAGGGTGAACCCCTCGGTTGAACCCCCTCTCGGTTGAACCCCCTCTCGGTTGAAAAAATGATTCAATGTCGGTAAAAGAAAATGAATGGGAGTGAGTGAGTGGGTGAGTGAGTCAGTTGAACCATTTTAGAAGTTGTCGCCAGAAGAAGAAGAACAACAACAATAATTACGATAAGACCTTGAGCTCTCGGCTGAGGCTGGAGCTAAAAAAAGTTATGAAGAGAAAAGTGATGACGATTCAAGACATCATAGAGGAAGTAGTGAGGGTAGAGTCTGTTTGGTATTATAATATATAGCCAAGAGATAGTGAGAGTTCGTATGTAACACTCGTGATACATAATTTCTGACCAGAGTGTGAGGAGCAGAAAGCTTCGAAACGCCTGGTATTGCTCATTTCCCCACCCAGTACACCGATAGAGGCTGAGTTCGAATGTATGGTATATGTGTGTGTGTGTGTGTGTGTGTGTGTGTGTGTGTGTGTGTGTGTGTGTGTGTGTGTGTGTGTGTGCCTGCAGTTCGTCTCTGGTCAGAAATTACGTATCACGAGTGTACTTGAAGGGGGAGAGATAAAGTGTGCGTGACCCATGCATTTTAAGTGTGCGTGACCCAGGCATGTGATTAAGGGAAGCAATCTTTTGTGTTCAGTTTGGAATCAGTGTAGGCCTTCACACTCAGCTATAAAACACAGTCCCTGTATATTCCTTATGGAGGGGTTTTGTTTCCTGACATAGTTTGGAGGAATCAGTAGCCTTCTAATTCCCATATTAGGTTATTCCCTTTAAAAATTGGTTCTCATAGGAAAAAATTAAAACAAAATAGCTATAATAATAAAATTGGTGATGTGGGTATAAGAGAAAGTCACAATGAGAACTTCACGTGTATTATCGTCCCAAGGCAGTTTGATTATTATATTGTCATGCCTATAAGCCAAGTGGTCTTTATACGAGCCTGTCTTATTCTTGGAGCTTTATTTTTTTTTCTCTCCGTTTACCATTATCATTCCTGCTCTCTCTCTACTAAGTCTACTTGAGGGGGAAGTTGTGTGTTGGTATATACGGAGCAACTGAATCCTCCAAACTATTCCAAGCAACAGATCACCATTAATTTTGCTCTTATGGTCCTATTTCCTGACATACATTGGAGGAATTGAGGCACTCCAATGTAACTAAAAGTGAATTACCACCTTAAGGACCTGCATGTGATCGTGTATGAAAATGTAACAAAAAAAAAAAAAAAAAAAACTGACCACCTTTAATAGAACTACTGTGTGTTAGTGGTTGTCGTGACAGAGGGTGAATATATGAGCATGTCCAGGAATGTACTTAACACAACACACACACACACACACACATATATATAATTCACAAGTAGCACACAAGTATAGTTCCCACGGTCTGTGTCTCTGTGTGTGTGTGTGTGTATGTGCCACACGCTACATTATCGACCTTCTCCCCCTCCCTTTCCTCTTCCCTTTTTCTTCTGTCCGCTACACGCTATGGTATCGAAGCCTTCTCTATCTAAGACCCGTAGTTTTAAAAATATTGAAGGCCCTTACTGGAGCTCTATGAACCCTCCAAATAATCCAGGCCAGAGAACGCTTCAATGTTTCTAATAGGGAATCTGTTGCCTGGAGTAGTTTGGAGAATTCATAGAGCTCCAGTAAGGGCCCTCAATTTTTTTAAAACTACGGGTGTATAAGCCCTATATATCCCATTTACAGAATCAACCAACCCTAAATATCTAAGAGCCTAAGATATCAAGCATAAAATGATAATATCTAGAATAAGAGTTTTGGTTTCTCTAATCCAAGTAAGTCGCTTTCTTATCTTTTATTGTCACTCTTTTCTTCCTCTTTTTTTTTTCTTTCGATTTCCTTCCTGCTTGCTGTCTCACCTCTCTCTCTATCACCACCGCTTTCTGGCTCTATATGACCTCGCGGTTGCGGCGCCTAATAACAATCAATCAATCAATCAATCAATCAATCTATCTTTTCTTTCTTTCATCTTTCTCAGTATTTGTTATGTATGTGTAATACAACAGCAATAGCAAATACATAAATAACCCACTTGTGACTGTGGCAGGAATAATGTTGAACGAATCACTCCTCGGCACCAAATATTGACTGCACAGTTGCCAAAAAAGGTATTGTGACAAATCTTGATGGAACTTTAACCATAGTAATATTCACAACTATTTATAGGGACTATAAGCATGTATAACATAAAGAAATATACATATCCTTCTGTAATACATACTTATAATCCCTACAACCAACTATAGACATTAATATATTTTATGTTGTATCTATAGTTGTCGCAATATCTTTTTCTGGCAACTGTACATGCCTTTAACAACAACAACTACAGCAAAAACAATAAGAACAACATCAACAACAAAGGTGGTAATTCTCTTTTGGTATATACATTGGAGTGCCTTGATTCCTCCAAAGTATATACCGGTATGCCAGGAAACAACAGGACCAGAAGAGCAAAAATAATGGTGTTCTGTTGCTTGGGAATAGTGTGGAGGATTTAGTTGCTCCAGAATTACCAACATAAAAATTTCCCTTGAATGAGTTTGAGAGTATCGGGTGAAGTTCCATAATTTACAGGTCGAGATACTGTAGAGAGAAGGAATGGCAATATGGCAATGAGTTTGAGAATAATTATATGGTGAGGTTCCATAATTTACAGGTCGAGATACTGTAGAGAGAAAGAATCGCAATACAGGCAACGGGAATGAGTTTGAGAGTATAGGGTGAGGTTCCATAATTTACAGGTCGAGATACTGTAGTGAGAATGAGTTTGAGGGTATCGGGTGTGTATCAGGTATATTCCACAGCCCCCAAACTCCAGCTCCGTGTATGTATGTATGTGGGTCAACTGGCGGGGGTGAGGGAGGGAGGGAGTATTTCGTGGCTTTTAAAGGCGTGGCCCCACAAGACTCCTCTCTCTCTCTTTGCTGTTCTGTTTCACTCTCCTCACTCGTCCACCTACATACATTCTCTCTCTCTCTCCCTCCCTCTTGGTGTGTGTGTGTGTGTGTGTGTGTGTATGTAGCAAGCACACACACACACAAATTCGAAACTACTATGACTCACTGTGTGTGTGTGTGTGTGTGTATGTGTGTAGCAAGCACACACACACACACACAAATTCGCAACTATACTATCTCTCTCTCTCTCTCTCTCTCTCTCTCTCTCTCTCTCTCTCTCTCTCTCTCTCTCTCTCTCTCTCTCTCTCTCTCTCTCTCTCTCTGTCTCTCTCTCTATCTCTATCTCTCTCAGTCCCTATTCTTTTCCTCAGGTATAAACAAAGTAGTCGGAGCCCGAGTCACACAACAGCTGATAAATCGTCCCCCTTCCCAAGTCAACAGTGTTAAAAGCCTTGGGTCCCACTCTATTATTCCGATAAAAGCACTAGTGGCTGGCTGGCTGGCTGGCTGGCTGGACCCTGAGAGTGTCACGGAATGCTAGCACCCCTTGTATGTATGTATGTATGTACAGTCGTGGTCAAGAATAATCATCCATATAGGAGTAACTCACGTAAGATTTTGACAGCTTCCCTCTGTTCCTTAGCTGATAAACTTTCCAATAAATAGGTTAAGTACCATCTTTTAATTTAATACAAGCAGCTACACACTACTTAAAACAATAACATCATATGTGAACGTGAAAACATTAGACTATAAATTGTTTGAGATACCCATATGTGGATGATTATTATTGACCGTGACTGTATGTACAGTTGGACACAGGAATGGGTGGTACAGCCCAGCAGGTGAAAAAAAGATAATTGTCCCAATTGAGTAACCAGTGTCTATTATCAGGTAAAACTTGCTTTTTTCTATTACCATCCTCAATACTGACTTCTGCCCTGATGTCTCCTATTTGGCACTAATTAAGGAACTTGATATTGGGAGAAATTGACCATGTTTCACTTGGGCTGTACCACCCATTCATGTGTCCTACTGTACCCCAGCCCAGTGCCCCCCCTTCCCTCTGTTACTAAAGTCCCTTGGTTGTTTTATGATCAGTACAGCCACAATCAAATATTTATCCACCGACACTTTCCTTCCATCGTAGTAAATCAAGGCTTCATAAGTAATGCAGCCACAATCAAATATCCATCTACACTTTCCTATCTATGGTAGTAAATATCTTGGTATTAAAGAACAACACGTATATATTTTGCAGCACCTCATAATAATAATAATAATTGAAGGGGTTGAGTTGACGTAAGGTGTTGTTGTATGATTATATTTTGATATGATACTGATTTATTTGCACGATGGAAGGAAAGTGTCGGTGGTTATTTGATTGTGGCTGAACATTGAAAAGAGTGATCAGATATTAATGTGAATCATTCCTTCAAGTGTCGAAACTTGTTGATGTTCACGACTGCATGTATTTTATAAACCATAGTTAATTAAGTTGGTAATTCCCTTTTGGTACATTGGAGTGCCTTGATTCCTCCAAAGTATATGCTAGAAAACAGGCCAAAATTAACAAAGAGGATAATGGTGTTTGTTCTGTTGCTTGGAATAGTTTATAGGATTCAGTTACTCCAGATTTACCAAAACAAAACTTCCCCCCTTAACTAACTAAACGTATAAATAAACGTATTCTCCACTACACTTTTTTTATCAATTCTTTTTCTGGCGTCAGGTTCTAAGTGTATATGGGCCAGGAAGGAGGAGGGTACAAGGATCAAGAGGAGAGACTGTAATAGTGTATATAGGCCAGGAAGGAGGAGGGTACAAGGATCAAGAGGAGAGACTGTAATAGTGTATATAGGCCAAGAAGGAGGAGGGTACAAGTATCAAGAGGAGAGACTGTAATAGTGTATGGCTTCCTCTTCCTGCTGTTCCTTCTCTGAATGTGAGAGGGTAAGAGGTGTGTGTGTTTGCATGAGAGAGAGAGAGAGAGAGAGAGAGAAAGAGATTGTGTGTGTGTGTGTGGGGGGGGGGGGTTAAAAGATATATTCGTAAGTAGAGAGAGACAGAGAAAAATTGAATATGTGTGTGTGTGTGTGTGTGTGTGTGTAATAGATAGGTTCATTAGTAGGGATATAATGATACAGAGATAATAAACTAGACATGCAGATAAACAGATAGATGGCTCCATGGAATAAATTAATGCATGATGAAATAATTATATGCCATAGAAATTTAATGGAAGTATTATATTAAGTTTATTTTCTCTCCTTATTCCCTATTCCTTCCCGTTTATTCACTTCTTATTCTCTCTCTCTCTCTCTCTCTCTCTCTCTCTCTCTCTCTCTCTCTCTCTCTCTCTCTCTCTCTCTCTCTCTCTCTCTCTCTCTCTCTCTCTCTCTCTCCACGTTCCGATTCAACCTTCTTTTTCTTCCTTGTTTTTTATCGGCCGAGACTCTTATCTTTCTCTGTGTAAATTGTTCTGTACGTTCTCTCTTAGACTCCTGTAAAATGATAGTACAGTACAGTTGGACACATGAATGGGTGGTACAGCCTATGCAGGTGAAAGATACTATTTGGCACTAATAAGGAACTTGATATTGGGAGAAATGGACCATCTTTCACTTGGGCTGTACCACCCATTCATGTGTCCAACTGTACCTGTAGCGATTTGGGCAATACCTCTTCGACTGTCCCACTTCCTGCTTGTTCTCTCACCTCTCTTAATCACCCTTTTCTGGCGTCATATGACCTCGCTGTTGCTTCGTTTAATTAAGATGGTAATTCACTTGTGTTACATTGGAGTGCCCTGATTCCTCCAAAGTTCAAAATATGCCAGGAAACAGGACCAGATGAACACATAAAATAATGGACATGTTCTGTTGCTTGGAATAGTTTGGAGGATTCAATTTTTCTCCAGATTTACCAACATAGAATTCCCCCCTTCATATCAATCAATCAATCAATCAATCTCATTTCTATATATTTTTATATATTTTACCTAAAACTGTTGTAACTTTTTTTTCTTATCTACGGTATTTTTTTAAACTAATTTCTTGTATCCATTCCCTCTCTTCCTCCTCAGTATCATTTTCTCCTCCTTCTCCTTCTCTTTTTCCCCTCTTATCTCCTCCTCCTTCTCTTCTCTTCTCCTCCATCTCCTCCTCCTTCTTCTTCTCCTCCTTCTCCAGTACGATACACCTCTTATCTCCTCCTCCTTCTCCTCCTCCTCCTCTCTTATCTCCTCCTCCTCCTTCTTCTCTTTCTTCTCCAGTACGATACACCTCTTATCTCCTCCTCCTTCTCTTCTTTCTTCTCCTTTTTCTCCTTCTCCTCCTCCTTCTTCTCCTTCTCCAGTACGATACACCTTTTATCTCCTCCTCCTTCTCCTCCTCCTCCTCTCTTATCTCCTCCTCCTTCTCTTCTTTCTTCTCCTTTTTCTCCTCCTTCTCCTCCTTCTCCAGTACGGTACACCTCTTATCTCCTTGCCAACAACGTCTTACTTTCCATTTGGTCTCGTCTATTTCGCCTCCTCTCATCTCTTACACTCACTTCCTTGCCTTCTTTATTCCTCTTTTTCTGCCTTTCCTTACTCTTTCATGTTGCCTCTTATTCTCTCTCTCTCTCTCTCTCTCTCTCTCTCTCTCTCTCTCTCTCTCTCTCTCTCTCTCTCTCTCTCTCTCTCTCTCTCTCTCTCTCTCTCTCTCTCTCTCTCTCTCTCTCTCTTATATTCACTTCGCTGTCTTCTTTCCCCTCTCCTTTCTCACTCTGGCCACCTCATTCAAAAGTTTGTCCACCGTGATGGGAGACTTTCTTTTATTCTCTGCTTGGATGGGCCAGAGAAAGTCGGTCGGTCGGGTTGATTTCTTGAGAGGGAGTATATATTTTTTCTAGGTCTTAACCTCGGAACTGTATATATATATATATAGTGTTTGTTTTTTATCGAGGCGAAATTCCGCTGATTTCATTCTACATTTCAATTTGCTTAGGTTGCAAATAAGTACAGCCATGGGTGATAGTGCTGGATCATGCAGGGTCCATGGAGTGTTGGAGAGCAAGTGAACAGAGTTCGAAAAAGTGAGTTTTCTAAACCTCTCTCTACGTTGAGAATGGTTTGGAAAATTCACTTGTACGAACTCTGTTCAGTTTTTCTCCATCACTCCTTGGACTCTGGTCCACCACTATCACCCATGGCTGTACAGTCGGCGGCAAAAGTCCTGTCGCCTCACTTGCTTCACCGAGGCACTTGATGTTCAAAGAATCGAGATTATTAGGTGTAGAAAACGTGCGTATTTCTCGAGTCCATGAACACTGCCTGTCTCGGTGAAGCAGGTGAGGCGACAGGGCTTTTGCCGCCGACTGTACATCAAGTTGTGTAAATTTAAATTAGTGTAATTTGTCTTGGATTGTATTACATTTTCCGATACAGAAAAAATATGTGTAAATGTGTAATATGGTACAGCCACAATCAAATAACCACCACCGACACTTTCCTTCCATCGTGCAAATAAATCAGCATCATATCAAAATATAATCATACAACAACACCTTACATCAACTCAACCCCTTCATTTATTATTATTATTATAATTATGAGGTGCTGCAAAATCATCACACACGTGTTGTTCTCTATTACCAAGATAATTATTTACTCGTACGATGGAAAAGGAAAGTGTCGGTGAATATTTGATTGTGGCTGTACACTTTCTCCAATAAAAAAAAAAAAAAAAAAAAAATGAAATAGGCTCTGGTAGGGCTGGGAGGGATTGTGTGACTGACTTAGCTCTTATAAGGGTCAGGTAAGGAGATTTCGATTGTGTGAAGGAAGATTGACGGTGGTGGGGTGAGTAGACTGGCCTGGATATTAAATGTCAACAAGGGAAGCCAGGGACACACCTTATATATTTTTGAGATGAAAGACTAGTTAAGGGGATAGTATACTTTTGGTAGCCTACATTGGAGTGCCTTGATTCCTCGAAAGTATGCCAGGAAACAGGACCAGATGAACAATAATAATGGTGTTCTGTTGCCTGGTGGAATAGTTTGGAGGAATCGGTTGCTCCAGATTTGCCAACACTGTACTTCCCTCTTAATGGTGGTGGTGGTGTTGGTGGTGTCAGGGAGGGACAATAATGATTAGAAAACATTAATTAAGATGTAGAATGAAGATAGAATGAAAAATGAGTCTTGCTTCGAATCCACACTGTCTCTTGGTTCATTATTTTTTTTTCTTATTCTGCTTGTTGCCTCTCACTTCTATCATTCTGGTCAAGCACAGTCTCATTTTTTTCTATTTTTTATTTTATTTATTTTTTCACTGTCCCTCCTTTCCTTCTTTTTAATTCTCTAATTTTTCCACTGTCTCTCTTTACCTTCTTTTTCCTACTTTAATTTTCCCTTCCTTAATTTTTCCACTGTCCCTCCTTTCCTTCCCTTTCCTTATTTATTTTTTCCACTGTCCCTCCTTTCCTTCTTTTTCTTTATATATTTTTTCCACTGTTCCTCCTTTCCCTCTTTTCCTTCTTTAATTTTTCCACTGTCCTCCTTTCCCTCTTTTCCTTCTTAAATTTACCACCGTCCCTCCTTACCATCTTTTTCCTTCTTTATTTTTTCCACTGTCCCTTCTTTCTTTTTTTTCCCATTTTCTCTGACTCACCTTTTGTTTGTATTGATAAGGCCTTACTAGCCTAGCACACACAGTCTTCTTTCTCCTCCAAACAAATAAATTCTTTCAACAAACAATTCATCATCTCAACTGATCAATTTTCTCGGATGTGTTCGCTCGCCACTCTTTCTCCTAATATCCTTCCTCCTTCAACTGTCCTTCCACCCTACATCCTCCTCCCTACAATGCACCTTCTGTACAATCCACTCTCTCATTATAACCTCCTTCTCTCCTTCCCTCTCCCTCCTTCTCCACACCTCATATAACACCCTCCCTCCCTACCTCCCTCTCCTTCCCCACACATAACCTATAATCCCCCCCACTCCCTCACTCTATCCTCCTTATGACCACACCCAACCCCTCCCCCACACCACATCTCACATCCACTCCCTCCCTCCAATAGCTCCCATAACACTCTGCCGGAACCACACCACATCACACCTACCTACCTCCTCTTTCATCATACAAACTGACTTGGATTACATCCATCCATCTTTGTAAAGGTGTAACTCATTGAATTATTTATTAAGCACACATTCTCAGACGAATAAGGCTTGGGTTGCTGTAACATACATACAGTGGTGGTCAATAATAATCATCCACATATGGGTATCTCAAAAAAATTACTGTAGGCCTACTGTTTTCACGTTCACATATGATGTTATTGTTTTAAGTAGTGCATAGCTGCTTGTATGAAATTAAAAGATGGTAGTTAACCTATTTATTGGAAAGTTTATCATCTAAGGAACAGAGGGAAGCTGTCAAACTCTTACGTGAGTTACCCCTATAATAGGGCCTATATGGATGATTATAATATATGACCGTGACTGTACCTTTGTGAAAGTATTTGGTTTGAACGGCTGCATGGTGAATTTTACAGACACCTTCGTTACACTATTCAAAAATAATATACTGTTTTGATTCTCATACGGGGAGAAGCATTAGGAGTAAATTAACATTAGAAATACTGTCTTAATTAACTAAAAGGCAGATATTCCTGACTCTAATTTTGTCCGAGTTGAACGTAGTGTATTTTGTTATAAAAAAGCGAAATGGGAGATAATTGAGTATATGGCATCCATCCCATGTGTCTGAAGATCTCACTCACCAGTCTCAGTCCAATGTTCTCATTTTTAATGTAATTACTCTAGATTAGCGTAATTTGGGTCCATTTAAACTTTAAAGTAAAGTTTTTGACAATCTAAGGTAATTTTTATATCGATTCTTCTGTTATTTCATGGGTGGTCGTAAAAGAAAAATGTCATTACTGTAAAAATCTATTATAATTATTACAAAAAATATTGGTTTAGTTACTTCAGGATCTAAGAGAATTTGGCTACGCACATCTAAGGTATTTTCAACTCACTTTTTAAGGTAAGTTCACAAATACTTCATATGAACCCAAGTGTCTCACAGTCTCACTCAGTGTCCCAGTCAGACAGTCAATCAGACTCTCAGTCTCTTATCAACATCTCACACAGACACACGTATTAAAGGTTCTCGCCATTATTTTGGTGTTAAATGCGTGTGGTGGTGTGTCAGTGTGTAATACTTACTCACGTTTGATGCCGAGTGACCGTGTAAACCGGCGAAAAATCTACTTAATTAAGGGGAGTAAAGTGTTAAACGGTCGGTTAGGAAGTATGTGGGGAAGCCGGGTGGTGGAGAAAGTGAAGGTGAAGGTGAAGTTGGTGGCCATAGAGCAACATGTTAATCACGTTGAAATTTTACACCCTACACACTGTGGAGATAATACTTTAAAGACTGCCACCAAACAGTTCAGAAATACACCCCATTGTGAACTTGAGGTTTAAAAAACACTATTTCTGTTTTACCTTTCTGCATGCTGTCACACCTCTATCACCTTTTTCTGGCGCTATATGACCTCGCTGTTGCGGCGCCTAATGTCAATCAATCAATCATTTCTTTTTTAATATGGACACGTCTTCACTCCCAAAGTTAGAATCTGCCGTCCATTAGATGTGAGACACATTTTCTCCTACACACCTACAGCATCTTTCCTTGAGTGTTCCGTGATGGCTGATGAAGTACTTGTGGAACGTAAAGACAACAACACTACATACAGACTACTAGATGGGAGGGTGAGTATTATTTGGATATAAAAGTTTCATTGATATTTCATGTTTTAAGTTTAGCCGGTGCACCATATGGAGCTACACCTTATATTTTCCTCAGTGACTTGTACTGTCTTTGGTGTCCCTATAACCCCTACCTAATGTTACCCCCATACTCTATGTTGCTACTCATTGATCCTTACTATGTCACTGAAATGGATATCTATTTGTTTCCAGTTTTTATATTCTATTGTTCCCAAATTATTTATCTGATGACATGAAAGGAAAACTGTGTATTTGACACCCACAAGTGGCAAGACACTCAACAGAAGTGCTGGCTTTAAGATTGAGAGGCGACACTAGTAAATAGCATATATATATATATTTTTTTTTTCTCAAGGTGGGAGGGGGACTGGAGAGCCAGTCCCCAGGAGTGGGAAAATGTGATCAGAATAGAGAAGGAGAGGTAGAAATAGCCAGTAAATTGGGTCCCACTCACTCCTCCATTCCAGCCAATGAAATTCTCTTCACGAAAACCATTTCAGTCCACCTTGGTGACGACTAGCCATTCCACGAGCTGTCCAGTTAAAATCAGGTTGCCGGCCCTAACATACACTCCTTAAGGTGGTAATTCTTTTTTGGTACATTGGAGTGCTATGATTCCTCCAAAGTATGCTAGGAAACAGAACCAGAAGAGCAAAAATAATAGTGTTTTGTTGCTTGGAATAGTTTGGAAGATTCGGTTGCTCTAGATTTACCAACACAAAACTTCCCCCTTAATGTGAATCTTTTACAAGATATATTTACTGTATATAACAACAAAACAACGATGGGCAGATAGAAAGTCGAAGCAATACGGAATGAAGCACTTGTCTTGTGTTGTCAAAAGAATGTCTGTTTTCTCCACCTCACCTCTGTCCCAGCCATCAACCCTTCGAATACATTTTCAACCCCCTTCCATGTTTTACTTTTCTCTCATAGACGGTAGAATTTTTGTGAATACATAAAGCTATATGCAGACGGTGAAAGAAAAATTAGTTAAATAGTCTGCAGAAATGAGTTAGAAGCACGTCCATTCCCCCCAGCTAAACTTAATGATAATAATAATGAAAATTGTGATACAAAGGTATAGAGGAAATATTGTGTTTGGCCAGAAAGGCTTTGTGCCATAAGAAAAAAGACAGTGAGGTGGGACTGAAATCAAAATAAAGCACAAAGACAATTATGTTATTGAACGCACACGTACAGTCGGCAGCATAAGTTCTCTTCATTTCCACCTGCGTATAATGTTAGCTATAGTGATGTTGTTATACAATTTTAATGCAGAGATGTTGTTGTTGGAATAAAAACTGGTTCAGAATGCAACTATATGGTCACATTAGGAATTTTAAGTACCTGAGATTGATACAAATTTATTTGCCGGCTGTACAGTCGGCGGCAAAAGTCCTGTCGCCTCACTTGCTTCACTGAGGCACGCAAAGTTCATAGACTCGAGATTATTAAGTGTATAAAACGTGTGTATTTCTCGAGTCCATGAACACTGCTGGTCTCGGCGAAGCAGGTGAGGCGACAGGACTTTTGCCGCCGACTGTACAGTACACATTCACATGCACATATAGAAAACAAAATTTACTCTCGCCAGAAAATTTAGAAATCTATCTGGCTTGGGTGTCGTGTCGAATATGCTCGTGTCTAATATTCATATGTCGGGGGAGTGTGTTGCCTGTGTGTGGTTTGTTGTTTTGAGGCGACTCTTGGTAGAGAAAGGGAAAGTAACCTTCTGCAGGACACCAAGCGTGCTCACGGTATAAAATTTTATTCAGTGTAGGAAGGAAGGAAGGCTTAGGTACACTTGCGGTCAGAAATTGTGTCCCGATCCCCTGGCAAAATGAATCGCAAACAGCATAGCTTAGAAGGTTCGAACAACTGTGGGTCTCCCTACAACATAACACACAGTAGTTCGAATCAACAAAGTTCGTCTAGTTGAGATTCATTTAGCCAAGGGATCAGGTCACAATTTCTGACCGCGAGTGTACAGTCATGGTCAATAATCCTGCAACACCTTCCAATGAGATGGCTTCGAAAAATTATCCGAAACTATAGCTAGCTGTTGGTGTGTGTAATATTGGTTCATAAAATTCACTCAAACGTCTAGTTGCTTTTGTTCACCAGGTTGCAGGACTTTAGACCAAACGTGTTCATACAAAAAAAAAAAAAAAAAAAATACTATTTCCAACAGTGTAGACTGTTTTCAATCCCTTCCTGAGACATTGAAAGAAACCTTAGGTTAAGAAACGTTCTCAAAACTTATATACATATATATCATTTTAGAATATGTTCACAATATTAGCCTTTTTCCGAGGACATACTTTAGAAAAGAGTACTGGTATGTTGCAAATGTTTACACAACAATATTATTTAATAGTATACTGTAGCTCAGGTAACAATCGTTTACTATACGTTCAGGTTCTGTTAGAAAATACGTTTGGTCCTCATATAAGTTATCTATATATATAAAACACTCAGTCTGTCTGTCTGTCTGTTTAGCCGCTATGCACGGCCGCATCGTTTGACCTAGAGTAAAAAGTAATACGCCATTTTGATCGGTGAAGCCTGGGAAGCGTCCTCGGCCTACAAAAAAAAAAGTTTTTTTTTTTTTAAATGATCAATAGGGGGGGGGGGGTTCGATCCCAGTACCCCTGCAGCCTAAGCCGCTATTATTTGGCCTTAACCGAAAAATCCCAAGTTCGAATCCTCGGTTGGAGTACAATTTTTTTTTTTTTCACAAATGATACACCATTCTGACCAGTGTAGTCCCGAGAATGTCCTCAGTCTAATTTTATTTTTGGTTGATATGCGTTTCTTGAATTATCAGCTTTAAACAACTAAAAATTTATGGTTTTCTCAACATAGACTCTATGGTCTCAAGCATAAAGGATGCAGGCAGGCCTGGCTTGAATGTCCAGTTTAGGAATGAATTCAAACCACAAAATGTTGAACACCTAAATTTAATACTAAATCTAAGGACAGTGAAAAAGAAGTTTTAAAATGACCAATGGGGGGGTGGGGGTTCGATCCCAGTACCCCTTTAGCCCAATTCGCCACTCGGGCCTTGTTATTTAATCGTGGCTGTTACAATGCCACCTTCTGCTGTAGTTGCGTCATGGATAACTTTTATGGTTGTAAAGGTGGCATGGTTTCTCTGGGGGACCAGCAACCACACCGGATAATGGACTCCCACCCTCACAATAAGTTCACATACAAATAATTAGAGGAATTTTATTGACAAAACCACATGTAGGATCTTCACCCGGACAACGTCGGGCATATAGGTTCCAGCAAGAAATACTCTGGAAGATTTACACACGGTTCCAAAACTCTTGAAACACTTTATTATTCTTACATAGCATTTATGTCTAACAATATCAGTGATTATCCAACATTTGTAAGCAGCCCAACTGGAAAATCCCATTTCAATGTACAGTCGGCAGCAATAGTACTGTCGCCTCACTCACCCACTGTTTTGAAGGATAACACAAACGTTAGCCATCGAACCAACACATTCACTACACACGAATGCAATATCCATGAGGCCATTTTTTTTTTTTTTTTTTTTTTTTTTCGTGAAGGTTAATACACTTATTTTTTTTAACGAGTTCGTGAAGCTTAATGTACTTTTTTATTTTACGAGTTTGTGAAGCTTATTATACTTTTTATTTTTTACGAGTCCGTGAAGCTTATATTTACATAATTAATTCATTATTTGGTAAATGTGGCAACAGGACCTTTGTCACCGACTGTACAGTGAGCCTTATCAGACGTGCCTCGATATTGTACGGAGATATAAAGCACTCCGTGAAACATAGTGAAGTAACTACCCATGAAACACGACTCAATATATATATTAAACGTTTACACCGTCACCTTATGTTTTCATCATATCATATTTCACAACACGACTACTATACTGGCGTCACTGTAGCCTACTTTGGTTCGAGAGTCAACGGGATGTGAACTAAAATAAATTCCATTACAATCTGTCGCAGTCAGGGAGACAGATGTCACACACAGACTCGGGTACTTAACGAAACTGGTATCTCTCTCTCTCTCTCTCTCTCTCTCTCTCTCTCTCTCTCTCTTTTTTTTTTCTATAGTACAAGAATAGAGAGGGTGGTATCACAACAAGGCAGTTTGTCCACGGCCCCGGGAATCTAAACGACCCCCACCGGGATTGACTGAGACATTAAGGCTTTGTTTTGCCTCGACGCGAGACAAACTATCACCATTCTGGACCCTCATGTAGTCAAGAGCTGTGAAGGGTCCGTGTGTGTGTACTGAGAAAAGGAGTGTGAAAGTGTGAGGCTGAGTTGCCCAGATCGCAATGTTTGTTATTAGGATGTGAAGATAGAGACTGGTTGGTTGGTTGGTTGGTTGGAGTGTAACATTTGGAATGGGGCCTGGATGTACAGCCATGGTTGAAAGTCCATGAGCATTGGGTGGTGCAAAATCATAGCCAATACTGGGCAGAAAGTTGGAACAAGATATGTTTCCACATATATAATAAATATGAATTGTCATTATAATATTTTCAATACTTATAAGGATATAAGAAGTCTAAATTTAATCTTCACGTGTTCTACGATTTTCCACACAAAACATATTAAGCTTCTTTAGTATTTCTTCCACTGCTAAGGAGTGGGTAACAGGACTTTGTTTAATAGGATATGGAGGAAGAGGCTGAATGGTGGGGATGTGGTGATTGGAGTGTGTTAGATATACAGAGATGGAGAGAGTTTGTAAAAGGCTACGAGTGTAAAATTTGGCAGTGTGTGAAGAGTGAAAAGATACACATTGTAAGTAGAGGAGAGAGAGGGAATAGATTGTCCGAGAGTTGAAGGGATGAATGGGCATACATATTGAGAGAGATGGGTTTGGGCGAGCTGAGTGAAGGACGAAAAAAGAAAAATAAAGACGAAAGGATGTAAAGTAAAGAAAGCTATATAGTACCGTGCCACTCAATTATGTATCAATCATGATCTTGCGAAAAAAAAAGTACTGTTCTGATATAATAAAATTGGTTCTTACCTCGTACCAAATTTCAAATGGGGCTTTCTGGTCTATTTTTTCATCACCATTTGTGTCCTCACGCGTGTGTGTATTTAAGAGGCGAATAAATTTGAGATAATCTGGCCACCGAATTTAATTATGAGGGGAAGCAAGTTTGGGCCACGAGAGAGAGAGAGAGAGAGAGAGAGAGAACTGTGCGAGAGAAAAGGGAAGTGGACGTATGAAGTGTGTGTAGATGTAAAGAGACGGTGTGTGTGTGTGAAAAGGGGGAATTGTAAAGTTTAATTAAGGGAAAGTATGAAGCAGAAATGGGGATGTGTGAAGAGTGAAAAAGTATGAAATAGAGGGGAAGCTTGAATAGGACCGTTCGCATTAAGCGTGGATCTAGCGGTTGACACCACATACTTCCAGATTTTTTATTTTTTTTATTTTATATTGGGTACATGGACAAAATTGCATATAGATCCTTCTTCGTTAAAATAACGTATTTACTATGATTTTAGTATTCCAGTAAACATCTTAAAGACGTTAAAGTGCATATTAATGAGCTAGTAATATAGTTTGAGGTGTTTTTATTGTGCTGCACTATTTTTGGTGTGTGTGCCTCAATGGATAAACATTCATCGGTTTTATAAATACATGTGAATATTTCTTGATTTTTAATGTAATATAAATGTTCCAAGTGACCACCAACAAAGGTAATAACAGAAAAATAAATTATTTCAGCTGATACTCGCTGCCTACAGTACGACATGCTTAACAGTCAAAACAATAACAAACACAGCAACCAAGTGATGTATGATGTGTTCTCGTAGTAGTATCGGCTTGGTGGTGGTAACTGTTTCTACTGGGAATGATTTTCCCTCGTGTGATTTATTACAATCGACAAAAAAGGCTTCAATATAAGATGAAGATACAAGACTCAATCTGATGTTTGTTGATATTCGTTCATACGCTAGCCAGCCTCGAGAGCAGCAGACAGTACGGGGTACTACGTGACTATAGCTTTTTCAGCCATTAAACTCGCAAGAAACCAACACTAAATTATTCTGTTTCATTACACTGTCGATAAACTGGATCATTTGACTTCATAGTGATATCAATGGAACTGCTAAGGTGTGTGTTCGTATATATATTAATACTAATATAGTTTTTAAATCATAATTATCGTTTGTTACCCTATATAAAATACATACATTTCTCGCGATGGTTATGGTGGTTGGAATATTTTTATACAAGCACATATACACAAACTACCTCTTAACAAAAATATTTTATACTAATATCAATGAATATTTGCCTTTTAAAGATAGTTAAATATCTCCGTATATATGAATTGAAACCTCTCTTCACCGAGTCAGTGTTCTATACGCTCGTACTCCCGCTGACAATAAATGCTTTATTTTCATATTAATCATTTTGCTATTGGCTCATGAGAGCATTTATTTATAAAAATAGTTAATATTATACTTCAATACACATGTAAAATCAATAAATCTTCAACCTGGGCCTTATACAACCAACACCAAAGAACAACATAAAAAACATCACAAATTATTATGTGAGCTCATAGATAGGTACTCTTATTTTCTTAAGTGAATCAAAATAATGTTGTTAGTATAATATCATAACAGGGGGCCTGTGGTGAGCTAATTTGCATTGTCCTTTTTATAAAAAAGGAAATGTACAAATCTGGTGGTATGTGGCAACTTTTTTCTTAATGCGAACGGTCCTATTGCTTATAAGTCAATTATGTCTATATTTTCCTTTCTTTTATCTTTTTTCTTTGTCTGCCACTTTTCTTCTCTCTCTTCTTTCCTTATTCTTGTCTCGTGATTATGTCCATGTTTTCCTTTTATTTTTCTTCTTTATCATACCTATATTATATCCCTCCTCTAACTTAATCTCTGTCTCTGTCTGTCTGTATCTATCTTTCTCTCTCTGCATTTCGCTCATCCAATTTCGCGCTCAATCTCTGTCATTTCCACACCTTATATCTCCCTTGCTAAATCTCTCTCTCTCTCTCTCTCTCTCTCTCTCTCTCTCTCTCTCTCTCTCTCTCCTGCCGCGTTGGACCAAAACAAACGGAGGGATTGCGTTTTGGATGAGGTAGGTATGGTGATTAAGGAGAAGAGAGAGAGAGAGAGAGAGAGAGAGAGAGAGAGAGAGAGAGGATATCACACACACGAACCTGGAGAAAAGAGAGGAAGAAGAGGAGAGAATGATATGAACGTAAAGTAGAAGAGAGAAAGGATAGATGGAAGGAGTGAATGAAAACAGAAAAGAAACTTGATATATATATATATCATGGAAGAATAGAAGTCTTTCATTTCTCTCTCTCTCTCTCTCTCTCTCTCTCTCTCTCTCTCTCTCTCTCTCTCTCTCTCTCTCTCCGTGTGTGTATATATATAAAAGAAAGATAAGAGACTTTACAAAAGGTAAAAGGTGCACACACACACAGAGAGAGAGAGTTGATCTACTGTGTATGCGAAAATCTGCAGGTCTGACGGAATATGGATGAGTTTGGTTTAAAAGTTTGATGCTGCACAGACTCCACCCGAAGAGAAGAGAAGAGAAGAGAAGAGAGGAGAGGAGGCGAGGTGTTAGGGAACAGTTCACAGAAACATTGGTGATTTTTAAACCAATAGTAATGGGAAAGTGATGAAGAAAGAGAGGAGGGGTTGGCTGACTGACCTGATGACTCTCTCTCTCTCTCTCTCTCTCTCTCTCTCTCTCTCTCTCTCTCTCTCTATATATATATATATATATATATATATATATATATATATATATATATATATATATATACCATTAAGGTATCTTATTCTATTATTAAACCATCTGGGATCATTGTTACTTTTCCTAAATTGTCTGTTTGCTATATACAACTATTGTGTTTGTGTAATATATTGATAAACTGATCGTAGTCGTTATCCATTTCCTTGGCATCACCAGGAAGCTGGGCAGGATTCCTCACACCTGACAGATTCTCTGTGTTGTCTATTGTAGCAACTCATTTAAGGTGAGTAATCTATTATGGGAAATCGTAAGGCTACATTACATTTACTGAATAAAAAGCTACGAACTATAAATTGAAGGTGGCGGTACGTTATATTCTCAGTAGGGTATAGAATGGAATAATGATATAAATTAATGGTTTGTATTGTGTTGTCTTAGATTATATACACTACATTACCTAAATCACCAGCAATAGATTAAGGGATAATTTGTGTTGGGTTAATTGGAAGAGGATATTATATGCAATTTCTTTGTGTAATTATAATATGGTGGTCCGATTTCGTGACATTGTTTGGAGAAATCAGTAGCCCTCCAATTCATAGACATTAAGGGGAGGGTATAGTTTTGACATTTTTGGAGATTATGATTCCTCCAAACTATTCCAGGTAATAGGATACCATTATTTTTCTTCATCTGGGTCTGTTTCCTGGCATACTTTGGAGGAATCAAGGCACTCCAATCTATCAAAAGTATACCCTCCCCTTAAGGTGGCAATTCTCTTTTTTGGTACAGTTGCCAAAAAAGATATTGCGGCAAATCTTGATAGATCTTTAATTCTAGTAATATCCACAACTATTTGTAGGGACTATAAGCATGTATAACAGAAGGAAATATACATATCCTTCTGTAATACATACTTATAATCCCTACAAACAACTATGGACATTAATAATTATATTTAATCTATCAATAGTTGTCGCAATACCTTTTTTGGCAACTGTACATTGGAGTGCCTTGATTCCTCCAAAGTATGCTATAGGAAACAGGATCAGACGAGCAAAAAATACGAATGGTGTTCTGTTGCTAGGAATAATTTGGTGGATTCAGTTGCTCCAGAATTACCAACACAAAACAAATTTCCCCCCTTAATATAGTAAAGATTATAATGTAGATATCTTCCTATTCGACCTCTCTTGCCTCCACTCTACTCACTCACTATCCGTAGAATATCCACCCCCCCCCCAAGTGTGTGTGTGTGTGTGTGTGTGTGTGTGTGGGTTCATGAGATGTTGACGTTGGAGCTGTAGTGAAACCTGGGAGAGGGGAGTGTAGTTGACCCTTCTCTCTCTCTCTCTCTCACTCTCTCTCTCTCTCTCTCTCTCTCTCTGTTCAACCTGAAATGTTATTGCATGTGTGTTATATGCAAGTCAAGTGGAGACATTACATTTTGCATACATTTTCATATAGCCTAATAATCTCGTTTACATAACATCTAACTAGTCTATCTTATTTTTTTTTTATTTTTTTTTACATCATTTTGGTTTGACACTAATTTTGTAAAAGAAACAGACTTAATATTGATAAATAAACCTTTAAATAACAAAGCAGTTTACTATGATATTTTTCTTATGTTATTTTCCTTCTAGGGATATCAAGTGTACCTAAGGAAAATAGGGTATTTATTATTGGTGAAGAAAATAGTAGATAATATATTGTCATATAAATGATTTAATTACTCACAGAAATTGTTTTGCGTTTTCATGTAATATTATTGTTTAGAACAGTGAGTAACTGCTTGGAGTATACTAGAAGATATCGCTTAATCAATTTATTGGATAGTTTCCCAGCTAACAATAATAGGAAAACAGTTAAAACATTTACAGAATATGGGGATTCTTGTCCGAAGTATGCTAGGAAACAGGACCAGAAGAGCAAAAATAATAATGTTTGTTCTGTTGCTTTAGAATAGTTTGGAGGATTCGGTGTCTCCAGATTTACCCACACAAAACTTCCCCCTTAACGCTGAAGATTGTATCATTATTGTTTTCGAATAGGAAAGAGAAGAGGAAGAGAGTCATTGAGGAAGCATTTGATGTCAGGAAAGGGAAGATGTTAAACTGTACTTGAAAAAATGAAACGGGAGGAAAATGGAAAGAACGGGTGAGACTTGGAAAGAAAGTGAGGAGCAAGGGAGAGGTAGGAAATATGGTAGAGAGAGAGAGAGAGAGAGAGAGAGAGTAAAGGAGAGGTAGGAAATATAAGAGAGAGGGAGCAAGAGCGAGAGAAAATCAAACAGTCAGACAGATAAACAAGAGAAAGAAAACAGAGGGTGAGGCCACGTGGGTTGCCTTGATAACACCACCAGAGTTACTGTGTGTGTGTGTGTGTGTGTGTGTGTGTGTATGTGTGCCTCGAGTGGGTTGAAGGGGAAGTTTTGTGTTGGTCAATCTGGAGCAACTGAATCCTCCAAACTACTTTTTCCAAGCAACAACAACAGAACACCATTATTTTTTGTTGCTCTTCTGGTCCTGTTTCTTGGCATACTTTGGAGGAATTAATGGCACTCCAATGTAACCAAAGCGAATTACCACCTTAAGGATCCTGGCAGTGGAAGAAAGGCAGGCAGGATGGAAAGTAGGAAGGAAGGAAGGAAGGTCAGGGATTAGGAAAGAAAGGAGGTGAGGGATAGGGTTGATAGAAATTAAGAGGAAAATATAGGGAGGAAGGCAGTGGAAGAAATAGATAGGGGAGATTAGGAAAGAAGGGATAGAAAGAAGGAAAATATAGGGAGGAAGGCAGTGGAAGAGAGATAGGTAGGACTGGTGGAAAGATAGGAAGGAAGGGAGTGAGGGGATTAGAAAAGAAGGGAGTGAGGAAATAGGGTTGATAGAAAGATGAAAATATAGTGAGGAAGACAGTGGAAGAAAGGCAAGATGGAAAGTAGGAGGGAAGGAAGGAAGGAAGGCCAGGGATTAAGAAAGAATGGAATGAGGGGATTGGGTTGATAGATAGAGAGATGAAAATATATAGAAAAATGGATAGGTTAATTAAGAAAGTAAGAATGCAAAGGGAGAATGTTGGAAGGTGGACAAACAGAAAGACAGACATAGTTGATGAGGTAGATATGGCAGCAGGATTGGATTGTACAGGGAAGCAGTGCAGGGCAGATAAGCAGCCATGGAAGAGGGAAGTATACGGTATAAGCTGAGGTGCCTGGGAGTCAAGAGGGCAGACCACAGAGAGAGCAAGGACAGGAAGGGAAATATAAAAGATATATAGTTTATTAAGGGGTGAAATTTTGTGTGTGTAAATCTGGAGCAACTGATTCATCCAAACAATTCCAAGCAAGTGAATACCATTATTTTTGTTTTGTTTTCATCTGGTCCTGTTTACTGGTATACTTTGGAGGAATCAAGCCAGTCCAATATATCAAATATGAATTTATTATCCCCTTAACTAAGAGTAGGAAGCGAATAAGGGAGGTAGGTTGGTAGGTAGGTAGGTAAGTAGGTAAATAGGAAGGGAAGTAGGCAAATAGGAAGGGAAGTAGGCTGGGTGACAGGCAGGCAATCAGACAGTCACTAGAAGCATAAAGAGAAACAACCAATTAAAATATGGCTTTAGGAAAATTAGGATAGACGTATAAGCGGTAAGAGAAGCAGGTAGAAGTGGTGGTCATGCAGTAGGAAGGGGAAGCTATATATAAGCAGGGAAAGCAGCAAGAATACAAACACGAAGGAAGAGAGGAAATCTTGGAAAGCTATACTGAGCAGTTCCTAATAAAGTGTTGGATAAGGGAGTAACTCGCTTTTGTTACATTGGAGTGTCTTGATTCCTCCAAAATATGCCGGGAAACAGGACGAGATTGAAAAAAATGGTGTTCTGTTGTTGCTTGGAAATGTTTGGAGGATTCAGTTGCTCCAGAATTAGCCTACCAACATAAAACTTGCCCCTTAAGGACCCTATGATCGTGTGTGTATGAGACTTGGTGGTGGCTTCTGATTCATCCCGTCTATGCCACGAAACAAGTACCTTCCATAATTATAGGTGGTGGTGTTTCGTGGCGACATTTGAAGGACTCGTTTACCTCCAATTTTCTGACTTCATCACGTACGAGTCCTGAAGGAAGAGACGAGGAAGCATAAGAGTCCAGGGTCAGAGAGAAAAGAATAATAAACTAGAGAATATCAGAGGCATAGAAGAGAGAGAGAGAGAGAGAGAGAGAGAGAGAGAGAGAGAGACGTTATGCGTGTGTGCGTGTGCGTGTTCGCGTATACGTGCGTCTTGGGTGTGAGAGAGGGATACAGTTTTCCTATTCGCTATTCGAATAGGCCTATACGAAAGTGGTGTATTTCATGGCATAATATGAAGAAATCAGTAGTAATCAGTTTTAAGGTGAGAATATCTTGTTGGTGAAATGGAATTAAGGTTTCCGATTCCTTCAATACTATATATCCAACAAAACAGTTCCCCTATTAGAAGTATTAAAGAAAATATTGTCTGTTTCGTGGCATAGTTTGGAGGAATCTAATATTAGCCTCCCAATTTACCAACAAAAGAACCTCTCAAGTCTTCAAGTTTCCCATCTTTCCTCTTTATTTCTTCGTAACTGCATTCCCTCTTCCAAGATCTAGAATATATACCCCTCATCTATATCACCTTCTCCCTCCTACTTACAACAGTGTCCTTCAGAGAGAGAGAGAGAGAGAGAGAGAGAGAGAGAGAGAGAGAGAGAGAGAGAGAGAGAGAGAGATGGAGAGAGAGAGAGAGAGAGAGAGAGAGAGAGAAGAGAGAGAGAAGAGAGAGTGTAGCAACAAGAATGGAATGTATGGTAGGGGGTATAGGATTAGATCATTTTCTGTCTGTCTGTCTGTATCTTTGTGTCTGTATGTAAAAGATGGTTTGTTGACAGGCAGACAGTAGTTTTCTTTCGTCCTTCCTTCCTCTTCTGTTCAGTTCATTCCCAACTTTTCTTTCTCACACCCACACTGAGGCAATATATAACTTTGCCTCCTCTGTCCTCACCTTCCTGCCAACCTTCCCTCTTCAACTCCTCCCTAACAACCTACCTGCTTACCTACCTGCCTACCTACTTGCCTATCTATCTACCTACCTGCCTACCGACTTGCCTATCTATCTACCTACCTGCCTACCTAATTACCTGCCTACCTACCTTCCTGCCTACCTACCTACCTACTTCCCCCACTCCTTTCTTCCCCTACTCCTTTCTTCCCCTACCCTAATAGTCCTACCCTACCCCAGTCCTACCCTACCCAATCCTACTCCCCCACATTCACCAAACCACACCTTCTCTCTTCCTCTCCTGGCCACACCAACCTGAGGTAAACGTAACCAACCAACCAACCACCAGTGACATCATAAATTACCCATGAGGCACCAGCCAGCCAGGACCCCTCCACCCCTCTACCCCTCTACACACACACACACACACTCGGTGGTTGGTGTATAATGAGTTCTTTTGTTCTCCTTAAACTGTTTTCACTCCCCAATTTTTTTTTTCGGTCTCCATAGATGTGCTTCGCTCTGTCTGTCTTTGTGTTTGTGTCTCTGTCTCTCTCTTTCTGTATCTGTCTCTTTCTTTTCTCTTTCTTTTTCTCTTTCTTTTTCTCTTTCTCTTTCTCTTTCTCTTTCTCTTTCTCTTTCTCTCTTTCTCTTTCTCTCTTTCTCTCTCTTTCTCTCTTGTAACTCTCTCTCTCTCTCAATCTCTCTTTGTTATCATCGCTCAGGTATCCGTTATCTGTTTTCCTTTTCGTCCCGTGTGTGTGTGTGTGTGTGTGTGTCCGCGTCTCTTTAAAAGTGATTGGAACGTGATGGACAAATGGCTACTTTATTAGATCTCCGAAATGCTATATAGGGAGAGGAATCAATTCAAAACTTGAAGTCTGGGAATCATTTTTGTTACTCAATATCGTATTTTGTCTTTTTCCCGAGTCCTTTCTGAAGTAGTGTGACCACAAATAGTCACAGTATTCCAAGTGAGCATATGTGAAGCGAGAGGTTAGTTAACTTAAGAGAGTGTACGTGAGTGAGGTGGAGGGACGGAGGGGGAGGGACAGACCAAGAATGAGGTGGAGAGATTAATTAAGGCGTCTGACAATAGATATACAGTAGATAGACAGATTCCAAGTGAGGGCGTACTTGTTGTGGTTACTAATAATGCTGTGTAAATTGTTGTGTAAATCTCACCCAGCCCAGTGTCAAACTTAAATATTTTAAGATAATGTTAATACCCGGCAACACCTCTAGACCACTTTCCAACTCCTGTCCTTCCTTCCTCCCTTCCTTCCTTCACCAGACCCTCCATAAATTAACTCCCACTATAACTCACCCGGCAGAAACGACCACAAGTTGTAAGTGCAAGTGTTTCTGTTCCATCAGCTGGCGACTGTACACTCGTGATACGTAATTACTGACCAGAGACGAACGGCAGGCACCACACACACACACACACACACACACACACACACACACACACACACACACACACACACACACACACACACACACATTCCGCCTTTTAAATATCTTAAATTCTTTGCAATCCATTTTCGATCCTTCCATGCATCTTTCACTTCATCCTCATCAATCTTTTTTCCTTACCTTTCCAGCCCTCTCTCCTACTAGTATAGCTCCTTTGTCACCTTCTGCTGTCCACTCAATATATCGTATAAATTCCCTTGTTATCCCACCAACAACGTCTGGCCTCATTCAAACCTTTAATTAATACCAGTACGATAATATAAGAACACAATGGAATCCTTACCTGCATGTCCTCACTTTACTACTGGTTCTCATCTTATATAGTAACCCCCATTAGTGTATCTCAAACATTTTTCTACCACGTTCTCTTCGCAATCCAATTATCGCGACCGCAACGGCGTAGTAAACATTAGACCGCCCGACTTAATGCCCGTAGAGTTTTGCACTATTACAGGTCGCAGTTACACAGAGATAAAAGTATAAAAAGGAGGAGGAGGAGGAGGAGGTGGGAGTGCAAGATGTTGGTGGTGGTGGTGATGGGATTGATATTAGTGTTGTGGTTGTTGCTGTTGTTGTTGTTGTTATTGTTTTTGTTGTTGCTGTTGTTGTTGTTGTTGCTGTTGTTGTTGTTGTTGTTGTTGTTGTTGCTGTTGCTGTTGCTGTTATTTTTTGTTGTTGCTGTTGCTGTTGTTGTTGCTGTTGTTGTTGTTGGTGGTGGTGGTGGTGAAATTTCTGTAACCTTCCTAGCACATTTCTCTCTCTCTCTCGCCTCCAATTTTCCCTCTTCGTCCCAAACTTCCTCAAAACATTCCTTCCTTCCTTCCATCCTTCCTTCCTTCCTCCAATGTCTCCTCCCTTTTTCCAAACCTTCCTTATTTATTTCCATCCCAGCTCTATATACCTTTCGTCGCTGTTCTCCTTCTTTTATCAAAATTACCTTCCTCCCTTCCAACTCTCCTTCATTCATTTCTTCACTCTTCCCTCCTTCAACCGCCCTGGGTTAAGGGTGTAATTCGCTTTTGTTACATTGGAGTGCCTTGATTCCTCTAAAGTATGCTAGGAAACAGGACCAGAAGAGCAAAAATAATGGTGTTCTGTTGCTTGGAATAGTTTGGAGGATTCAGTTACTCCAAATTTACCAACACCGAATTTCCTCCTTAAGGGGCTACGAATATCTCCCCAGTATTCCTGCTTATCGTAAAAGGCGACTAAAAGAGGCTTTCCCTTCTCTAACAGTCCATTTGTTTTTCATTTGTTACCTTTTGTGCTGACTGTCCCACCTTACAATACAAGATTTTATGCATGAGTTGGGAGAGTGTTTTATGCAACCCAGCCTTCCCTCAAACCCCAACCCTTGACGTCAGGTACAGCCACAATCAAATAACCAACGACACCTTCCTTCCATCGTGTAAATAAATCAGTATCATTATCAAACTATAAACATACAACAACAACACCTTACGTCAACTCAACCCCCTCATTTATTATTATGAGGTGCTGCAAAATCATACATACACGTGTTGTTATTTATTACCAAGATATTTACTACGATGGAAGGAAAGTGTGGGTGGATATTTGATTGTGGCTGTACACTGTTACCGAAACCAATACCACATGAGTGTTGAAAGGTGTTTTGTTTGGGAGATCTTTATTTTTATGAGTGACTACAACCACAAGCCATAATAAACACACAGATTTTATTAAAGTTTCGAAGGATCTAGCCTACCTGAGAACCAATTATAACACTAACTCATCCTGTCTCACACTTACTTACTTACTGTAGCAAAAGTAATGGTGTTCAGTTGATTGGAATAGTTTGGAGGATTCAGTTGCTCCAGATTTACGTACCAACACAAAACATCCCCTTAAAAAAAAAAAAAAAAAAAAAAAAAAATAGGAGGACACGGCCTAAGTCGAAAAACTAAAACAGCATTAAAATTGTTTGTCATTCTTGGGACCTTTCTCTGTGATAACCATTTTCTACAAGACTAGTTTCCTTTGAGGTTCTCAAATCCTTGTCTTTTCTCTTCTCTTGCATTCTTCATTTCCTATATTCCTTTCTTCTCATCTTTCTCTTCTGCATTTTTTATTACTTGCATTCCTTTCTCTTCATCTTTTTCTTCTTCATTCCTTATTACCTACAACATTCCTTTCTCCTCACTCATCATTTTCTTCTGGATTCTTTATTTCCTACATTCCTTCCTCTTCATCATTCTTTTCTGCATTCTTGAGATTCCCCTTCCACATTCCACCTTTTCTTTCCTTCTACGTTGTTTTTTATGTTATTACTTGGAGTACCTTGATTCCTCGAAAGTTTATCCCCCTAACTGGAAGCGCCTTGTTGTGGTGGGGGGCTTGTGTGTCTCTGAGACCTGGCGAGCTAGACTAGAGGGGGCTCCGGCCCGTGCTCTGCCCCGAGGTTTGGGAAAGAGAGTTTCCCATGCTAGGAAGGTCGCTAGTGAGAGGCCAGACTATATGGTTTCCATCTTTCAGTTCTTCAACTGTCCCTCTTTTCTTTTTATTTCCTTCCTTTTTTCTGTCACACCTCTCTATCACCTTTTTCTGGCGCTATAGGACCTCCATGTTGCGGCGCCTAATATCCATCAATCAATCAATCGAAAGTATATGCTAGGAAACAGGACCAGAATAGCAAAAGTAATAATTAGTGTTCTGTTGCTTGGAATAGTTTGGAGGATTCAGTTGCTCCTGATTTACCATCACAGAACTTCCCCCTTAATGTGAAGCATGATATAATATTTTAGTCTGAACCATAGACAGATTTTATTTTGCCTTAGTAACCTGGTGAAAACATCAAAGCCCATGCAGTCGGATTATTTCCCTCGCTGGTCTAACTAGTAACTAGCACTATACTCGTTATTCCACTCCAATTTGTGGAGTTCTGAACAGTCTGTATCCCTTCTCCCATCCACCTTCCCCATTCACCCTTTCATTTCTCTCTTTCCTCCCTTTCCTCTACCCTTTACTTCCCTCCCCACCACCAACCACCTTTCTTCCCCATTCTCCCCTTCCTTCCCTCCCTTCCCTTACTTCTCTCCCCACCATACACCTTTCCCATTCTCCCCTTCCTTCCCTCCCTTCCCTTACTTCCCTCCCCATCATACACCTTTCCCATTCTCCCCTTCCTTCCTCTCTTCCTTTCCTTCCCTTATTTCCCTTACCACCATCAACCTTATCCATTTTCCCCTTCTGTCCTTCCTTCCCTCCCTTCCCTTCCCACCACACACCTTTCCCATTCTCCCCTTCCTTCCTCTATTCCTTCCTTCCCTTTCATCCCTCACTACCATCCACTTTTCTTTCCCATTCTCCCCTTCCTTCCCTTACTTCCCTTCCCACCACCTTCCACCTTTCCCATTCTCCCCTTCCTTCCTCTCTTCCCTTCCTACTCTTCCTTCCCTCTGCTAACAGGACTGCCATTACCTGTTCCATGCTCCGGGAAGAATTAGGAGCAGAACTAAAGTGGGGAACTACTAACGCTGCCTGCTTTTACCCCGCGACTAAAACAAGGCGAAAATGTGTTGGCAGGGAGAGGAGGGAAAGAGAGAGAGAGGGTGCATGGACTGCTTCCTGTATTATTCCCCCGTGATTCATGCTTTTCCTGTTGCCTGTAAAAAGTCTTCATTGCACCTTAATGTGACTGAGGTTTATAAATATTAGGTGATAGCATAATTTTCTCTCTTTAGTTGTGAGCTGTATTGGGATTCTTTAACTAGAGTCTTTTAATTTAATACAGTCAGCTACACACTACTTAAAACAATAACATCATATGTGAACGTGGAAACATTAGACAGTAAAATGTTTGAGATACCCATATGTGGATGATTATTATTGACCACGACTGTACACTTGCAATCCAAAATATGTATCCAGGCTTGCTGCTTCGAATAGTCTGATCGAGTATTAATTAAGCGACCTCAATCAAATATGAAACAGGATAAGCGTTGTAATTGGTTCACTAGTGTGTCAAATGATTCGAAACTTCAACAACAAGACCTGGATACAAATTTTGGATTGCGAGTGAATACAGATTTCGTTCACCCATGATATACACAAAACAATAGAACATACTGTAACTACCAGCATTATTTATTATTGATCATCATTTTCAAAACACAATCAAAGCTTAGTGTTCCAAGGCTCACAAATACATTCAGCTTATGTTCCAAGTCTCACAAATACAGCTTAATATTCCAAGCCTCACAGTAACAGCTTAATGATTCAAGTCTCAAAAATACAGCTTACGTTCCATCCAAGACTCACAATCACAGCTTATATTCCAAGTTTAACAAATACAGCTTACGTTCCATCCAAGACTCACAATCACAGCTTATATTCCAAGTTTAACAAATACAGCTTACGTTCCATCCAAGACTCACAATCACAGCATAATGTTCCAAGTTTGACAATCACAGCTTAATGTTCCAAGTCTGACAATCACAGCATAATGTTCCAAGTTTGACAATCACAGTATAATGTTCCAAGTCTAATTACCAATACAGCTCTGCATTGCCAGTTTAAAACAATATAATATAAACAGAAATATTTGATCTGGTGCCACATCTATGACTCTCGAACCTCAGGTGAAAGGAAACCGACTATATATTATACGTTTAGCATCAGTTTTATATTATGTAGGGAAAGTGTCGAATAAAGAGACGGAAACATTAGTAGTAAAGATCAACTTGAGATCATTCTGGACTTTGCTCGTTATCAATCATTTCATTTATTTAAGGGGGTGCGAGAATTGGGGGACACAGGCTTGGGGGGACTGGGGGGGGGGGTGCAGGAGTAGAGGGACAGGCTTGGGGGGACTGGGGGGTGCGAGAGTAGGTGGACAGGCTTGGGGGGACTGGGGGGGTGCAGGAGTAGAGGGACAGGCTAGGGACTGGGTGGTGCGGGAATAGAGGGACAGGTTTGGGAGGACTGGGGGGTGCGGGAATAGAGGGACAGGCTTGGGGTGTGTAGAAAGCCTGTCCCCTATTCCCGCAACCCCTTAATTAAACTTTCTGCTCCTTGTGCTTCCCGTGTAAGCCTAAATGTGAAACTTTTTTTTTATTATTATTATTGCATACATCTCTACTGTCATTGAAAGATTTTTTTTTATACTCCTAAATTATCCCGCAATATGATATAACGTGAATTGCTTAATTACGGAAACAGACCTTAATTTCTACCATTATTATACATGAGTTAATAGAACCCGGTATATTCAATAACAAATGCAGATATCATATGTTTTCATTTATGGGTATTTAATCATTTTTAATAATAATAATAGTAATAGTAGTAATAATAATAATAATAATAATAATAATAATAATAATAATAATAATAATAATAATAATAATGATATTGTTTTGTTGTTGTTGTTGTTGTTGTTGTTGTTGTTGTTGTTGTTGTTGTTGTTGTTGTTATTAATTTTATTATTACTTTTATTATTATTACTTTCATTATTATTATTACTTTCATTATTATTATTACTTTTATTATTATTTATATTTTTTTTATTACTTTTATTATTGTTATTATTTATTTTTATATTATTGTTATTATTATTGACCACGACTGTACACTTGCAATCCAAAATATGTATCCAGGCTTGCTGCTTCGAATAGTCTGATCGAGTATTAATTAAGCGAGCTCAATCAAATATGAAACATGATAAGCGTTGTAATTGGTTCACTAGTATGTCAAATGATTCGAAACTTCAACAACAAGACCTGGATACAAATTTTGGATTGCGAGTGAATACAGATTTCGTTCACCCATGATATACACAAAACAATAGAACATACTGTAACTACCAGCATTATTATATTGATCATCATTTTCAAACCACAATCAAAGCTTAATGTTCCAAGACTGACAAATACATTCAGCTTATGTTCCAAGTCTGACAATCACAGCTTAATATTCCAAGTCTGACAGTAACAGCTTAATGATTCAAGTAACAAAAATACAGCTTACGTTCCATCCAAGACTCACAATCACAGCTTATATTCCAAGTTTAACAAATACAGCTTACGTTCCATCCAAGTCTCACAATCACAGCTTATATTCCAAGTTTAACAAATACAGCTTACGTTCCATCCAAGACTCACAATCACAGCTTATATTCCAAGTTTAACAAATACAGCTTACGTTCCATCCAAGACTCACAATCACAGCTTAATGTTCCAAGTTTGACAATCACAGTATAATGTTCCAAGTTTGACAATCACAGCTTAATGTTCCAAGTTTGACAATCACAGCATAATGTTCCAAGTCTCACAATCACAGCATAATGTTCCAAGACTCACAATCACAGCATAATGTTCCAAGTTTGACAATCACAGCTTAATGTTCCAAGTTTGACAATCACAGCATAATGTTCCAAGTCTTACCAATACACCTCTGCATTGCCAGTTTAAAACAATATAATATAAACAGAGATATTTGATCTGGTGCCACATCTATGACCCTCGAACCTCAGGTGAAAGGAAACCGACTATATATTATACGTTTAGCATCAGTTTTATATTATGTAGGGAAAGTGTCGAATAAAGAGACGGAAACATTAGTAGTAAAGATCAACTTGAGATAATTCTGGACTTTGCTCGTTATCAATCATTTCATTTATTTAAGGGGGTGCGAGAATTGGGGGACACAGGCTTGGGGGGACTGGGGGGTGCGGGAATAGAGGGACAGGCTTGGGGTGTATAGAAAGCCTGTCCCCTATTCCCGCAACCCCTTAATTAAACTTTCTGCTCCTTGTGCTTCCCGAGTAACCCTAACTGTGAAACTTTTTTTTTTTTATTATTATTGCATACATCTCTACTGTCATTGAAAGATTTTTTTTTATACTCCTAAATTATCCCGCAATATGATATAACGTGAATTGCTTAATTACGGAAACAGACCTTAATTTCTACCATTATTATACATGAGGTAATAGAACCCGGTATATTCAATAGCAAACACAGATATCATATGTTTTCATTTATGGGTATTTAATCATTTTTAATAATAATCATAGTAATAGTAATAGTAATAATAATAATTATAATGATATTGTTTTGTTGTTGTTGTTGTTGTTGTTGTTATTTTTATTATTACTTTTATTATTGTTATTATTATTATTATTATTATTATTATTATTATTATTATTATTATTATTATTATTATTATTATATATGACCCACCCAGCCGGAAATAAAAAGTTGTCAAACTGTGACCTAACCTGAACTAATATTAATAATAATTATACTCATTTCCCCCCCCGGCTATTATGACCTTTTACTGACACGGGTTTTGTAACCTGTAATAGCATTAAGGTGGTAATTCATTTTTGGTACATTGGAGTGCCTTGATTCCTCCAAAGTATGCCAGGAAACAGGAGCAGAAGAGTAAAAATAATGTGGTTCTGTTGTTGCTTGGAATAGTTTGGAGGATTCAGTTGCTCCAGATTTACCAACATTAAATTTCCCCCTTAATTACTTTAGCTAAACAAATACTGTTCATATTACTAGTGACTTGGTTTCATAATAACATTTACTCGTCACCAAACAGTGCTGAGTTAACACTGTATATTATTGTATGTTATAAACTGTAAATTCTATTAAAGTGAGGAATGTATACTGAGAAATGATATCCCTGAATAGTGTTTTATGGATGTGTGTGTGTGTGTGTGTGTGTGTGTGTGTGTGTGTGTGTATTTAGAGTTCACAATACAACACACACCTCCTATATTTTATTAGTTTGTTTGTACATTTGATACAACAAAGGTGTGATAGAACAATATATAATTTTTATATTCCCAAGCTATATTCAGATTGTCAACTGCTTGTGACGCGAGCGTAGAATGAAATAATAATTTTTATTTTATGTAGATTATCAAGTGCGCGTGCGCGTGTGCGTACGTGCCGTTCGTCTCTGGTCAGGGATTACGTATCATGAGTGTAGCAAAATAGAATGATCCCCTTTAAAGGAAAAATACATAATTACAATTCACATACGCCCACTCATCCATCCGCCTACACACTCGCAATCCAAAATATGTATCCAGGCATGCTTCAAATAGCCTGATGGAATATTAAGTAAGCTACCTATAAAACAGAATAAGCGTTGTAACAGCAGTAATAGTAACAGTAATAGTAGTAGTACTGAGGGTTGTATTAGCAATATTAGTAGTAGTACCGTAGTAGTAGTAATGATTATTGTATTAGTAGTAGTAGTAGTAGTAGTAGTAATGATGATTGTATTAGTAGTAGTAGTAGTAGTAGTAGTAGTAGTAGTAGTAGTAATGATGATTGTAGTAGTAGTAGTAGTAGTAGAACAGTGATAGTAACATCTGACTGAACATAAATTTACACTATAATATTTTTGGTGGCAGAAGATGGTGGTGTTGGTGTTGGTGGTGAGTTGAATATTGAAGTGTGGATTATGTTTGCATTATTGGGTATTGGTATTGGCTCAGACTCCAAGGTGGATGGAACATTGGTGATTCGGGAGATGGTGGTGGTGGTGGTGGGGAAGATGATGATGGTGGTGGTGGTGAGAGGAGAAAGGTGGTGATGGTGAGGGGAGTAAGGTGGTGGTGGTAGTGAGGGGAGGTGGTGGTCGTGAGAGGAGGTGGTGGTGGTGGTTGTAGTGGTTTTTGTTAAAGTTGTGGTTGTGGTTGTTGTTTTTGTTGTGGTTGTTGTTTTTGTTGTGGTTGTTGTTTTTGTTGTGGTTGTTGTTGTTGGTGGTGGTGGTGGTGAGAGGAGATAGGTGGTGGTGGTGTTGGTGATAGTCGAGGCAGTGGATACAATTTTGGACTTAATGAAATAATATTGTGATACATATATAATATAGACTATATGAACATATGCATAGCAAAAATACTACTATTAATATTACAGGTAGGAGCATGCACATAGCATTATATACAATTAGCAGAGCAATGAATAACAATATGTACAGTTGCCAAAAAAGGTATTGTGACAAATCTTGATAGAACTTTAACCTTAGTAATATCCACAACTATTTGTAGGGACTATAAGCATGTATAACAGAAGGAAATATACACATCCTTCTGTAATACATACTTATAATCCCTACAAACAACTATGGACATTAATATATTTAATGTTGTATCAATAGTTGTCGCAATACCTTTTTTGGCAACTGTACACTCGTGATACATAATTTCTGACCAGAGTGCATGTGAGGAGTTCTAGAAAGCTTCGTATCGCCTGGTATTGTTCATTTCCCCCACCCAGTACACCTATAGAGGCTGAGTTCGAATGCAGGGTGTGTGTGTGTGTGTGTGGTGTCTGCCGTTCGTCTCTGGTCAGAAATTACGTATCATGAGTGTACTAGAGTGATAGAGAAATAATGAATAAATAAACATACATTGCAAAAATAAATATTTAAAGAGACGTTACTACCAGAACACATTACTGTTAAAACTGTTAAGTATAAGAGGTATATAATTATCAGAATGCCATTTTAGTGTCATTAGTGTGTAGCGAAAAGTGTTTGTTTCCATTGTCTGCTGGATACCATCAGACTGATTGTATTCTGGTGAAAAGGAGGCCAGCACACACACACACACACATATACACATACACACACACACACACACACACACACACACACACACACACATATATACACATACACACATATATACACATACACATACACACACACAAACATTTATATATACACATACATATACACATACACACATACATACATACATACACACACATACACTTATACACACACACACACACACATACACACACACATACACACACACACACACACACACACACACACTCGTACCCTCACAATATATAGGGCTCATCTCGCCTCTCC
Organism: Petrolisthes manimaculis; assembly: GCA_034508575.1. NCBI lineage: Eukaryota > Metazoa > Arthropoda > Malacostraca > Decapoda > Porcellanidae > Petrolisthes > Petrolisthes manimaculis. The sequence continues at coordinate 241,904 of JAWZYT010001818.1, read as the reverse complement.
ACTACCCCTCCCTTACTTCATCTTAATGTGGTAATTCTTTTTAGATACATTGGAGTGCCTTGATTCCTCCAAAATATGCCAGGAAACAGAACCAGAAGAGCAAAAATAATGGTGTACCGTTGTCTATGTCGCAATGTATACCTGTTGAAGTGAATAGAAAAGTATTTTGTTATTATTTCATTACATTCGTTCCCTTGAAAGTGTAAAATAGTGTAGGTTTCCACGGAAGCGAGCGCCAATAATAATCCATCCTTTGTCGCAATTCCTCTTTTGGCAACTGTACACTCGCAATCCAAAATATGTATCCAGGTTTGCTTCGAAAAGCCTGATGAGTATTTAACGAGCTCAAGCATATATGAAAATAGGATAAGCGTTGTAATTGGTTCACTACTATGTCAAATGACTCGAAACTTCACCAAGAACTGGATACAAATTTTGGTTTAGACAGCAAATTGTTTGATTATTATTTGATGTGGATTATTATTATTATTATTATTATTATTATTATTATTATTATTATTATTATTATTATGTACCACGAGTGTACTTGTGACTTTAATTAATAAACTCAGCTTCACCGTGACTCTTCATTTTGTTTGTGTAACATTCACTGTATTAATAAACGAATGCAATAGTCTGTCCCGTTTAATTACAAAAGAACACAATAGCATTTATTCCTAAAGTTGACTTTGTTGTAACACACACACACACACACACACACACACACACACACACACACACACACACACTAATTTCAGAAACACACTTTATTTTTGAACATTCACAGTGTATGTGTGTGTGTGTGTGTGTGTGTGTGTAAGTGTGTGTGTAGTAGCCTATTCTTTGTTTATTATTTTGAAGCTTCGTTCCTGATACCAGCTAGGATTTGTAAGCAAGTCATTTCTCTTACCAACTCGTCCTCCTCGTAACGACGATATTTTAACCTGGTGAGAGTTGGACGCCACGGCTTCCTCATTTCATGTTTATCTTTTCCAGTAACTGTAACTCAATCCAAGATAAAGTACACCAAAAATACACATTACGAGGTATTTATCTGAATTTATAAAAACTGAAATAATTGTCGAAAAGTGATGATTCCCAGGCTTAAAGGAACACTAACGTAAAGGCCAATAGTACACGTGTTTACAAAATAATAAGTTATAGAGGAGCAGCTTTGAACTTCCAGTAAACATTCAATCACAAATAATATATACAATAATATCGTTTAAGAGTAAATTAAAACAACAACAATTGTCAGATATCTATGTAAGGCAACCCTACAACTGTATATCATTTCATAAATATTTCCCACCCCACTACCACTGGCTGTGTTCACTCCACTGTTTTCACCTTGGCGCTGGAAATCTGTTATCCCATTTCGGCTTAGCACCACAAGGCTCATGCATCGATATGACTTGTTGGCGGGTTTGGAGACTTAAGACGATGGATGGATGGATGGATGGGTGAAGGGATATACAGTATAGGTAGCTGAAGAGAATGAAGTAAGAAGGTGAAAAAAGACTGGGGTATGGACACGAAAGAAAGAAGTGGGAATGGAAATATGCTAAAAACAGAAGAAAGGAGAATGAGATAAAAGAGAATGGATGGGTAATGAGTGGGAAAGGAACAATAAAAGGGATTAGCGTTTATAAGGTGGTCTGCATTCTGTCATAGATTTGAGTAACCCCAGTAATCATCAAATTTTAATCATAACTTAACTTTGTAAGAGAAAAGTTGACATTTAATGGTAAGTTAATTAAGGTGGTAGGTAATTCTATTTTTATTACATTGGAGTGCCTTGATTCCTCCCAAAGTATATGCCAGGAAACAGGACCAGAAGAGCGAAAGTAATAATGGTGTTCTGTTGTTTGGAATAGTTTGGAGGATTCAGTTGCTCCAGAGATTTACCAACACAAAACTTTCCCCTCTTAAGTAATGAGAGGATATCTTTATGGTGAAATTAAGGATGACAACTTATTCCTACAAACAGACTCACGAAAACAACTAACTACCAACTCAATGTTTTTAATTTAAAGGGAAGGAACCTTTTTTTGTTGTATGTGTTCAATTTGGAGTCAGTGTAGGCCTCCAAACTCACCTATAAAACACATCCCCTGTATAATTCCATATTGAGGGTGTTAGTTCTGTTTCCTGGTATAGTTTGGAGGAATCAGTAGCCTTCCAATTTCCACTTAGTTAATTAATAGGAAATCTGTTTAGTGTCACAGTTTGAGGGATTCAGTAGAGCTCAAAATATAATATACCATCAAGAGATTCTCTCCTTAAACATTTTCATCTTTCTCCCTCAAATTGCCCCAACTTGGTTTAAAAAATAAAAATAAAAACATAGTCTATAAAAACGAACGAGTGAAAAAAGTAGCTCCCCTAAATATTCTTACATGCCTTTGATGTCGAGGCCACAATATTGATAAGGAAGTTGGGGCCAGAGAGATAGAGAGAGATAGGAAGAGGTATAGAGGAATGGGAAGACCGAGAGAGTAAGGAAGGGACAGGGGGATGGAGGAAAGGGAGGAAAGGGAATAGATATACAAAAGAAAAGGTATAGAGGAATGGGAAGACCGAGAGAGGAAGAAGGGAATAGATGGAGAGAGATAGGAAGGAAGGAAAAGGGAATAGAGGAATGGGAAGACTGAGAGAGGAAGAAAGGAACAAGGGATGGAGGAAAGGGAGTAAAGAATATAGATAAAATTTTGGATTAGTAAATAGGAAATGGGAGGAAAAGGGAAAGGGGAATATATTTAGGAGATAATAAGGGATGGAGGAAAAGAGAAGGAGGAAGAAGAGATAAACAAAATAAAGACACAGGGAATAGAGGAAAGAAGATGAATAAAAGGAAGGAGAAAGGGATGATAGCAATTTATGGAATGAAAAAAAAAAAAAAAAAAAAAACAGTGGTAAAAAAAAATAATAGAAATAAAAAATAGGAAGGAATAGGGCGAGATAAAAGACTGACGGTAGAGGCAATAAATAATAAAAAAAGATAAAAAATAAAAAGAGTGAACAAAGAAAAAAACTCAGGAAGGGAAAAATATTTAGAGGAAAGTGAAAATAGAGCAAAAAAATAAAAAATAAAAAATAAATCAATATGTGTGTTGGTAAATCTGGAGCAACTGAATCCTCCAAACTATTCCAAGCAACAACAGAACACCAATTTATGTTTTGCTCTTCTGTCTGATCCTGTTTCCTGGCATACTTTGGAGGAATCAAGGCACTCCAATGTAATAAAAGCGAATTACCACCTTAAGGAAACCTGTGATCATGTATGAAAATTGGAGGCTTCTGATTCCTCCTGACTATACCACGAAACAAACAAGCTCCTTCCATATTAAAGGTGTGTGTGTGTGTGTCGTGGCAATATTTGAAGGACTATCTATCTTTATCTATCTATCTATCTATCTATCTATTTATCTATATATATCTATCTATTTCTATCTATTTATCTATATCTATCTATCTATCTATTTCTATCTATTTCTGTCTATATCTATATATATTTATCTATCTATCTATCTATCTATATCTATCTCTCTATCTATATCTATTTATCTATCTATCTATTTTATTAAGTATATTATCGATGCTTGGGAAATAATAAATGGGTTGTGGGAGAAGTAAGTGTGTGTGTGTGCGCGCGCGCGAGCGAGCCAGTGAGTGTTTGCGTGCATGTGCGGGCGTATAATTATATATGTGCATGTTTGCGTGCATGTGTGAGCATATGTGCATGTTTACGACAACTTTGCGTGCATGTGTATGCGCATATATGTGCATGTGTGCGTCTGTTTAATGAAAGAACCAAAAGCCAGACAGACAGACAGACAGACAGACAGAGACAGAAAGAAGAGACAGCAGCCAAGAATACAAGCAGAACATGAGAGAGAGAGAAGAGCAAGAAGCAGGAGTGAGAATAAGGCGACATCTTATATACAGTGGAACGTGCTAGACCCCTTCATACATATACATCAATTCCTGCCTGCTAAATTATTCATGGCTGAGTCCTTTGTGTGGAGGTGAAGCATTTACAGTTAAACGGCGGAAAGGAGAGCAAGTGTACCGTGCCAGAGAAGAGGGTTAAGATGGCCAGGGTGAAGTCGAGAGGAAAGAAGAGAGAGAGAGATCATTTTGCAGTGAACGGACTGAAGAAGAGCTGGTGTATATACTGTATAAGATGGTGAGGAAGGAATAGAGAAGAAAATAATAGGAGATCATTATATTACAGTGATCGGTGAGGGAAAGAGAGCAGGTGTATGTATGTATGTACAGTTGCCAAAAGAGGAATTGTGACAAATCTTGATAGAACTTTAACCATTGTAATATCTACAACTATTTGTAGGGACTATAAGCATGTATAACGGAAGGAAATATACATATATTTCTGTAATACATACTTATAATTCTTACAAACAACTATGGACATTAATATATTTAATGTTGTATCAATAGTTGTCGTAATTCCTCTTTTGACAACTGTACATGACGGTATGTAAGATGGTTAACAAGAACTGAAGAGAAATGAAACAGACCGTATTGAGCAAGTACGACTCTGTGCATGACACGAGGGAAAAGTCCACAAGGGGATCGAGAAGAGGGACAACCAACACAAAGGATATAATTATATAGGAGAGGAAGGACACATAGAAAATAGACAAGGGAATGACTTTGGTAGGAAGGGACTCTAAAGCACTCTAAGTATTTCCTACATCTTAGCTATAGCAATTTACACTCGTGATACGTAATTCCTGACCAGAGACGAACGGCAGGCACCACACACATACACACCCTGCATACGAACTCAGCCTCTATAGGTGTACTGGGTGGGGAAATGAACAATACCAGGCGATTCGAAGCTTTCTGCTCCTCACACTCTGGTCAGAAATTATGTATCACGAGTGTCCAGCCACAATCAAATATTCACCGACACTTTAATTCCATCGTAGTAAATATCTTGGTAATTAAGACATAACACGTGTATAATTTTGCAGCACATCATAATATTTTTTTGACGTAAGGTGTTGTTGTATGACTATATTTTGATATGACACTGATTTATTTGCACGATGGAAGGAAAGTGTCGGTGGTTATTTGATTGTGGCTGTACCCTTCGACATTACGAATAAGAACTCATTTAATATATAGACAGAAAATATGTAACGTTCATGAAAAAAAAGTATATTTCTTCAAGTTAAGGAATGCATATCGTCGTCTTCTCTCGATATAGAAGGCTACTGATTCCTCCAATCTACTGTATGTCAGAAAGTAGACTACCAGTACCCAAGTATACGAATAGAGGATCGGTTTTATTGTAGGATTTTAAGAGAACTTTGTACAGTTGCCAAAAAAGGTATTGCGACAACTATTGATATAACATTAAATATGTTAATGACCATAGTTGTTTGTAGGGATTATAAGTATGTATTACGGAAGGATATGTATATTTCCTTCTGTTATACATGTTTATAGTCCCTATAAATAGTTGTGGATATTACTAGGGTTCAAGTTCTATCAAAATTTGTCGCAATACCTTTTTTTGGCAACTGTACAGTACGTAGATGCCAAAACAGCCACGACAGGTGAGACTCAATATGAGCTACTTGTTCACAGAGTTACATTTCACGACGAATGCATGTTTAAGTTGGGAGTCCGTCACTGCCAATAACACGTTGACGGTAAATATCAGACACGGGTTTTCTCTTGTATACCATGTGATTCCTTACCCATTAATGGAAGTCAGGTTAATGCACATTGCAAGTAAAAAATAATCATACCTAGAAACGCATTAATAATAATATATATACATTGTTTGATCAAACGGAAAGCAGCTTACGTTTCAAATAACTGTACATGCAGAAAATATTTTAATATAATACATACGTCCAAGGATGTTTTTTTTTTTTTTTGCGCTAGGGAATATATATAAAAAATATATATATATATATATATATATATATAATGAATAAGAGCAGGTGTGTGTGTGTGTGTGTGTGTGTGTGTGTGTGTGTGTGTGTGTGTGTGTGTGTGTGTGTGTGTGTGTGTGTGTGTGTTGTCGAGCAGTAAGTTATAATCGGCCTAGCACCTTATTTTTGTATTTATTATTACCCCCACGTATACATATATTAATTTTCCAAAAGGGGTTCTCTTAGAATGCCAGCGCATCCCATCACGATGTTAAGTAAAGAAGAGAGAGTGAGTGTTGGTTTGTTTTTCACGTGAAGTAAAAAGTGTGTGGTGTATAGTCGGTGGCAAAAGTCCTGTCGTCTCACCTGCTTCACAGAGACAGGCATTGTTCATGGACTCAAGAAATACGCACGTTTTCTACACGTAATAATCTCGAGTTTATGAACATCGCGTGCCTCGGTGAAGCAGGTGAGGCGACGGGACTTTTGCCGCCGACTGTACGGTACCAAGAAATGTTAAAGTGTCATTATGAGGATTGTTTTTTTGTTTTTTTAGACTGATTGGAATGTTTTATACTATTGATTATTATTGTTATTGTTGTTGTTGTTATTATTGTTATTGTTATTGTTTTTATTGTTGTTGTTATTGTTATTATTATTGTTATTGTTATTGTTGTTTTATTATTATTATTGTTTTATTATTATTATTATTAGTGTTATTTTCATTATGATTATCATTATCATTATTAGTATTAGTATTAGTATTAAATATACATATGCCTCAGAGATAAAAATAAGCAGACCCCAAAGAGTTTAATTAATTAAATAGGTATTACACTTGCCAAGAAAATAATATTGAATCATCCATCACATAAATATAAAACGGATGTTGTAATTAAAACACGTATATTTTTTTTAGTGCTGGGAATAAGTAACGAACGTGGAAATCTATTTTAAGGCGATAATTCTTTTTTGTTACATTGGAGTGCCTTGATTTCTTCATAGTATGCCAGGAGGAAACAGGAGCAAAAATAATGTTGTTCTGTTGTTGTTGCTTGGAATAGTTTGGAGGATTCAGTTGCTCTAGAATTATGACCAACACAAAACCTTCTCCCTTAATTAATGTGGGGGGAATGTGTGGTGTTGCTGCTGTGATGCTGCAATAAAATATTAATGTGGAAATCGGTAGGTGGTGGGAGTCTGCCTATGTGAAGCAAGCCTTGGTGCTGCTGGTGGTAAGTGGAATTTTTTTTTTCATATATTTTTTTTTCGGGTGGAATATGACTGAGGTAAACAGCTTTGTCCTCTGAACTGTGGCAAAGAAGTGGACTTTAAGCAGCTTTGGCAATCATCCTCATATTTGCCATCATGCGCAGGTGAAAGAATAAAAAACAGATGTAAAGGTTGCTTGGTTGGTTAGACTGAGTGAGTGAGTGAGTGAGTGAGTGAATTTCAAGGTCTGACAATAATTCCTCCATACAAACCATTCCACCAAAACAGCTCACCTATACTTAGCTATATAGTCTGTTTTCTGACATAGGTATAGGAGGAATAGGTATATATATATATATATATATATATATATATATATATATATATATATATATATATATATATATATATATATATATATATATATTCCTCCTATACCTATGTCATATATACCTATTCCACCAAAGTGTTTTATTACACACACTCTCTCTCTCTCTCTCTCTCTCTCTCTCTCTCTCTCTCTCTCTAAGCAGTGGAAGGTTTTCCTCCTGTTGAACTCCGAGTTTTTATTATGATTTGAGAGCTGTGAATGGTTATAGTGAGTCGTTGTCGTGTAGAAACGCTTACTAAACAAACAAACTAACTATGAAAGCAGTGTCTGGTTGGTTCTTATCTTTGCCATGAATGAATGAACGCTTTCGTATAGAAGTTTTTAGCTTACAAGTGAACTTTACTTATATGAATACGAACAAACCAGATGTACAGTCGGCAGCATAAATTCGCGTCTATCTCATGTAATTAACAATGCTAATATGACCAGGTAGTTGCATTCTGAACCAGTTTCTATTCCAACAACATATGTAATTTACCACATGTGAACTATATCTGTTATATCTGGATTAAAATTGTATTACAACATCACTATAACTAATATATACATACACAGGTGGAAATGAAGCGAACTTATGCTGCAGACTGTACAATAACGAGCACTAATATAATATAATATAATATAATATAATATAATATAATATAATATAGGTATACAGGTTTGCTTGGAATATATACCTGCATGGAGACTGTAAATAAATAAATATACAATAATATAATATAATATAATATAATATAATATAATATAATATAATATAATATAATATAGGTATACAGGTTTGCTTGGGATATATACCTGCATGGAGACTGTAAATAAATAAATAAATACACAATAATATAATATAATATAATATAATATAATATAGGTATACAGGTATGCTTGGAATATATACCTGCATGGAGACTGTAAATAAATAAATAAATACACAATAATATAATATAATATAATATAATATAATATAATATAATATAATATAGGTATACAGGTTTGCTTGGAATATATACCTGCATGGAGACTGTAAATAAATAAATATACAATAATATAATATAATATAATATAATATAATATAATATAATATAATATAGGTATACAGGTTTGCTTGGAATATATGCCTGCATGGAGACTGTAAATAAATAAATAAATACACAATAATATCTGCATTGGAATGAGTTCGTTGGTGAAGAGGATCAAAGCTTCAACCAAAGCTGTATACTTATTTGTGTTCGTCACTGTATGTACATTCCAACTCGTAAATGCGCGACCACGTACAGTCACGGTCAATAATAATCATCCACATATGGGTATCTCAAACAATTTAATGTTTATTATTTTCACGTTCACATAATAATAATGTTATTGTTTGTTTTAAATAGTGTGTAGCTGCTTGTATTAAATTAAAAGATGGTAGTTAACCTATTTATTGAAAAGTTTATCATCTAAGGAACGGAGGGAAGCTGTCAAACTCTTACGTGAGTTACCCCTATATGGATGATTATATTTGACCGCGACTGTACCTAGATTTGTATGTCATCTGAGCTGGTAACACTGTGTGGGGAAGGTATCATTGTATAGGCAAATGATTGTATCGTGTCACTTGTTTGGTGATATAAAATGTTTCTGGTCTAGCCATGCAAGTCTTCTCTGTTCTTCCCGTTTCATTCCTTCATTCCCTGTCAAATAATACACGTTCTCTGTTGTATAATCAGGGTTTAATCTTGGACCGTGGCCGAGGGAGAGCTCTGATAATAGGCAGGGTTTTACTTATGTATATTTCAGAGGGTGGAGAAAAGTTAAATTCAGTGGGGTTTCTTGCAGTTGACCTGTATATAATTTGTGTTCAATTTTGGCACAGAAATTATTGACATTTTGTTAGCTTTGATTCCACGACACAATTCACAGGAGCGGACTATGATTTTCCTTACTCCTGTCTTTCATTCTCTCTCTCTCTCTCTCTCTCTCTCTCTCTCTCTCTCTCTCTCTCATCATTAGTTATTTATAATGTACAGCCACAATCATAATAAGTATTACACCATCAGTACTATCTTATTACATGAGGCAGAAATGAAAACGAGAGAGAGAGAGAGAGAGAGAGAGAGAGAGAGAGAGAGAGAGTGAGAGAGAGAGAGAGAGAGAGAGAGAGTAACAGTGTATGGGGTAGAAATAGCAGAGATATAATATAATAGATAATAAGTGAAAAAGCCAGGGAAAGAGAGAAAAAAAAAGAATCTGGAGTGTAGATAACATTCTTCTTCTTCAACGTGCCGTGTCCCTGAAGACGTTGACGACCACGGCAGACCACAACTCTCTATCTCGCGACATCTGCAGCAGATGGGCTGGTGTGACGCCACCTCCAATCTCCTCCACTATCCCATCCATAAACTTGATGCGAGGACGACCTCTTCCCCTTCTTCCTTCAATCTTCCCTGTCAGGCTCAGGTTCTCCAATGCTTCTCTCCTCATGACATGTCCCAGGAACTCAGTCTGTCTTCTTCTAATTTCTTTTAACAATTTTCTCCCGGTGTTAATCCTTCGCAATACTTCAATATTAGTAACCCTCGCCGTCCAGGGAATCTTGAGGACCCTTCTCCAAACAAACATCTCCAGTGCCTCCAGCCTTCTCCTTGTGTCACAGTTCAGAGTCAATGTCTCACATCCGTACAACAGCTCTGACCAAATGTACGTCTTCACCATCCGTTTTCGGGCATCGAGGGATATGTGCGTATTTACCAAGAGCCTCTTCATCCTGGTGAAAGCTCTTTTTGCCAATGCAATCCTCCTTTTTATTTCACCCACACATCTGGCGTCTGCATTGATTTGGCTCCCAAGATAGACAAACTTGTCCGCTTGTTTCACGGCTTCACCTCTGATCCTGATGTTACACTCCCTATCCTCTGAGCTTTTCGACACGACCATCACCTCCGTCTTGCCAATATTGATCTTCAATCCTCTCCTTTCACCAGCAGCATCCGCTCTGTCAACCAAGTTCTGCAGTTTTTCCTTGGTATCTGCTATCAACACAGTATCATCTGCGTACCTAATGTTGTTTACATTCACTCCGCCAACTTTTATACCTTCCACGTCTCTGAGATCCTGGAGGGCTGCCTCACTGTACAGATTGAACAGTTCAGGAGAGAGGACACATCCCTGCCTGACTCCTCGCCGTATCTCTATCCACTCACTCAGGTCACCCCCTACCCGCACTGCAGCAATCTGGTTCCAATAGAGGCTCTGGATGATCCTCAAGTCCTTTCCATCCACGTTTACACTTCTCAGATCATCAATCAGCTTCTCATGTATAACTCTATCGAATGCTTTTTCATAATCGATGAAACATAAGTAGAGGTCTTTTTGTACTTCAATTGCTCTTTCTGATAACATTCTTAATACAAATATTGCGTTTCTGGTTCCTTTTCCTTCGATAAAACCGTACTGCTCCTCTGGGATGTTCTGTCTAATCTTCGCTCGTATTCTATTCAAAATTATCCGGAGAACTATTTTCGTTATCTGACTCATGACACTCAGCGTTCTATATTTTGCACACTCCACTGTTCCTTCCTTTTTTGGGATGTTCACAAAAATCGATTTACTCATCTGGGATGGTATAATTCCATTGTCATAAATTTTGTTTGCGATGTCCGTCAACATCTCCAAAGAAAAGTCCTCCAAAGATAACATTATGAGAGAGAAAAAAAAGGAAACGAAAGAGATTTAATCAAACTCTGTGACACACAAGTCGACACAAAAGGTTAGGTGGGAGTTTGACAAAGTTCATCTTCGGTATGCAGATGTGATTTATCCAGTAGAGACAGACAAAACGAGGAAGAGAGAAAAAGAGGAGGAAAGAGTAAAGAAGAGGAAGATAGAGTTAGACGGGGAGGAAGAAAGAGTAGATTAGAGTAGAGGAGTAGAGGAAGAAAGAGGAGGAGGAGGAGGAGAAGGAGAAGAAAAATATAGAATAGAGGAAGAGGGAAGGGAGATGGAAATTCAGTGTGAGAGAAGAAACATTAAAGGAGAGAGAGGAAGGGAATGACAGTCCTTGTGAGGGTGCTCGAATCCCTCAGGTTCTTTATTAAGGGATAAAGCATGTCATCTCCACCCTTATTATCCAAGATGCAAGATACCTCACTACTGATCCAAGGGCCAGAGAAACAAGGACAAAATATATATGGTTATATATTAACAAAACACAACACAACACATAAACCAGTACACCACCATCCAGAGACACTTAACACTACACTCCACACAACACGATATGATAATCCACAGCACAATAGATGTTCACCGTTCCCCACTTGTCTCCGACACACCGCCAGTCCCACAACCCCAATAGCACTGGTGCGAAGCTCGCTGTCGATTCCGTGGCGTATACGATACACGAACGAGGAAGTGGCCCGTGTAGAGGCAGAGTTGCAGAGGTCTCTTAGAGGCAGTAGCTATAGCGGAGGTAGAAGAACCGATGCCCACAAGGCTACTTGCTACTCCAAGTGAGAGTGGGAGAGACGCAGGCAGGTCTATTTCCAGTGAGGAGGAACCCGACTCTGCCCAACTAGAGGAGTATGGATGCGACGTAAACTCCGGTCTGGGTCACGTGATCATCACGTCACCATCAATCCACGTCCACAAGAGTTGGGGGAAGGGGGGAGAGAAGTGGTAGTTTGGCGATGTCCAGAACAATATACTAGGCTGAAACTAGAGGTCGAACATCAGCTACATATTCGAAGCAGAGACTGTGTGTGTGTGCGAGTGGGTAATTAATAATGATTACCTTTCATACTAACATACATTATAATGATATGAAATTGTAATAGACTTTAAATAATACCCATCCACATAATAACGGCTTCTTAGGAAGGTATTAGAATTATGCCTTAGTGAAACAACCCTACCATACACAGAGAAAGTGAATAACAATAGTTTAGGTGTTTCAACCCTGACAGTCCTCTATAATGGCTGTTCATGTACAGTTACCAAAAAAAGTATTGTGACAAATCTTGATGGAACTTTAACCCTAGTAATATCCACAACTATTATTTGTAGGGACTATAAGCATGTATAACAGAAGGAAATATACAATGTCATATCCTTCTGTAATACATATATACTTATAATCCCTACAAACAACTATGGACATTAATATATTTAATGTTGTATCAATAGTTGTCGCAATTCGTATTTTGGCAACTGTACACTCGCAATCCAAAATTTGTCTTGTTGTTGAAGTTTCGAATCATTTGACATACTAGTGAACCAATTACAACGCTTATTCTGTTTTATATTTGCTTGAGTTCGCTTAATACTCAATCAGGCTATTCGAAGCAAGCCTGGATACATATTATAAATTGCGAGTGTACAGCCACAATCAAATATCCACCAAAACTGTCCTTCCATCGTCGTAAATATCGTCGTAAATATCTTGGTAATAAAGAACAACACGTGTATGATTTTGCAGCACCTCATAATAATAATAATAATTGTGGGGGTTGAGTTGACGTAAGGTGTTGTTATATGATTATATTTCGATATGATATTGATTTATTGGCACGAGGGAAGGAAAGTGTCGATGGTTATTTGATCGTGGCTGTACAATAGCGAGCTGATGCTTGGGACAGACACACTAACACATACACCTTGTGGTCGTTTCTACCCGGCGAGTTACAGTTGGAGTTATAGAGGGGCTGGTGGTCAAGAATGTCCTTGTTGAATTTTACATTTGGTTAGTTCTTGTGGACTTTGGTTAGAGGATCTTGGAAGACACATGTTTTTATAATGCAGACACGAAGGTTGTCATGAATAAATCTTCTTACCATACAGTATAATTATTATCATGCCATAATATAAACACATTTATTTACACAGACACGTTTAGCCCTTAATTAAATGGGTTACAACATACATAAGCGCAATATGACTTTCAGACCAAATAACAGGAGCTTGAATAATGAATGACATTAGTAGTTCCATTCATATGAGGGGGAGAGACTGTATATGATATTATAAACATCATTAATTTAACCATTTTGGGTGAATATCAAGTGATGGTTGAGATAATTATACTTAGAACATGTTAAATTAAATGGAATATATACATAAAACTAACATACATTTACTGGAATCTGATTCTAAAGGTCAGCTGTAGTAGACGAGTGAACGCCAAAAGAAAGGTTAGGAGCAGCTGGGTAAAGGTCTGACATATATAATATATCATCACAAAACCCACCCACATGAAGATAAGGAGTAATATTATGATCACTAATCTGAAACAGACGTCCATTCCAACCCGAGTCAATTCCTTTCTTCTTTTTCACCACTGACTGTCCCTCCTTTTCTTTCCATTCCTTCGTGCTTGATTTCCTTCTTCTCTTCTATTTTTGGGTAATGTTCAGCTAACCATCAAATATCCACCAACACTTTCCTTCCATCGTACAAATAAATCAGTATCATATCAAAATATAATCATACAACAACACCTTACGTCAACTCAATCCCCTCAATTATTATTATTATTATTATTATTATTATGAGGTGCTACAAAATCATACACGTGTTGTTCTTTATTACCAAATCATTTACTACGATGGAAGGAAAGTGTTGGTGGATATTTGATTGTGGCTGTACAGAAAATAGAACTAAACAGATATCCAGGTGTGCTTCGAATACCCAGAGACAGTAGTAAATAATAAATACACAATAAGATCTCCATTGGAATTAGTTCGTTGGTGAATGGGTGGACAGTTCAAAGATTCAACCAAAGCTGTATACTTATTAGTGCTCGTGACTGTACATAAAGCTCCAATATATAAAAGGATGTGTGTGTGTGTGTGTGTGTGTGTGTGTGTGTGTGTGTGTGTGTGAGAGAGAGAGAGAGAGAGATCTGATACGATACCAGCCGTATTTGTTTGGTACAGATAAGGTCAGCGAGGATTTATGCAGATGTGTGTGTGTGTGTGTGTGTGTGACGAAATTTAAGGGGGGGGGGAAACAAGGAAACATGAAATCCTACCGTCATATTGTGAAAGCAGATCCGGTTAGTGTGTGTGTGTGTGTGTGTGTTGTGTGTTGTGTGTTGGTACAGGTGGATACAGGGTTGAATAGTGTACCAGTCCTGATTCTAGTCTCTTCAAAGAATCTGGTACAGTACATTGTTGTTGTAGTGAGTTGTTGGTTGTTGGTTGTTAGTTGTTGGTAGCGAGTTCGGCGGAGTGGTGTTCTTAGGTAATTGATTTCACAAGTTTCTTATTCAAGGCTTAATACATTTATTTATATACACTTATATCTACACAGGGAATGATACTGATGTGCCTGGTCTTATATGTATATAGTCTCTCTCTGTGGAGACAAGCCTATAGCCCTGGGAGACAGTTTAAGTTATCCTACCTATTAGGTAAGTATCACTGTTTATATACAATTTCACTTGAGTTGTCAGTTGTCTTTGGATACAATTATTACTGTGTGTTGTCATGCTTACGTGGCCGGATGCCACGTGGATCATGTGGTAGGAAAGTTACTTGTCTTGTTGTCATGTGGTCATGAGGTATAGTCCTCGTGTTCTTAGTCATACCTAGTCTGCTACATTAATCAGTTTATATTATCTGTGGATTAGGCATATCTCCTTGTGACCATTCCTTGGTTATGTCGGAGTCTTACTCTCTTTCCCTACTCTCCTTTCTACTCTCTCCCTACTCTCACATGAGTACCACTGTGACTCACACTGTTTATTACCAATATCTGCCCTCTGCTTATCTTGTGTACAGGGTCTTAGGCAGGCAGTCTGTTTACTTGTGTATTATCTTATGATTGTGGCATACAGCACTTGCCTTATTGTGTACAAATGCTCGAGGCCGCTACCGTAATCTGTCTCAGATTACCTTGATTGTGGAAACAAACATACAATGTAGGTAGGGTACACAATAACTAAGATATTATCAGTGAATACCTCAATAATAATATAAAATTGACATCAAAGACATAGGCACATCATATTTTTAAAATGAACATCAATACATGAATAAAATACACTGTTAAGTACATAAAGAAATAATCTTAAAATTAATGTGTTGAGCTAGGTGCTTGTAGTTATGTGTATAAGCTAACCTATGCTAAAAATTCACACATTAATGAAGATGCCTTGTTGCTATGTTGTGGCTGTGCAATAACAGCTCAATGTTAATTTTCCATAACAAGATAATTCAGTCTACATTGATAGAGTTGTCTTATACAATGCAAAATATGACAGTAGACTTTTTCTATATAAAAATGTTATAGTACCTGCCAGAAAGATAAGACATGGGATATTAAATATTCGTACCAAGTTTTATTTTCATCAATATATGGAGTAACCAACTGATACTAGCAGGATGTTTGATTCCCAGTTTCCTTGAATAACTTCCCAGCTTCACTTTTTCTGAAACAACTGATAATAGGGAGATATTAAACAAGTCGATATTAAATGAAATATATTGAAAGGTGGAAGAGAGTGGGATATATTGTCTAGCAATTATATATTTTATTTTCCAATGTAACGATTCCCTTGAATCGATTTTATCTGAGTCTGCCTCTCTACAGTAGCCTTAATCCATGCCATGTGTAGGGTGAGTAGGGTAATATATTGTTAATTGTCTATCAGTAGGTAAGTATAGATAGTAGGAATAGAAATTTGATGATATAAGAGAGGTTTGATTAGTAATAGATATGAATTACATGCATATAGTGCCTGAATTGCTTTAAAGCACGTGGAGATTTCGCATCCTTTGGAGGAATACTTGCCAATATTTATGCAGGACCAACATATAAATAAGGACATGCAACCTGGTACTTGAGGAGTGTGTGTCATTGATGACATCATCACTAAGTATAATACTTCTTGGAGGAATTTTGAACATTAAAAGATTATTTCTATTTTCATTGGGAATTCTTGAAGTGCGTAGCTTGTGAATAATACTTTACCTTCTATGGGAATAATAATGAGTATATACTCTTGTATTAAAATACTACGCACGATTGTATAATAATATTTGAAATAGGTGGAAGAAAGATATTTTGGTAAGATAGTACTTCACACTGATTTTTCCTTTGCATATTATAGTTATTAAGTATGAGTTAATCTTATCTTACCCGAAGTAAATACTCTCCTAATAAATGGTTGTACTTTCTTTCAAAGTTTCTGTACTCGTAATACAGCTTCCTGCTTCTCGCAGAAGTAAATAGAAGCCTACTAAGTATATGTGAATATTTTCTTTTATTGGTAAAGTAAAGCTCTATAATTCGTATTTAATATCTGTGCAATGCTTTTTACCTGTTACACTTACCACGATATGCAACAGTTTGTCTCATAATCCTTTATTTTATAGGATATATGTGTATACCACTATGTAAGCAGTACCAAATAATGTTCACGCAAATACACGTAAAAATTTTCGCAACCACGCCCTGGGCTGTGGTGATGGCTCAAGCCATTATATATTTTGTATAATAAGCGAACAATATTACCTTAGTCGCTGGATTCCATTTGTGTGATACCTGTCAAATAAACTAGTGTATCAGTAAATACTTGTAGCTGTAGCCACTGCTCACTGGGATAAAATCTGTAAAGAGTAAGAAATAGTGATTATATCATTCGTCACCATTAGTTTATTTATTTTTCTTTTCTTTTCATCTGCTTGTTAATAAAATTGTATAGGAGAGCTCTCGGATTGAAGACGTCATCTGTCTTGCGTTGTGTTCCTCGTCTGGTTCTGCCAGAAGCTGTTGAGAGTAGAGACAAGAATTATTATCCATATAGGTTGATTTGGGCCACATCTGTAAAAAGAAATATTATTTTATTTCATAGTAAACCGATCGGATTTATGTTTGTAATTGATTATTTCATTATATAGTATATAGTAGGGATAAATTTACTAAGAAGAGGAAATTGTTATGTTTCAGTGATATGGATTGGTTTTATTTTGGATGGTTTTGCGCGCTTTACCAATCTCTTTATCCTGTTTACATATACAATATCATCCGCCTGGTAAAAATATTCTTTATTATAAGTTTATTACCTACTAAAGATATGACTGTGTGAAGTTTTTAAACTTCGATCGGGTACCCGTATTATTTTATGTATCACCTGGAGTGAACATTTGAATTATTTGCTTTATTAGACCGGCGATTACGCATTTTATTCCTGCAAGCCAGTAAATTGCTTGTGTAGGCGATTACGCATTTTGTTCCTTGCAAGCCCGTAAATTGCTTGTGTAGATTTCTTGTGTAGGCGATTACGCATTTTGTTCCTTGCAAGCCCGTAAATTGCTTGTGTAGGCGATTACGCATTTTTTTCCTTGCAAGCCCGAAAATTGCTTGTGTAGGCGATTACGCATTTTGTTCCTTGCAAGCCCGTAAATTGCTTGTGTAGATTTCTTGTGTAGGCGATTACGCATTATTTCCTTGCAAGCCCGTAAATTGCTTGTGTAGGCGATTACGCATTTTTTTCCTTGCAAGCCCGAAAATTGCTTGTGTAGGCGATTACGCATTTTGTTCCTTGCAAGCCCGTAAATTGCTTGTGTAGATTTCTTGTGTAGGCGATTACGCATTATTTCCTTGCAAGCCCGTAAATTGCTTGTGTAGGCGATTACGCATTTTTTTCCTTGCAAGCCCGAAAATTGCTTGTGTAGGCGATTACGCATTTTGTTCCTTGCAAGCCCGTAAATTGCTTGTGTAGATTTCTTGTGTAGGCGATTACGCATTATTTCCTTGCAAGCCCGTAAATTGCTTGTGTAGGCGATTACGCATTTTTTTCCTTGCAAGCCCGAAAATTGCTTGTGTAGGCGATTACGCATTATTTCCTTGCAAGCCCGAAAATTGCTTGTACATCATGATGAAATTGTTGAACTGCAACTCACTGTTGTTCAGCGAAGTTGTCCTTGTTGTAGCCTGGCTTCTGTGTGGCAATTGTTATCTCATATAATTATATGAAAGACGTTTCTTGTACGCCATATAGTATTTCCTGGGGAGTTTTTTCCTTTTATTTCAACGTTTTGTAGTATTCATAGACTGTCATTTTTTTGATGCAGTCTTTCCATGTGGAGGGATTTCCATTGTTTCTGTGCCACCAAGTACTTGTAGTATTTTACGGTTTTGCCGTATTGTTACCCATTAGCTGCTGGGAGATATGGGGAGATATGGTTATACAAACGTTTGCTTCAAATTAGTAGAAATTAGATATCTTTATATTATTGGGACATGTATATGGGCATATAATAATTTGGGATTAGATATATGTGCACGTATTATTTGCGGTTTTTATCATATAGTGGTGCCGCCACTAAATATTTAGAAAAATGGTTAACCATAGGTAATAGTTTATTTATGCCCTGATTTGTAATTGGTAAGGAAAGTAGAATTATTCCTATTATGTCTCCTGATTCGTCCAGGATTATATTCCTGTCATGGAGCATTGCATGTTTCGCACTGAGCGATATACTGTATATGTTTTTTCATCTGCCCATAGTTTATGTTAATTGTCTATTATATGGAGATTGTTTTAATATTCTCCCCCAGGATGTCCTGTTGCATTTTGATAAAAGGGTAATTAACACTGAGGGAAGTATTATTTAATGTATCACTTTCATTGGTTTATAAGTCACTTTTACTAAGTTTTTTTTTTTTTTGTAAAAATCTTATCATAATGGGAAAAGTTATTGAAGTGACTGTAATTCTCGTCTATTATTTTCATCCTCAGAGTTAAATAATGTTTTATTATATTTTAGCATAGGAATTGCTAATGTTTATGCATGTTTACCACGTCCATTAGTGACTTCGGAAGTAAATGACAAGATGATTGTTTAAGGGATTTGTTATTTTTATCTATAATCATCCTGGAAGGTAGTTAATAACAATATGTGAGAGAAATTCCTTAATGGTTCGATAATATCTGGCTGATTTTTCACGCTAAGGTTTGAGATTATACTAAGCCAAGAATATATTAGTGATTCACGAGTATTTGTAAAGGATAGCCTAATACGATTTTCTAAAAGTACGAATTGCCCCTAACATTATTTGCTAACTTTTCCTGGTCTGTTACAGAGTAACGAGTTTGCTGTGCATTAAATATTCGTTATGCATAAGTACATACCTGACATAGAACTTAGCTATATCTTACATAAGTACAGTGCCTAAGCTTACTGAAGAAGCATCTGTACACGTGATATTATTATTATATATTACTATTATTATATATATGGAAATGCATGAATTGGAGCTGACATTAATTAACCTTTATTAACTTTTCTGACTTCCATACACATCTGTTACTCTCCTGAGGAGATTATTTTAGTGCGTTTGTTAAATGGGAAAAATGTCTTTATAATGATTCTCTATATACGAACATAAACTCGAGTGATTTTACGTTAGTTTACTTTCATTGTTCGTATTTTATGCTATTGTGTATGGAGCCCAGTGGTGGTTAATGTATAACCTATCATTATAATATCCTGGTAATATAATGAAACATATATATTTAAAGTTTGAGGCCTACCTAATTCAATGTCTATTTAACCTTCCTTATTGTTAAATATTGTGATTGTACCTTATTAGAAAAATAATCAAATTGTCTGGGTAAGCGATGACTACGTTATTAATAACACTAACACGAAAATTTAGCATATGCTTAAATGTTGATTGAGCATTACGTAACCCAAATGGTCTACGAATGTATTCATAATAACCATGGGACGTATTAAATGTATTATTATATAATGCTACTTGCCAGTGTCCACTGACCAATTTTAATATGTTTTGTTTGAGCAATGTTAGCGAAAACATCCTTAAAGGAGGGAGGGGATATTTATATTTACTTGTAGCATTATATCTCTATAAAGAAGTACTGGCTTAAATTCACCATCATTTTTGAAACCAAAAACATTTGACTGTTAAAAGGGGGAGTTAAAATCTTAATAATACTTTCATGCAACATTTCATTTATCACTTATAACTTTGTGTCTAGTATAAGGTATGGTCGCCTATATGCTTATTTATAAATAGGTTATTCCTAAAAATGTTACCAGGTAGGGCAATCGCATTTTGATATGTGGCTAGTATATTAATAAAATTATCACGATAAATTAGAAAATATCGTCTCCTGACCAAATTTCTAAGGTTCTCCCTTATATGATTATCCTTTAACTCTTCGGTTAAAATTGATATCATATTTCTTGTGTTTTTTAGTCTAACTTCCATCTTGTACAGATCATATAAATATGTCCTTTTCTTTACCTGATTATTGGTAGTTGATTTCTTAAAGATATAGATAGTAGCAATATTATTATCATTTACATTAGTGAAAGTAGATACATTCCCAGGTTATTTTCCCAGACTCTACTAAGGATAGAACACTAATATGTGGTTGTAACATGAGATGGAAGCTCTACCTTCAATTTATGGACGAAATTTAGTGGTAATATAGTATTATCTGCAGTAGGCCTTTATGATAATGTAATAGTTCCCGTTTTTTGTTTTTGTTTTCGATACATATTTATGGACATATTTTGGCCTGGACAATCCTGTATTAAAATACATTAATACCTAAAATGTATTATTTTATGTTTAGTGCATATTATTATGTGTATTTGGTTAGTTTTTGTCTAACCGTACAGGAAGGGTTTAGTGTCCCTAATACCTGTTAATTTATTATTTGTCATATGTGACAATTTTATATCACCTGTTCAATCTTAGTTTATAAAACCGCTGGGGATCTAAGTTGCACAATTTGTTAAAGGAATTATCCAATAACAAGGAAACTGCTGTTCCTGTGTCTATCATTAATGAAATATTAGTATGTGATACTTAGACAGGGATTATTATTATATTATAGGTATTTACGACGACAGGACAGTATTTATTTACTTATGTGATTATTGATGCCACTTTAATATCGTGGTGGTCTCGTTTCATACATCATGTTTCGATTGTGCAAGCTTTGTTTCCTTTTGTTAAGGATCATGTGTTCATTTAAGGAATACGAATTTGACTCATGTGAATGACAGTATTTATGCTTTGATTTCTTATTATTTCCTGTGGATTTATTACTATCAGATTCACTGGTCTTATGCTTATCTTCGTTACAATGTTTGCAACGTTGTCTGTGTGATTCCCCTTGAGTTATGGTATCAAAATTATAATTCTTCTTATCCCTGGAGTGAGTAATATGTAATACATGATGTATGATGCGAGATTTCTTTGAATATAATTCTAGCGATCCTGCTGATGCAAGTGCTTTTGCTAGTTCCCTTGTATTTATTTTGTTTGCCTTTCTTTTAGTCATTCTTTGAACCCTTGAGAACGATTTTTGTACTTTACCATCCCCCAAAACATCAATAAGTAACTGTCTAAATGTGGCATATGACGTTAAATTCTTTGGATTAGAAAAAGCACTTGTGTTTAACCTATAACTGGCTGGACTAACCTGTGCAATATACTCTCTTACCAATGCTATTTTATGTTCGTCCTGCTCTACATTCGCTTTGCAAAATATCTTCTCCAAATGACGCAAGAAGAGATGAATCCCATATCTTGGATTATCTCCCTTAAAATGCTTTACATGAGAAATGGTGGTAGGTAAGAGTTTCATTGTTAGCATAGAAGAGACAGTGGAATCAGTATTTGTTAGATGATGAGCAGAGACGATAGGAGATTGTAGAGGAGTAGTCATTGTTAGTGATAATACAGGATGATATAATAGACAGATTGAGTTTTTAATGGGGTTATGGTTGGAGAAGAAGAAAATGTACTCGTATGTGTTGGCACCACAACGAGACTTTTTAGGGAGGCAGGGGAATCTAGCTCAGAGGATATTGAATCATTATCAGGGATATTCGAAGTTATTGCGATACCTTTAGATTAATGGGGAAGAATTCTTTACTTTGTTTTAATTTGGCACTTCTTTTCTTTCTTTCTGGGCTTTAATGAGGAAACCTAATTTTATCCTAACATGTTCGTAGACAAGTGAAAAATAATGTAATGTACATGTAATGTGTACCTACTTTTAGTACTTTAGTTGCAACGATGATGATGACGACGAGTTGACGTCTAGGTGGGGTGTCTGGCCAGTCGTGGTGATGAGTAGCTCGCACACTAACACACTAGTAGTCGTTCTTGGAGTGAAGATGATGAATGTTGACTTGCCTTTTACGAGAGAATTTACGTAACAAGGTGTCAGCTTGGAGAATGGAGATGATGAAGTGATGACGTTGTCCTACGTTCCAGGGACGCTCATGGGTAGTGATGAAGTGATGACGTCCTTACGTTCCAGGGACGCTCATGGGTAGTGATGAAGGGATGGCGTTGTCCTTACGAGAGAATTTACGTACAGGGACGCCTGGGGTAGTGATGATTGATTGTTGTGAAGTAGATGAGGTCCCCTTTGTAGGTCTAGTTGCAGTTATGTTGAAGTAGGTGTCTTGTAGGTGATGAATTTGTGGTTTATCTCCCTCGTTTATAGCGGTCGTGAGAAGAAATTACCTGAGAGAAATTTACAAGTAAAATCTTCAACTTGTCCTTGAACTATGTTATTCACTGTCTCCCGTGAAGTCTACCTTTTTGCAATCTTGTATGTTGCACAAAAACACCGCTGTCACCAAAATGTACCAGTCCTGATTCTAGTCTCTTCAAAGAATCTGGTACAGTACATTGTTGTTGTAGTGAGTTGTTGGTTGTTGGTTGTTAGTTGTTGGTAGCGAGTTCGGCGGAGTGGTGTTCTTAGGTAATTGATTTCACAAGTTTCTTATTCAAGGCTTAATACATTTATTTATATACACTTATATCTACACAGGGAATGATACTGATGTGCCTGGTCTTATATGTATATAGTCTCTCTCTGTGGAGACAAGCCTATAGCCCTGGGAGACAGTTTAAGTTATCCTACCTATTAGGTAAGTATCACTGTTTATATACAATTTCACTTGAGTTGTCAGTTGTCTTTGGATACAATTATTACTGTGTGTTGTCATGCTTACGTGGCCGGATGCCACGTGGATCATGTGGTAGGAAAGTTACTTGTCTTGTTGTCATGTGGTCATGAGGTATAGTCCTCGTGTTCTTAGTCATACCTAGTCTGCTACATTAATCAGTTTATATTATCTGTGGATTAGGCATATCTCCTTGTGACCATTCCTTGGTTATGTCGGAGTCTTACTCTCTTTCCCTACTCTCCTTTCTACTCTCTCCCTACTCTCACATGAGTACCACTGTGACTCACACTGTTTATTACCAATATCTGCCCTCTGCTTATCTTGTGTACAGGGTCTTAGGCAGGCAGTCTGTTTACTTGTGTATTATCTTATGATTGTGGCATACAGCACTTGCCTTATTGTGTACAATAGAGCATGGTTAAGTAAGGGGGAAGTTGTTTTGTGTTGGTAATTCTGGAGCAACTGAATCCTCCAAACTATTCCAAGCAACAACAGAACACCATCTATACTTTTGCTATTCTGGTCCTGTTGTTTCCTAGCATCTATATATACTTTGGAGGAATCAAGGCACTCCGTAATGTACCAACAAAAGAATTACCCCCTTTAAAGTTACAGCCAATCCCAACTCCGACGTAAAGGGAACGAATGATTTGTCCATAAGGAAATTCATGATTATTATTTTGTGATCTTAACATGTGAACACCGTCACTGAGGTTAATATTTTCATGTCTAACTCGTTTCTAAGTAATGATTTTCAGAGAGAGAGGGAGAGGGAGAGGGGGATGGGGATAGAGAGAGGGGGAGAGATGGAGGTGGGGAGGTGGAGGGGGAGATGGTGAGTGTGTGTGTGTGAGGGGTAGAATAATTTATTTCTATGATATAATCTTTATATTTTTTTTCTTCTTTCCAGGTAAGTTGATTTGCATAATGGATCTACTGTACCGTGAGTATATATCTTTATTCAACAACGATTCATCCATGGGTTCATAGAGACAATAATTATGTACACTCGTGATACATAATTTCTGACCAGAGTGTGAGAAGGAGAAAGCTTCGAATCGCCTAGTATTTTTGCTCATTTCCCCACCCAGTACACCTATAGAGGCTGAGTTGGAATGCAGGATGTGTGTGTGTGTGTGTGTGTGTATGGCGCTTCCTGACATTCGTCTCTGGTCAGAAATTACGTATCACGAGTGTACAGCCACAGTCAAATAACCACCGACACTTTCCTTCTATCGTGCAAATAAATCAGTATCATATCAAAATATAACCAGACAACAACACCTTACGTCAACTCAACCCCCTCAACTATTATTATTATTATTATTATTATTATTAATATTATTATTATTATTATTATTATTATTAATATTATTATTATTATTATTATTATTATTATTTTTATTATTATTTTTATTATTATTTTTATTATTATTAGGTGCTGCAAAATCATGCATACACATTGTTGTTCTTTATTACCAAGATATTTACTACATTGGAAGGAAAGTGTCTGTGGATATTTGATTGTGGCTGTACATATCCGTAGATTTCTTGTGCTTGGTCTTTTTACGATTATAACTCGTGTTGAAGCTTATATTTAATTTCGTTGTGTATTGCTAGGTGATTGAGCTAAATGGATGTACAGTCGCGATCAATAATAATCTTCCATATAGGGGTAACTTACGTAAGAGTTTGACAGCTTCCCTCTGTTCCTTAGCCGATAAACGTTCCAATAAATTAATTTAATACCAATTTTAATTTACATCTGGTAACTACACACTATTTAAAACAATAACATCATATGTGAACGTGAAAACATTAGTATGTAAATGGCTTGAAATACCCATATGTGGATGATTATTATTGACCACGACTGTATAATATTATATTTTTATTGTTAATACCTGTGGCTGTGCGATGAACCAGATTACAACATGATTATGGAATTATAGGCCTGTTTTAACGCACTCTTGAATTACAAACTCATTAGTATTATGTTTGATGGATGACCTTATTAATGAAGCATTCAATGGCAATCCAAATGTGTTTGTCCCTTGTCCAATGAAACGCTCAACCTGACAAAAAAATTATTAACCCAACCTAACCTAACCTAACCTAACCTAACCTAACCTAACCTAACCTAACCTAACCTAACCTAACAAAGAAATAATTAACTTAACCTACCCTACCCTACCCCAACCTAACCCAACAAAGAAATTATCAACCTACCGTAACTTAACAAAGATATTATTAACCTTTAACCCGAGTGATTGACTAGTCGGTGAATTATTTGAAATAACAAAATTATGCAGGTATATCAAACGTGGATTATTTCTGTATTACTATCCCGTCTATCTACTAGTTACCGTATTACTTCTACTTATCTTATTACTACAACTTAACGTATTACTTCTACTTATCTTATTACTACAATTTAACGTATTACTTCTACTTATCTTATTACTACAATTTAACGTATTACTTCTACTTATCGTATTACTACAACTTAACGTATTAGTACCCCGTATTAATACTACTTACAGTATTTCTACAACGTATCTTAAAATTAAATAGTTGAAAACAAAAAAATAAAAACTAAGGTATGGCAGAGTACGTACAGTCCCTCATAAAAATTAAAAGATCCCCTCTCAAGGCAAGTCACCTTCTTATACGTGTGAAATTGTTTCTAACAACAGCGTATACTATCAAAGACAAAAGTGGTGACGTTAACTTTGGTGGAAACATTTGGTTAAAGATCTAACCACACTGGGCATTTATGGACGTTATTGTGGTGATGAGGTTTTCATTATGTTTCACGAGGAATATCGAATCATCGGACAAGACAACGACACCATGGACTGATGTGTTTGATATTAGGTAACGTCAGTGATGTTGGTGCTTGAGGGATGGAGTTGGGTCTGCTCCACACACTTTCGCCCGTAGTTTTAACAAATGTGAGGGCCCTTACTGGAGCTCTATGAATCCTCCAGACTAATCCAGGCCACATAACCCTTCTGTATTTCTAATTGGGAATCTGTTGCCTGGAGTAGTTTGGAGAATTCATAAAGCTCCAGTAAGGGTCCTCAAATAGTTTAAACCTACGGGCCTAATTAGTCGTATATAAAGGTAGATGAGACGAAGCCTGAGTTGGGAGTGTACAGCCACAATCACATAACCACCAACACAAGGACATTCGTAATTATTTTGTGATCTAACATGTGAACACCGTCACAGAGGTTACAACAAGTGACCTGGAGGCTAGACTCTATATATCTATACTCTTGTTTTTGTATCACACGAATATGTATGTATTGGTGTTTTCATGCCTGGTATTTTTATGCTCTCTCTCTCTCTCTCTCTCTCTCTCTCTCTCTCTCTCTCTCTCTCTCTCTCTCTCTCTCTCTCTCTCTCTCTCTCTCTCTCTCTCTCTCTCTCTCTCTCTCTCTCTCTCTCTCGTGTTTAATTAGTTGGCAGCAGTGGGTTGTGTGTCCATGTTCCACCGTACTTAGTTATCAGTCAGTGTGTGTGTGTGTGTGCTTGATTTTGTTTATCTGTCTGTGTGTGTGTGTGCACTTGATTTTGTTTGTCTCTGTATGTGTGTGTGTGTGTGTATGTATGTGTGTGTGTGTGTGTGCATTATAGTGTGCTTGATTTTGTTTGTCTCAATGTGTGTGTGTGTGTGTGTGTGTGCTTGAATTTGTATGTCTGTGCTTGAATTTGTATGTCTGTGTGTGTGTGTGTGCATTTTAGTGTGCATGATTTTATAATTTGTATGTCTCCCTACAGTCATATTTCACAGCCAAACATAACTCCTCTAGAGCATAACATTAAACAGCATATATAAACAAACTAAGATATTATCATTGAACCTTTGAATAAGTATGACCTTAATTCATATGACCATAGCTAAATACATTCTTGGCATATATATATAGTACAGGGTTTAAAAGTTGCAGATAAAGTACATTGCTGGGATACCATTTGTTTTTTTTTGTGTTTTTTTTGTCGTGGGTTGCATTCCATACATTTACTAAAATTGTCCATACATACATTAAATGAGAGAGCCCGTGCAGTTGGCCACACATGAATCTGGTACGCCTCGCTACTTGTGAAATATCTACAACAGGAAGGAAAGTGAGCAAAAACTGTATGTCTGACAAACTACATCTGTTGTCACTTTCCTTTCTTTTGTAGCCACCTCACAAGTAACGTGCCAAACGAGCTTCATGTGTGGCCAACTGTACATACAGTAGCTGCCGGGTAAGTGGAGTTATTGAGTACATACAGGCTGAGAAGGGATGAGGGTGGATTGGGAAAAAAGCAGAATTATGTTCCTTCAAACGCAATGTGTCAGGGCATCTCGAACGAAATTGGACATGATTTTGGACACTCTTAACTAAATACTACACAGATGAGGACAATGAGCGGGCTCATAGCCTTTAGTCCTCATCTATTTTAATATAGAAAAAAAAAAAAAAAAAAAAAGTTAAAAGATAAAGGCACAGGAGTCAGTGGTGTCAGTGATGAACTATAACTTCCATGAATAGAACGCTCCTGTAAATAAAATTGCCTCTCTATCAAATATATGCTATATATATGCTATAACAGAAGGAAATATACATATCCTTCTGTAATACATACTTATAATCCCAACAAACAACTATGGACATTAATATCTTTAATGTTGTATCAATAGTTGTCGCATTACCTATTTTGTTCACTGTACATTCATACACTCAGCAGAATACAGAAAAATGCTTACATTCCACATAGAGAGATATGTGCATAATTATAGGGATTACTAGACCATGTGAAGTATGTGTAATTAAGTAATTAGTGGGGTGGTTTTTGTGACGAAAATGTCCTCTGTCCCCCCTCGTGTACGTCCACTTATCGTGTGAATTCCTGGCGCTGTAGGCGGTCACATGACAATTTGTATAGCATGACATACAAACAGAGTCTCTTCATTTAGATATTCTGTATAGATATTGGAATAGATATATGCATTTATTTTACAGCATGTTTCTGAATGGGAGAAGTTCTTGTTGTAGTATTATTGAAGTACACACACACACACACACACACCTGGTGAAACATATATATATATATATATATAATAAAAATATTGTAATGATTGTCTGGACGTAATAACATACTCCACCCCACCACTGGCCTGTAGCAGGCAGAGACACACTCCCAGACTCACATTCCATGACATGCCATTACCACGACCTTCATAAATCAGATTCTCTCCCTTATTAACTACAGCCTCCAGTTTTCACAGCCACATACATACACGAACCAGACCAGGTAGTGATATTCTTGTTTTCTGTTTTGTGTTTCGTTTTCTTTTGCCTGCTTCCTGGGGGATGGAGGTGGGTAATTTATTTTGGGTGAATTCTATCTAGGCCTGTTGTTTCCTTCCAACTATGTTCCTTCAAACAAAGTCCTTCAAAACTGGAAGGGAAACTGTTTTGTCATATTGTTTGGAAAGTTCACTAAGCTCTGATTCACTCAAAACATATTTATGCCTCAACTAAAGTTCTGTATGATAAAACAAAATTATGAGCTTTGCGGTTTTTAAACATAATGGGTTTGTAATAGAATTTGGCTATAGTAGTACACATTAACTACTCTTTCTTCATGTTGAAAGAAATTGTTAAGGAAGACTGGAAATGGTAGAGAAGGTTGAGGAAAGAGGAGTAGGAATGAAGGAAAGGGTTGAGGAAAAGGGTAGAAGGAAGAATAGAAAGAAATATTGAAAAGAAGGAATAAAGGAGAAAGTTTGGAGATTGGGTGAAGAAAGAAAGAAGGAAGGAAGGAAGGAAGGAAGGAGGTAAGTAAGGAAGGGAGGAGGGATGGAAGGAGGAAACGAGGGAACGATGGAGAAAGTTGAGTGAAAGTTTGAAGGAGGAAGGCAATAAGGGAAGGATAAAGGGAGGAAGAAAGTTAATGAAGGAAAAAGGTTGAGAGGGTGTGTGTAGGGAGGAGGGTGAAGGTGGTAGGAGGGGAGGGAGGGAGGGAAGGAAAGAGTGAATTGAGGGTATGATAATTATAATTTAAAACATTTCAAATCGTCTTTCTATTTATCTCTTTCTTTATCGTTTTCATACCAACCTTCATTTCACTCCTCATCATTTGTCACTCCTTTATTTATATATAACTCGTCCGTGCTCATCCACCTCTCCATTTCATTTTCCCTTGTTCTACACATGGGTTTTGGCGCCCCTTCGGCCCCAGCCACTAGCTTTTAGTTCTTCAACTGTCCCTCTTTTCTTTCTATTTCCTTCTTGCTTGCTGTCTCACCTCTCTATCACCGTTTTCTGGCGCTATATGACCTCACTGTTGCTGCACCTAATATCAATCAATCAATCAACCTTGTCCTACACCTACAGGGTCTTGTGGATCTTTCATCCATAATTAACCGACCTTTTCATGGTGGAACGACTGACATGTTAACTTTATGCAGCCCAGACTCCAACATTTATGTGCCAGAACCTTTAAACCGCGGGTGACCAGAATTTTCGACACCAGTGACAAGTTGTGGAGAACTTGTTGGTATTTGGTGACCACAAACTTCCATCCAACTTGTACAGTTCTGGCCTGATGATATTCTAGTGTTTTATATTATTGCACCTGGATGTGTTCTACACGGATCTGTTCGAATCCCGTGGTTTATATATTGTTAAATATCTAAACTTGGCTAAGACAATACATTTATCACAGCCAGTAATGTCTCTGTTAATCATGTAACAGCATCGAGTTGGATAAATAATAAGCAAAAATATACTTTATTCCATTGGACACTTGTATTACATTTTTTTATTCATTTCATAACGTTATTTTCAATCTGAATATGGTTTTCAGTTTTCATTGACAGGTATTACTAACATCAAAGTCTGGTTTCCTGTTACGTAAATTGGATTTCAGTGTTTTCTGCAAGAATCGTAGCAAGTACTATAACATTTCTGTAAGGCATTCTTTCTATTTACTTTCCTCGTTATCTTTACGTAGAAACTGTTAATCAATTTACTCGTCAAGTTTGTTGGTATATATCTTTGAGACAACCTGTACTTGAATAATAAAAAACAAACAATAAAGTCAGTTCGTCGCAGTTAGTAAAAATTGCCGTCATCTTACTCATGATATATCAATACTCCTTGTATAGTAATACCTTGATGAGTTTGTCAAGTAACGCTATCACTCTGTATGATAATGGAATATCTCCCTAACCTTTCCACACCTCTACCTCACTTCCCACACTCCTTCTCCCTCCCTTCCTACACCCACACCCTTCTCTCACCCTTCCTTCCTACACCCTTCCTTCGTACATCCCTCCTCCCTCCTTTCTTACAACCTTCCTTCTCTTTCCTACATCCCTTCTTCCTTTTATATAATCTTTTCTTTCTCTTTCCTTCCTCCTTCATCCTCTTCTCCCCATCTCTTCCTACACCCTTTCATCTTTTTCCTACACTTATCCCTCTCACTCCTACACCTTTCCTTTCCAGCTTTCACTCCTCTTCCCTACACTCCTCCTTACCCTCCCTCTCCTAGCTATATATAGTATCTCTCCCTCCACAATTTTCGCCTCCCTTTATATTATTCCCCTTCTATCTCTCCCCCTCTCATATTTCACTCTTCTATTACTCTACCTTCATGTCTGTCACTTCTCTCTCTCTTCAAATGTGTTCATTTTATATCTCCAGCCTCAAATTTCACTTCCATTCCTTCCCTTCTTAACCTAACTGTCCCCCTTTCTCTCTCTCTCTCTCTCTCTCTCTCTCTCTCTCTCTCTCTCTCTCTCTCTCTCTCTTAAAATTTCACTTCCATTCCTTACCTTCTTAACTGTTCCCCCTTTTTTTTCTCTCTCTCTCTCTCTCTCTCTCTCTCTCTCTCTCTCTCTCTCTCTCATTCTCAAATATTTTGTTCATCTTTTCCCTCAAATGTTCATTTTTTTTTTTCGTCTTTAGATTTCTCCCTACAATCTCTACCCTCTTTTTTCCCTCCTCCTCAAATTTATTCCTACTCTTTTCCCATTCTCTCTTTTCACTTTGCCTCCTATTTTCCCCTTCTCTTTTCTCTCTGCCTCCTATTTGCTCATTCTCTCTCTTTTCTCTGCCTCCTATTTTTTACACATCTCTCTCTCTCTCCTCAAATTTCTCCCTCCTCAATTTATTCCTTCTATTTTACCATTCTCTTTCTTTTCTCCCTCCTCAAATTTCTTAATCCTATTTTTCCATTTTCTCTCTACCTCCTATTTCCCCACTCTATTTTCTCTCTCCTCAAATTTCTCCCTCCTCAATTTATTCCTTCTATTTACCCATTCTCTCTCTCCTCAAATTTCTCCCTTCTATTTTCCCATTCTCTCTCTTCTCTCTCTGCCTCCTCGGTCCCAATCTTCTCTGTGGACTCGCCTGGGTGGGTACTTAACATATTTATGAAGCCACCGGGGAGACACTGCCTTTGTGAATAAGTAATGTCTGCATCGATTATTAATGTTATTCATGTAAGAGAGAGAGAGAGGACTAGGAGGAGAAGGAGAGGAGAGGAGGTGGTGGTGGTTGTGATGAGTCTTGAATTTATTGTCATCATCACTTTCATCTTTTATTATTATTATTATTGTTATTATTATTATTATTATTATTATTATTACTTTGTTTATTATTATTACTTCCGTTTTTAATATTATTATTATTATTATTGTGTCGATATTACTTCCATCCTTTATCTGTATTATTATTATTATTATTATTATTATTATTATTATTATTATTATTATTATTATTATTATTATTATTATTATTATTATTATTATTATTTCGGTCATTATTATTGTGTCGTTAATACTCCCGCACCTCCCAAAACCCCCCCAAGCCTGTCCCCCTATTCCCGCACCCCCTTAACAGAGGTGAATATAACATTGGTTGGGACTTTGATTGGAACTACAAATCTCTCTCTGGCTTCGACTCAAGTGGGCTAAAGATTGAGGTACACCAATGTACAGTCGGCAGCAGAAATTCACGTCCATCTCATGACTTTAATAATGTTAATAGGACCAGATAGTTGCCTTCTGAACCAGTTTTAATTCCAACAACAACATACGTAATTTACCACATGTGAACTATATCTGTCATCTCTGCATTTAAATTGTGTTATATCATCATTATAATAGCTCATACATACGTAGGTGGAAATGAAGCGAACTTATGCTGCCCACTGTACATGCAGCCACGAGTACAAATAAGTATACAGGTGTGCTTTGAATACCTAGAGACAGTAAATAAATACATAATAACATCTCCATTGGTATTAATTACTTCGTTGTTGAATTGGTGGACTGTTCAAAGCTTCAACCAAAGAAGCTGTATACTTATTAGTGCTCGTGACTGTACAGTTGTAGATAAAAGTTCCTTACCACCTACTCATTTCTAAACTTGGATAATATTGGACATATTTTGATGGTGTAGTTCTGTAGTGGCATGTATGTGTATATATACAGTATGTACAGTATACACATACTGTATATACCACCACAAAGATACTCATAGCATCAACATCTGTCTGAAAATAAATTATACGAGTTTAGAAATGAGTAGGTGGTAAGAACTTTAGTCCATAACTGTACCTAATTAAAGATATGTCAGGTGAATGTGAGTGAACTAGAATGACAATAATATGAGACACGAGTAATGGAATGTGAGGCTCAGTGGGTAATTAATGGTAAGAAGTGATGAATGGAGATGTTACAATGTTAAGGAGGTGTGGGAGTAGGGGACAGGCTTATGGGGGGAGACTGGGGGGGTGCGGGAATAGGGGGACAGGTTTGGAGTGGGTAGAAAGCCTGTCCCCCTATTCCTGCACCCCCCCAAAAACCCCGACCCCCTTTATCTTCCTAATCTCCCCCCCTACTCCTGCACCCCCCACCCCCCCCACCCCCGACCCCCTTCATCTTACCTAAACTCCCCCCCAAGCCTGTCCCCCTTTTCCCACACCCCCTTAATGGTTAAAATACCTCATCTTGTGATTACTGCTGATGGCTGGAAATTATTATCATTTTTGGTTTCTATATTAAAAAAGATTAACAAAACAAAATCTTGGGCATTATGTTGAGGATGGTATTATTAAACTTTCTCTTCCACAAATAAACTGTCGTCGCCATATTAATTATTCGCATTGCAATATAAAGGGAAACTGAGCGTCGAAGGTAAAAAGTTTAAGGCGGAAGTTTTGTGTTGGTAAATCTGGAGCAAGTGAATCCTCCAAACTATTCCAAGCAACAACAGATCACCATTATGTTTACTCTTCTGGTCCTGTTTCCTGACATACTTTGGAGGAGGAATCGAGGAGCTTCCAATGTACCAAAAGCGAATTATATCCCTCCTTAATATTACCACTCTGAGTATAAGTGTTATGACCCTTCTGATCTGATCCAGTCAGTCAGTTCCTTTCATCTCTTCACCTCTCCCTTATTTTTTTGTTAGTTTTTTTCTTTGCTGGTCCAATTCCCAATCACATTCTCTCTCGTCCTTTCTTTTATATATATATATATTTATAATAAGGTAGATAATGAGAAATGTTGAAAAGCCACTAAATGTCTTCCTTCACCTGTAAGTGAAAACGAGTAGGATGAGTTTTAAAAATCACATTTCATTTCGTTCAGGATGCTTATATATGCACTGCCTTTGAAGAAGCTTGGGTCGTGGTCATATATGTAAGGGGAAAATATGGAAGGAGGTAGAGTGTGTTTGCTAGTTGGGTATAGCCTATTGAAAGACTACAGTGGATAGGAGAAGTAGTACAATTGAAACGATGGTTAAGGGGAGTAACCTATTGTGGGAAATCTGAAGGCTATTGATTGCTCCAAACTATGACAGTAAACAGAACCTTACCATATGGCATTATACAGAAAGAATTGTTTTATAGCTGAGTTTGGAGGCCTACACTGACTCCAAATTGAACACAAAAGGTTAAGTGCTTCCCTTAATGAATGAATGAAACGGAGAAAGAGTCGGTGATAGAACACAGCCCTGAGGAATACCATAATCAATAGTGTTAAGAGGACGAACAGTGACTGGTTATAACAACAGCCATAGAACAACTACAAGAGAAATCAGAAATATACTCGCAGCGGGAAGGATAGAAAACGCAAGTAATGGCAGTGTGGAAAATAAGGTGGTAATTCGCTTTTGTTACATTGCAAGCCCCTCGATTCCTCCTCTAAAGTATATCAGGAAACAGGACCAGAAGAGTAAAAATAATGGTGATCTGTTGTTGCTTGGAATAGTTTGGAGGATTCAGTTGCTCCAGAATTACCAACACAAAACTTCCCCTTTAAATAATTATTACGGTCTTATTTCAACCACAAATAATAAAGAAAGTCAACACCTAAGCAGCGATAAAACCAACAACAATAACAACAGCACCAATAACAATAATAATAAACAAAACGACTCCAATACATACATACATACATACATACAGCTAGTGTGATGATGATGATGAAATAATCCTGAAATCACTAACTTCTGGTTGCACAATAATACACTGTTCTGTGTGTGTGTGTGTGTGTGTGTGTGTGTGTGTGTGTGTGTGTGTGTGTGTGTCGAGGCGGTGATATCCATGACTGCTGGCACAATAATACGCTGTTCTGTGTGTGTGTGTGTGTGTGTGTGTGTGTGTGTGTCGAGGCGGTGATATCCATGACTGCTGGCACAATAATACGCTGTTCTGTGTGTGTGTGTGTGTGTGTGTGTGTGTGTCGAGGCGGTGATATCCATGACTGCTTGCACAATAATACGCTGTTCTGTGTGTGTGTGTGTGTGTGTGTGTGTGTGTGTGTGTGTGTGTGTGTGTCGAGGCGGCGGTGATATCCATGCAGTCAGTCAGTCAATTCGTAGAAGCGTTGCAGGAGGAGGCTCACGTGAACTGGCTACATCAATGTCACTCTAAGCCGTACTCTAATGGATTACACTTTGAGAGTAGGTGCTGGCTGGCTGGCTGGCTGTTTGTTCGTCGTCGTGCCGAGCTGTCCCGTAATGCCTCGTGGCAGAATGGCCTGGGAATTGAGAGAGAGAAAAGGTTTATCAAGTTACTTATTTGGTTGAATGGAGTTGAGAAAAAGTTTACTAGCTTACATATTTTTGGTGAATTAATGAATAGGTTTACTAGGTTATGACATATTTTGGGTGAATTGAGAAAAGATGTACTAGCTTACATGTTTTAGGTGAATGGAAGGATTTACTTGGTTATACTGTATATTTTGGTTGAAGTGATGCGCCAATGATATCCTTCAAACACTCTCTCTCAACCACAACATAACAATATACTTCAATAAATAGGAAGACAATCCAATTGGCTCAGAATATAACTACCCCTTTCTTCAAGAGTGAGGTGAGACGATAGTAAGATATTGGAGTGAGACTGTATACTAATGAAGGAGAGTGATTCATGAAAGATAGTTAAGCTATAGGCGTCTCTCTCTCTCTCTCTCTCTCTCTCTCTCTCTCTCTCTCTCTCTCTCTCACACACACACACACACCTTTTAGGGGTTCTGTTGCCCCTTCGGATCAGAATCATTCCCTTTCAGTTTTTCAGATGTTCCTACTTTCCTTATATATATTTTTCGTGTGTGCTTATTGTCCCTCCTTCTTTCTCCTCCCTCGTGTGTGTGTGTGTGTGTGTATGAGAGAGAGAGAGAGAGAGAGAGAGAGAGAGAGAGAGAGAGAGAGAGTTAATATTTTCATAGTTCTCTTCTACAGGAGTTTACAAAAAGCAATGATGAAAATGTGATTGCTTGGTCGTTTTTGTATATTGCATCTGAGGCCATTTGCAAATTGTGTTGGAGTGATCTCGGCAGATTGAGATACAGAGAAGCGTGGTGCCTGGTTTGATCTGAGTCAGCCTCTGTTATATACAACATCACTTACTCGTCCTTGCAATATGTTGGTCAAGTGGAAGTGACATTCTCACACGTGGAAAGGACTATCGTATGTGTTGGTAAAATGGAAGGCTACTGATTATTCCAAACTATCCCAGGAAATAATAATAATAATAATGTTGATGATTACAACAACACAAAATATCTGTTCGTAACCTACTTTTAAGGAACCACTATATAGTCCTTCAATTTACTATAAGCAAATAATGTTCCTTTATGTGGAGGAGGTGTTATTGCCTTGATGATCTGAAGAAGGTGTAGTGAATACCAATCCATATTACACACTCATTGTTGTCAATAGGAATATCAGGAGTTTTCAACCTCTTTTACCCCAAGAATACAAAGGGGAGGAGGCTGAGTGGTCAGTGTTCTGGACTCGTAACCTATAGGTGGGAAATCGATTCTCTCAGGTGAGGGGCTGAGAATATTTACTCTTACAAATCGAGTTTGAGGCACTGACTATAAACAAAATAAGATTCAAGTGTGTATGTTTGTAACTCATGGTAGTGAAATTTAAGAAGAAAGTAATATATGGAAACACAACATACATACAGTATATACAAAACTAATCTCAAAACACATGCTAGCTTAGAACATAACAAGTACAATAATAATAACACTAACAATAATAATAAAGTTAATAATTACAACACCACAAAAGACAATGACAACAACAACAACAAAAATAACACCAATAATCAGAATAACATTAATTTTACCAACAGTAATAAGGATAACATATATATAAAAAAAAAAAACATAAAATAAAAGACAGCCTATTCGGATATAAGAATGTGACTGGACCTGCTGTCAACTTTTTCCTTCTCTGACCCCAAATAATTGTTGTCTCTGATTACGATAATTCCGATTGAAATATGTGGGCATTATACATATATATATATATATATATATATATATATATATATATATATATATATATATATATATGTGTGTTGTTTTTGTTGTTGTTCCTCTTGTTTATTCCAATTCCTTTATATATATATTTCCATCAAGACGGATTATTATTGCCTTCATTAACAAGTGAGTATATTTTACTTTCAAGTGACACACACACACACACACACACACACACGCCTATTCACACACACAGACATACACACACACACAGGAGAGAGAGAGAGAGAGAGAGAGAGAGAGAGAGAGAGAGAGAGAGAGAGAGACGTTGCTGAACACACACACACACACCTAGCTCCGGACAGGAATAACCTACAACTTCTCAGAATCACGTATCCGGCTCCAGGATGAACACTTCTCGTCTCTCCCGTATTGTGAGTTTTAAAGCAGCAACACTTTTATTTTATTTTTTTTATCTCATGATTTTCGTTCTAATTATTTTCACTTTTTATTTTTTCATTCTGATTTTCACTTTTTATTATTTTCATTCTAATTATTTTCACTTTTTATTATTTTCATTCTAATTATTTTCACTTTTTATTATTTTCATTCTAATTATTTTCACTTTTTATTATTTTCATTCTAAGGTTAAATGAAACACATTTTATGTTAATTATTTATTTCATTCCATAGAAATATATTATGATATTTTACCACAGCAATATTGCAGGTAAACCTTTGAACCTAATGCGGTCAAGATAAGATGTCTATCAAAGCTGTCTGCTCAAACTAATACCATCTATCTTTGAAACGTAAGCTCTGTCCAGGAAAAAAAACAACTGTATGTAACCCTGCTTCATCCTTCACTGTGTACGTAGACAATTATTACCCATTGACGGCTTCCTAGTGCCCACCTGACTTGTGATCCTCTCAACACCTCTGCCATAGCCTGTATCATGCGTATGTACAGTTGGACACATGAATGGGTGGTACAGCCCAAGTGAAAGATGGTCCATTTCTGCCATTATCAAGTTCCTTATTAGTGCCAAATAGGAGACATTAGGGGCAGAAGTCGGTATTGAGGATGGTGTGTGTGTGTGTGTGTGTGTGTGTGTGTGTGTGTGTGTGTGTGTGCGCCAAATAGGAGACATCAGGGGCAGAAGTCAGTATTGAGGATGGTAATAAAAAGCAAGTACCTGATAATAGACACTGGTTACAAAAATGGGACACAAGTATCTTTCACCATCTGGGCTGTACCACCCATTCATGTGTCAAACTGTACGTCGTCACGGGTGTCTGGATGGGCAAAGCGTGTTCTGTTGTATAGATATTTCCAAAATACTGTATTTATATTTCCTTAACCCCTACTTGAAATTCCCATGTGTTTTATACTGATGGGAATTGCAGACAAAAAGTGGATCATTGGAGGTATACCTTAAGGGGGAAGTTCTGTGTTGGTAAATCTGGAGCAACCGAATCCTCCAAACTATTCCAAGCAGCAAAACACTATTATTATTTTTACCCTTCTGGTCCTGTTTCCTAGCATACTTTGGAGGAATCATGCATGGCACTACAATGTATCAAAAGAGAATTACCACCTTAATGGGAGAAGGTGTAATCAGAGCATCAGTCAGGTAGGCAAGAAATCAGGTTCATGATGCCACGGAAATGGATCACAGTTATAGGCAATTTACCGAAATATTACACAGAGCTCAACAATTGTATTTACCAAACAGATAATGTAGGAGAAGTAACCTTGATTCCAGATGGTTCAATGATGGAGTAAGATACCTCAATGGCTCTTAAAAATAAGGGGATTTTATGATATTTTACAAAGAGTCTCCTTGTGTTTTCATTGTTCATTTCATCTTAGATTCAAGAACTAAAGAATCCTAACTTTGCCTGATTTAATTAAGGGAATCCACCTTTTGTATTCAATTTGTAGTCAATGTAGGCCTCCAAACTCACCTATAAAACACATCACCTGTATAATTCCATATGGAGGGGTTCTGTTTCCTGGTATATAATTATAGTTTGGAGGAATCAATAGCCAGTTTCCCATTTTCTATAATAGGTTACTCCTCTTAATTAAGGACCCTGTGATTGTGTATGGAATTTGTAGGCTT
The DNA here is from genome assembly GCA_034508575.1 of Petrolisthes manimaculis. Classification (NCBI taxonomy): domain Eukaryota; kingdom Metazoa; phylum Arthropoda; class Malacostraca; order Decapoda; family Porcellanidae; genus Petrolisthes; species Petrolisthes manimaculis. Next base: position 202,527 of record JAWZYT010001818.1, on the reverse strand, counting down.
CTGATTCCTCCTATCATAATATATATGACGAAACACGGAGGCTCCTTCCATGTAGATAATGAATGTTTCGTGGCAAAATTTGAAGGACTCATTTACCTCTCATTTTCTGACTACATCACCACCTGGTCCCTTAATTTAATCTATCTAACCTAAATTGGTAACCTTGTTTCCTTAAATGTGTAACCCCTGTTCACATACATACTGTTCACCTTGCAGAGAATACATACATACATACATACTGTTCACCTAGCAGAGTATACATACATACATACATACATACATACTGTTCACCTAGCAGAGAATACATACATACATACATACATACATACATACATACATACTGTTCACCTAGCAGAGAATAGGTACGGGACATAAGTGGAGGAGTTGTAACCTCGCCATTTCGGTGTGTGAAAAGGTTCCAGCCTTACCCAACGATTGGTCACTAAGAACTCTAAGCTCATTCCGGGAGGGTAATGAGAAGAGATGGGGGCAGGAACAGTGTGGTATTATGCAGTCAGGTCATTGTCCCACTTCCCTGTTCAGCCAGCCAGTCTCCCCTGCATGTGTGCCGGGGTGTGTTTGTGTTTGTGTTTGCCTCGGAGCCTGAACGCTATTCTATGCCATTTCTAAGCAGCGTCAGGTTCAAAGGCTTACCCTCTCCTTGCATTTCTGCTTTGAGCTCTACAGGAATTTAAGTTTTGGCCTCGCATAGCCCTACAATTTTTCTAATATATACAAGTTGCACCTACAGTAGCCAAGATATTTACTACGATGGAAGTAAAGTGTTGGTAAACTGAAAGCCAATGATTCCTCTAAACAATGCCCAAACCAGACCTACTCAATGTTACTAATAGGAGATCAGTATTGCGGTTAAGTTTGTAGGAATACTTCTAACTAGCAGACAGACAAACAGAACCAGTCACACAATTTCCTTAGAGGAGCTCCCAAAATGAATGAAAACCCCAGACTCTTACGAACCTTCTCTCAGTGAAAGGTAGAGCCAAGGTAAGGAGAAGGGTTGAGCCACCCCACTCACCGAAGCCGTAACTCCTACAGGAGTTGATGAGACCCCCTGTACAGAGACAGCAACTTTGTATAATGAAGAGAGAGACAGAGACGGAGAGATGACAGCGTTTAGCCTGGAAGACCCTGTAGGATGAGGGAGAAAGTGACAAAGAGGTTGGACAACAATCACCAATGAAAAAGAATTAAGGGAAGGAGAAACACTTGAAGAAATTAATGAACGGAAAGGGAACAACAGAGAGGAAGACCTACAAGCACGAACAAAATAAACAGAAAAATTGAAGTAAAGAAGGAACAGTTGACGAAACGAAATGAAATGGAGTGAGTGACTGAAGCAAAAAAACTCCACCAGACCCTCTTTTTTTGTTCTCTGTCTGGTCTTTGATCGTTGCACCCGCCCAGCGCCGCGTTCCTGTTTTACACCGAGATCAAGGAAGGGAATAGCCAGGATTGGAATAGTGAGATGCAGCGACCGGGTGTCATTTTCACCGGCAAAAGGTCGGGACAAATGAGGCGTGTGTGTGTGTGTGTGTGTGTGTGTGTGTCGGAGCAGCAGAGTGTCATCAGGCAACCAGAGAGACAGAGACAGGGAGGGAGGAGGGAACAATGTGAAATTTCCCTGCAGCAGTCGTGAATTATTTTGATGAGGGACGTGAATGTAGACGGCTGAAGTTTCTGTCTCCAAAATTCTTAGTGGGTGTGTTAATGTTTGCAGAATTGGAAGCAGCAAATCTTCTAAAAGGATAGGATGCTCGTGACTGTACTTACATTCACAATCCAAAATATGTATCCACACTATCCAGTCTTGATTCGAATAGCCTGATCGAGTAATAATCGACCTCAATCAAATATGAAACAGGATAAGCGTTGTAATTGGTTCACTAGTATGTCAAATGATTCGAAACTTCAACAAGACCTGGATACAAATTTTGGATTGCGAGTGTACAGTCACAATCAAATATCCACCGACACTTTCCTTCCATTGTAGTAAATATATTGGTAATAAAGAACAACAAGTATATGATTTTGCAACGCCTCATAATAATAATAATTGAGGGGGTTGAGTTGACGTAAGGTGTTGTTGTATGATTATAGTTTGATACGGCACAGATTAATTTGCACGATGGATGGAAAGTGTCGGTGGTTATTTGATTGTGGCTGTACATGTCCCTTCACTCCTTTGCTGTGTCTCATTCATCTCCCTCCCTTTAATCTCTCACCACATTCGTTCGTTTATTTATTAAGGGGGGAAATTTTGTGTTAGTAAATCTGGAGCAACTGAATCCTCCAAACTATTCCAAGCAACAACAACAGAACACCATTAGTTTTGTTCATACAGCCCTGTTTCCTGGCATATATACTTTGGAGGAATCATGGCACTCCAATGTAACAAAAAAGAATTACCCCTTTAACTATTAATGTAATTTTTTATGGGGCAGGACTTTTCGTAATGACTGACTGTTCATACATGATTATTAACATTTTATGAATTTCATTGCATACTATATGGACAGAGAGAGTATCACACGTCTAAGCAATTAATCTGTTAAACACACACACACACAGACACACCCACACACAGACACACAGACACACCCACACACCCACACACAGACACACCCACACACACACAGACACACCCACACACACACAGACACACCCACACACACAGACACACACATGAGAACAATACTGTGGTGGTTAAGATGTCTGTACACGAGTCATGCAGCCCCACATTAGAAATATTTCAGTGTTGGGTTCAATTGACACATTCCTCTCTGCCATTATATTACAACGTGGATGATTCACGACCCCTTGATGATGCTGCTGCTGATGCTGCTGCTCTCATGTTATATATATTGTCCAATCTTTATATCCTTTGTATATTATGTGACGCCACTTTCTACACGTTCCACACACCTCAATGTTAGGAGGTGTAAATAATAGCTGGCTCTTGTGGTGGTGTTTGAGAGGATTTTTTTTTTTTTTTTTTTTAACTTCAACCTCGGGATTGTATGTAGGTTGTGAGATTATTGGGAGTGTGTGTCTCTTTGTCTGTCTGTCTGTCTCTCTCTGTCTGTCTGTCTGTCTGTCTCTGTCTGTCTGTCTGTCTGTCTGTCTGTCTGTCTGTCTGTCTGTCTGTCTGTCTGTCTGTCTGTCTGTCTGTCTGTCTGTCTGTCTGTCTGTCTGTCTGTCTGTCTGTCTGTCTGTCTGTCTGTCTGTCTGTCTCTCTGTCTCTCTGTCTCTCTGTCTCTCTGTCTCTCTGTCTCTCTGTCTCTCTGTCTCTGTCTCTCTGTCACTCTCTCTCTGTCTCTGTCTCTCTGTCTCTGTCTCTCTCTCTCTCTCTTTCAAACAGACATACAAACACTATAATTATTATCCTCTCCCACCTCTCTCTCAAACACACACAAAGAGTATATATATTCTCTTTCATTTTTCTTTTCACCTGATTTTCACTTTGATTACTTTTCGTTTTTGTAACCCTTCTTATTCTCATTCCTTCATTTCGGTGAAAGAAGGTTTATACTCATTTTATTACCCTTCATCTTTTTCTCAGACCAGACTCTTTCTTGATACTCATTTCAAATCTCTCTCTGTCTCTCTGTCTCTCTTTCTCTCTCTGTCTCTCTCTGTCTCTCTTTCTCTCTCTGTCTCTCTTTCTCTCTATGTCTCTCTTTCTCTCTCTGTCTGTCGTTCTCGTTCTCGTTCTCGTTCTCGGTCTCTGTCTCTGTCTCTGTCTCTGTCTCTGTCTCTGTCTCTCTTATCTTACAAATTCGAAACATTCATATCCTTAGAGTGAAAGATGTGAATGTTTCGAATATTTTAACATGTGAATCGGGATTTGAATTTCTGACTGGCCCAACATTGGCAACGACAGGGGAGAAACGCGGGAGTGGAGCCAACTGTACCTATATAAGAGTTTTGTGTTTAATCAGAATCGTCCCCTATGTCCCTGTTCACCTAACATAGCAGTAAGTAGGTACCCGGCTGTAAAAACAAGGATAGCAGCAACCTTGTAGTCTGGAGGAAGATATGTTGATGTAATAACACTGACTGCCTTAATGACCAACACGAGTCGATAGGCATAAAGCCCTGAAATTATTCTTCTTCAACAGAATCGTTTCCGGCTTTTGTGTGAGATACGACTATGCTATGGTCGGAAATTGAGTCTGTTGGCTGGTATTTTGTCTGTTGATACGTAAATTAATCCTTATTTAATAGCCCCGCTCTCTGATGTTAAGGGGGTGTGGGAGTAGGGGACAGGCTGGGGGGGGGGGGGACTGGGGGGGGTGCGGGAATAGAGGGACAGTATAGAAAGGTGTATAGAAAAGAAAGTCTGTCCCCTATACCCGCTACCTACTAACCATGTCCCAAGCCTGTCCCCCACCCCTTCATCCCCCCCCCAAGCCTGTCCCCCTATTCCCACACCCTTTTAATGTTTCTGTAATTATAATATAACCTGTAATGATTGCTTGCTTAAACAATGTGTGTGTGTTTTGTTTTTGTTTTTTTGTAGGAGTTTTACACAATTTTTTTTTTTCTTGTGCAGTTGATCGTTATTGTTACAGTTTAACTCAGTGGACATTTGGCATCTGATAAAGGACTAGAAATCCATACAAACCCATCAGAGGAATTTAAAGGCTCTGAAAAAATACTGAAAAAAAATAATCGCCATTTCCTTTTCCATCACAGCCTTCCGTTTGATACATCACATTTTTTATCGGGGATCAATAATTTTTCTGTTTCTCTGTCTGTTTCTCTCTGTGTCTGTCTGTCTGTCTGTCTGTCTGTCTGTCTGTCTGTCTGTCTGTCTGTCTGTCTGTCTGTCTGTCTGTCTGTCTGTCTGTCTCTCATCTTTTCTTGCATTTTCACTCACGGCCTTTATCTTTCCTATTACTTCTTCCTTTCTTTATCAGTTATTTCTTTCCTCCTAACAGCTTCTTTCTTATATCCTTTTTCTCTCTCTCCTAAATCTCTTCTCCTTCCAAGACTCACCTAACTATTTCTTTCTCTGTTCTTGACTTCCTTTCTTTACTTTACAACTGCCTTTTTCCTTCTATACTTCTTTCTTACTCCCCTTTCATCTTCTTTTATCCCTCCTACCTACACCTTCTCTATCCCTCCTACCTACACCTTCTCTATACAAAGATCACACACACCGTTCGATACTCTTTCTCGTCTTCCTTTCTGTATAACTGCTTTCTTCCTTCTACTTCCTCCTCCCTTTTATCTTCTTTTATCCCTCCTACCTACACCTTCTCTAGCCAAAGATCACACACACCGTTCGCTACTCTTTCTCTCAATCCATCCATCCATCCATCCCTTCCTTCCTTGCTTTGCTTGGCTTGGCTTTCAGGTTAATCCTCTTCTTCTGTCCCGTTTTCTCTCGTCGTCGTCTTCACCCTCTCTCTTCCTTTCCCCACGTTACTTTGCATACACATTGGATGTCTTGTCGATTTTTACACTGACTTCTCTTCAACTTTATTATTATTTTTATTTTTATCATATCTCTTCCACTTAGTTTGTCATTGATATTTCGACTATTGATTATTTTTTTCTCTTTCTCTTTTTTACTGTCTTTGTCTCTCTCTGTGTCTCTCTCTCTTTCATTCTGTCTCTCTCTCTTTCATTCTGTCTCTCTCTCTTTCATTCTGTCTCTCTCTCTCTGTCTCTGTCTCTGTCTCTCTCTCTCTCTGTCTCTGTCTCTGTCTCTGTCTCTATCTCTGTCTCTCTCTCTGTATCTGTCTCTATCTCTGTCTCTATCTCTGTCTCTCTCTCTCTCTCTCTCTCTCTCTCTCATTCTGTCTCTCTCTCTCTCATTCTGTCTCTCTCTCTCTCATTCTGTCTCTCTCTCTCTCATTCTGTCTCTCTCTCTCTCTCTCATTCTGTCTCTCTCTCTCATTCTGTCTCTCTCTCTCATTTTGTCTCTCTCTTTAACTCTAGCTTCTTTCTCTCTCTTCGTTCTCAGTTCTTCAGTTTCCCACTTCTAATTCCTTTCCTTCACCTCGTCTTATTCTGTTTTACCTTTCTCTCTCTCTCTCACACGTAGTGGGTATAGCAGGGTAATTGTTGTCTGTATCAGATAAAAAACTTTTAATATTAAGGTCTAGTATATAAGATCTAGCATAAAATAACAATTATGAACTATGTATCTTTTATAATACTATGTCTCACTATGTATATAATATTTTTTTTAATGAATAAGAGAAAAGACATTGTACACTAATGGAATAAAGCATTCTGATTCTGATTATGTCTGATGTATGTACAGTCGTGGTCAATAATAATAATCCACTTATGGGTATCTTAAACCATTTACTGTCTAATGTTTTCACGTTCACATAATTATGATGTTATTGTTTTAAGTAGTGTGTAGCTGCTTGTATTAAATTAAAAAATGGTAGTTAACCTATTTATTGAAAAAGTTTATCATCTAAGGAACAGAGGGAAGCTGTCAAACTCTTACGTGAGTTATATACCTCTATATGGATGATTATATTTGACCGCAACTGTATGGATTTAAGGCAACTCTCCTGATCCCAGCCCAACTTTACTTTCAATTCTTCAGTTGTTTCTCATTTCCTACAATTTCTTTCTTGGTGTTTGTTCTCTCCCTCTTCTTTTATTTACTTTTCTCTCCCTCTTCTTTACTTACTTTTCTCTCCCTCTTCTTTATTTACTTTTCTCTCCCTCTTCTTTATTTACCTTTCTCTCCCTCTTTTTCTTTTATTTACTTTTCTCTCCCTCTTCTTTATTTACTTTTCTCTCCCTCTTTTTCTTTTATTTACTTTTCTCTCCCTCTTCTTTATTTACTTTTCTCTCCCTCTTTTTCTTTTATTTACTTTTCTTTCGTGTTTCGAGGTTTTATTTCTTCTTATATTTATATATTTTTTCTTAATTGTTTCAGTTCATTCATTCCTGTTTCTGTCTGTCTCCTCTTACAGTTGAAGAGAGTGTGAGAGAGAGAGAGAGAAAGAAAGAAAGAAAGAGAGAGAGAGAATATATATACGTATTATTGGAGTGAGAGAGAGAGAGATAAGAGAAAATACATATACATGTATACGTATAATTTGTAGAGAGAGAGAGAGAAAGAGAGCGAGAGAGAGAAATATATATATACGTAAAATTTGTGGAGTGAGAGAGAGAGAGAGAGAGAGGAAGGGTGGATGAGAGGAGAGAAAAGGCAAGATGTGTGCTGGACTGTGACGAGAAGGGGAGAGTTTATTGTGTGTGTGTGTTGGTTGGTTGGTTTGGCTACACACACACACACACACACACACAATATAGACGCATAAACAAACATACACATACACACTTCAATTGATATATATACACACACACACACACACACACATGTCTATTAATACACACACAAACACGAACGCTCTCAGATTCCTCCAAACTTTGCAAGAAAACTGAAAAAGTATTTGTGATTACATTCAAGGTATTTTGTTGTATTATATGGCTTGGTGGAATCAGTAGCCTTCCATTTAACCCAAAGAAAAGTACATCCTAAATCTATGAGTCGCTATGGTTCTTTAGAAGGACAGTGTTAAAGGAGTATGTACAGCCACAGTCAAAATAACCACCCACACTTTCTTTCCATCGTGTAAATAACTCGGTATCATATCAACATATAATCATACAACAACACCTTACGTCAACTCAACCCCCTCAGTTATTATTATTATGAGGTGCTGCAAAATCATACATACACGTGTTGTTCTTTATTACCAAGATATTTACTACAATGGAAGGAAAGTGTTGGTGGATATTTGATGGTTGCTGTAATGTACAGTCGGCGGCAGAAGTCCTGTCGTCTCACCTGCTTCACCGAGACAGGCAGTGTTCATGGACTCGAGAAATACGCATGTTTTCTACACCTAATAATCTCGAGTCTATGAACATCGGTGCCTCGGTGAAGCAAGTGAGGCGACAGGACTTTTGCCGCCGACTGTACATACAATGTCTCAGAGTTTTGGCATTCAACAACTAACACACACTCACACACATGAGTTCAAACGCTGCACAACAGAAAAGTATACTTCAGAAACCGTGTTTTACAACGAGATGGAGCCACACTCATGTTCATCGACACTCACAAAATTATCAGTCTCCTCCCGATCAGTGGCACATATGTTCTCCCGAGTGTCTCAGAAACCGTGTGTGTATTATTTTTTTTTTTTTTTTTTTTTTTTTTTTTTTTTCTCTCCAAGATGGAAGGAAAGTGTCAGTGGATATTTGATTGTGGCTGTACCTTGGTTAGAATACCGAGAACAGGCGTTGGAACCTAGAGGCATAATCTAGGGTGATGATATCATTAATATAGGAGATACCTGGAATGGGGAGGATGCAATTAATGAGAGAGGTTGAGGGAATAGGGTGGAAGTATGATAAGGATCAATGGGGAACAAATGTCAAGGGACGAAGGCAGTGGCAATGTGATAAAGGCAGAAAGGAAGGGGTTTAGGATATAACAAGTGGTGAGGGAACTGAGAGGAAACATGACAAAAATCAAAACAACGTGATTTGGGACACGAAGTTGTGAGTATACATATATTTTTTCGAGTGTGTGTGTGTGTGTGTGTGTGTGCGTGTGCGTGTGCGTGTGCGTGTGCGTGTGTGCGTGTGTGCGTGTGTGTGTGTGTGTGTGTCCGGGATGGTGGATAGATTTAAAATGTTGGCGCCGCCTCTCTGGGGAAAAGTTTGGGAGCCGGAAGAATGCAGAGGAAAAGGAATGCCACGAGGGAGATTCTGAAGGAAGGAAGGAAGGGAATGAGATGGAAGTAGTGAGGGAAGAGGGGTAGAGGAGGGAAAGGAGTGAATGAGATGGGAGGAGGGAGGGAAGAAAGAGGTGTAGAGGGGAGGAATGAAGGAAGGATGAGGGTAGTGGGAAGAGAAAAAGAGGGGAGAAGGTAGAAAGAGAGGTGAGGAATGAAGGAGGGAAGAGGGTGGAATGAAGGAGAGAAGATAGGAGAGAAGGAGGGAAGGAAAGTGAATGAGAGGGGAGGAATGGAGGAGGGAGGGAAGAGAATGAGAGAGGAGAGAATGAAGGAGGGAAGAGGGTAGAGGAGGGAATGAGAGGGGAGGATTGAAGGAGGGAAGAGGGTAGTGAGGGGAAAGAGAGGGGAGGAATGAAGGAGGGAAGAGGAATAGTGGGAAGAGAAAGAAAGGGGAGGAATGAAGGAGGGAGGAGGATAGAGGGAGGAATGATGGAGGGAAGAGATGTAGAGGGGAGAGAATGAAGAAGAGAAGAGGGTAGATGGGAGAAAGAAAGGTGAGAATGCAGAAGGGAGGAATGAATATGATAAAAAAAGATTGACAGTAATGAAACATGAATAAAGACAAGAGACAGTAAAGATATGAAACTCAGAAATTAAAGGGAAGAAGGTAGAAGGGAGACTGCTAATAAAGAAAGCGAGAAATAGTGAAAGTGGAAGTGAGAGAAAGTATGAATCAAGAGGAAAGATGGAGAATAAAATCAAACAGAGAAAGAAGTGTGATGAGAAATGTAAAACAAAAAAAAAACTAGTAAAAGAAAGAGAAAATAAAATAGGGAAGAGTGTGAAGGGTGAAAGTAAGATGAGGGAAGAGAAGTGGAAAGTCGAATCGTGTAGGTGTGTGTATGTGTATTAGGACGAGAGCTATGCATTGGTAAAAGAAAAAAAGGATGACATCTCCCTTGAATAGGTTGAGGAAGGAGGCTGGTGAAATAATCAACAGAGAGCTCCATCCATGCAATCATCTGGGGAGGCATCGCGAACTCTGATTTTTAGCGGCGGTATAGTAATGATCTTAACTTCGGATGTGTGGCGAGGAATTCAGAGTAGGAGGGGAGGAGAGAACAGAGGGGAGAAGGCATGATTAATGATGGAGGGAGGGGACATTTAAGAGAAGGGAGGGGAGAAGGAGAGGAAATAGGGGAGGTGTTTTGGGGGTATTAATGTTGGAGGGAGATGGGGCAAGAGGGGAGGTTTTGTTGGGGTAATAATGATGAAGGAAGTTGGGGAAATAAGGAGGGTGTTATGGGTATTAATGTTGGAGGGAGATGGGGAAAGAGTGAGAGGGATGAAAATTGTGAAGAAAAAAAGAGAACTAACTTACAGTATATAACTTGCCTTTCCTCTTTCTCCCATTGTCGTAATTGTCTCATGGCTTTCATTGTCCCTTCTGCCTAGTTAACCTATAGATGCCCTCAGAGTTGCCCCATTTAGCATAAGATCATTGGAACATAAGAAGAGAGTATACTTCCAGTAAGCTTTTTTTGACAGGTAGCTCCAAGATAAGTGTCTGAAATTACTATACAGCCACAATCAAATAACCATCGACTCCTTCCTTCCTTCCATTGTGCATGTAATAAATCGATATCATATCAAACTACAATTTTACAACAACACCTTACCTAAATTAAACCCCCACAATTATTATTATCATTATTACTATTATTATTATTATTAAGAGGTGCTGCAACATCATACACGTGTTGTTCTTTATTACCAAGATATTTATACTAAGATGGAAGGAAAGTGATGGTGGATATTTGATTGTGGCTGTAAAGTCATGGTCTAATGTACTGCAACACCTTCCAATGAGATGGCTTCGAAAAATGATCCGAAACTATAGCTGTTGGTGTGTGCAATTTTGGTTCATAAAATTAACTCAAATAGCTCGCTTTTATTCACCAGGTTGCAGTACATTAGACCATGACTTTACATGGTATTAATAGGATATGAGCATGATGTAGACAAGACATGGAAAGCAGGAGGAAGTGGTCAGGTCACACAGGGATTGATTCCACATTTCCTACTATACTGTAAATTAGCCAGTACCTATATAAAGAATTTAGGCATCCCTTCGAACTGTCCCTGTTTTGTCGTGTTGTAGGGGTTACCAGGAATTGAACGGGTGTTTTCGTTTTAGCTCCGGCCTCAGCCGAGAGCTCAAGATCTTATCGTAATTATTGTTCTTCTTCTTCTTCTTCTTGGGGCGACAACTTCTAAAATGGTTCAACTGACTAACTCACTCACTCCCATCCATTTTCTTTTACCGACATTGAATACTTTTTCAACCGAGAGGGGGTTCAACCGAGGGGTTCACCCTCAATAAAAAGGGTATTCGTATATGAATACGAAAATCCAAGTAAAACATAATTAATATTTTTAAGACCTTTACATATGGATATTTTATTATTTTACTTGAATCATTAAGAGCCGGAGCTTTTGAAGGGTTTTCCTTCATGTTCTTGTTCAACTCTCTGTCTCTGTCTCTCCCTCTCCCTCTCCCTCTCCCTCTCCCTCTCTTTCACATCTCCTGCTACTAATAAAACATAAAACTTAATCATATTCCAAAATTCTCCTTCGCCATCCTTATCTGCCTCCACCCCTCCTCCCTTCATCTCTACCATTAAAAAGGGTTTAACATAACCCCCCAAACCCCCCCAAGCCTTTCCCCCTATTCCTGCACCCCCCTAAACCCCCCCCAAGCCTTTCCCCCTATTCCCACACCTCCTTAACCAAGGTATTAAAAGTTAAGTAAGTAACCAAGGTATTAAAAGTTAAGTAAGTAGCCAAGATAAAAACACCCTCCGATTGACTCAACCTGGAGAAATGAAGTTTTAGACGAGAAATAATTTGAAGATTCTGGTTTAGGCATATAATAGAAGAAGTGGACGAGTTTAACAAGTTTCCAATTAAGAGAGGTAGTAAAATTTAATGTATGTACAAACACTGAATGGGTTAAATGGGTGTGGGGGGAATAGGCTTTGGTAGGGGGGGTATAGGTGGGTGCGAGGGTTTTGAAGGGTGCTGGAATAGAGGACAGGCTCTCTCTCTCTCTATTAGTTAGCAACTACTACTACACCTACGGTACCTCCTTCGTATGGGTCGTAAGACCTTTTGAGGTGCTACTTGTCCTTGTAACTCCTTGTAACTCTCTCTCTCTCTCTCTCTCTCTCTCTCTCTCTATATATATATATATATATATATATATATATATATATATATATATATATATATATATATCGTTCTCTCTCTCCCTAGTTCTCTCTCTCCCTAGTTCTCTCTCTCGTTCTCTCTCTCTCACTCTCTCTTTCTCTAATCACATCAGCCGGTCTTCATCTCTTTGAATTTCACGAATCACTGAGCCAGAGACGCTTAGGCTACAGTGGCGCCCCTGTTATTCCTCCTTCTCTCATCCACTCCTCCACTACTCCCTTACCCACATTATCAACACTGGGATCTGAAACTCTTAATCCTCTTCTCCTCTTCTCCACATTATCAACTCCTCCTTCTCTCCTGCTCTTCTCCCTTCTCCTTCTCTCCTCCTTCTCTTTCTCTCTCCCTTCTCCTTCTCTCCTCCTTCTCTTTCTCTCCTCCTTATCTTTCTCTCCTCCTCCTCTTTCTCTCCACTTCCCCTTTCTCCACATTATAAACTTCTCCTTCTCTCCTCCTCCTCCTCTTTCTCATTCTCCACATTATCAACTCCTCCTTCTCACCTTCCTCCACATTATCAACGCTACAGTGGCACCCCTGTTTTTCCTCCTTCTCTCATCCTCTCCTACTTTTCTCCCTTCTACACATTATCAACACTTGGATCTGGAACTCTTAATCTCCTTCCCTTACCTTCGGAGTCTAGTCGCTTCCTTTCAACACTTTAATTGTCCCACCCTTTCATTCTATTCAAAGGGGTGCGCGAATTGGGGGACAGGCTTGGGGGAGGTTAGGGTTGTGCGGGAGTAGGAAGACAAGCTTGGGGGAGGTTTAGGGGGGTGCGGGAGTAGGGGGACAGGATTGAGAAGGGTTTTAGGGGTGTGTGGGAGTAGGGGGACAGGCTTGGGGATGTTTAGCGGGGTGCGAAAGTACCCGATTCAACCCATAATAATAATAATAATAAGGATAGGACTAGCACCATGGAGGCAGTGAGACCCAATCAGCCCCTAGTGGTTTATTGGTCTAAGTTTGGGCTACTTGTTTTTTATGGAAACTTTTTTAATTTTCGTATGTTTAGTAATTGACGGTAGTTTCTTGCTTACTCTATTATTATTATTATTATTATTATTATTATCATTATTATTATTACTATTATTATTATTATTATTATCATTATCATTATCATTATCATTATCATTATCATTATCATTATCATTATCATTATCATTATCATTATCATTATCATTATCATTATCATTATCATTATCATTATCATTATCATTATCATTATCATTATCATTATTATTATTATTATTATTATTATTATTATTATTATTATTATTATTATTATTATTATTATTATTATTATTATTATTATTATTATTATTATTATTATTATTATTATTATTATTATTATTATTATTATTATTATTATTATTATTATTATTATTATTATTATTATTATTATTATTATTATTATTATTATTATTATTATTATTATTATTATTATTATTATTATTATTATTATTATTATTATTATTATTATTATTATTATTATTATTATTATTATTATTATTATTATTATTATTATTATTATTATTATTATTATTATTATTATTATTATTATTATTATTATTATTATTATTATTATTATTATTATTATTATTATTATTATTATTATTATTATTATTATTATTATTATTATTATTATTATTATTATTATTATTATTATTATTATTATTATTATTATTATTATTATTATTATTATTATTATTATTATTATTATTATTATTATTATTATTATTATTATTATTATTATTATTATTATTATTATTATTATTATTATTATTATTATTATTATTATTATTATTATTATTATTATTATTTTGTTGAAGATAACTGCGAGCTCTGCGCTGTTTATTTTGTAGCAAATCTTTTCAAGTTTGCGAATTGTTTTCTTAGCATTGCTGGGGAGATGGAAAAGCAAATTACCAAGTGAGTTTATTGGCCTGACGTTTCGGCTTTCTCTCAAAGGAATGAGTGTCTTACAGAAACCAGGTATATTTATAATCCCTGTATGGAGGTACAGCTGTGCGTACTACGCCCTGATTGGCTGTTAGCAGTCACACTTGATCCTGTGTCAAAATAATGGTAATAACAATAGTAATAATGACAATATGTATGATAATAACAATAATAATAATAATCTATGATAAAGACATGTATATAATAATAATAATAATGGTTACAATTATGTTTTTATAATATTTATGGTACCTGCGTTCTGATTGGCTGCTATGCCTCGGTGAAGCAAGTGAGGCGACAGGACTTTTGCCGCCGACTGTACATACATACAATAATTACACGTCAGATTACAGTAGCGTGACGTTATTTACAGTCGCTAAAATAGATAAGGCAATTTGCATATGAACCGGAACACCATGCAACCCACGGCGGCATTTAAGGTCTGTGTAACTAGATATGGAATAGAATGAAATAATGAAGCCCTCTGGAGATTAGGAGAGAGAGAGAGAGAGAGAGAGAGAGAGAGAGAGAGAGAGAGAGAGAGAGAGAGAGGGGGGGGGGGGGGGTAGCTTGCTTTTATGTGGAACTGTTTTGTGTGTGTGTATGTGGGTGTGTACTAATTTGTGTGTGTGTGTGTGTGTATGTGGGTGTTTTTACTAATTTGTGTGTGTGTGTGTGTGTGTGTAGTTGAGTGTTTTTACTAATTTGTGTGTGTGTGTGTGTGTGTGTGTGTAGTTGCAGTTGGGTGTTTTTACTAATTTGTGTGTATGTTTACTAATTTGTGTTTGTGTTTTTTTTTTTTTTTTTTTACTAATTTGTCTCCATTTATGATAGAGTTTACGATATGCATATGTGTGTGTGTATATATTATGTGCTCGAGTATATATAATTATGTGTATGTATGTATGTATGTATAATTGGGTGCATGACATACATTTCATTAATCACACTCACACTTTTTTAAATATTTCTTAACCCTGAAACACATCTCCTTTTATCTTCACATATATTTCCCACATTTCCTCACACGCACATATGTTCTCATCCTCACAGACCTTCTCATCCACACACACACACACACACACACACACACACACATACAGATATATATTTCATTTTCTTTCCCTGACACACACATCTTCCCAACACACACCCATTTCACATCCTCACACAAATATAATCTCTCTCCCTCACTTAATTAAGGTGGTAATTTGCTTTTGGTACATGGGAGTGCCTTGATTCCTCCAAAGTATGCCAGGAAACAGGACCAGGAGAGCAAAAATAATTGGGGTGTTCTGTTGCTGCTTGGAAAAATAGTTCGGAGGATTCAGTTGCTACAAATTTATCAACACTGTATTTCCTCACTTAACCCACTCCCTCGTCTTACATCAGCACACACACACACACACACACACACACACACACACACACACACACACACACACACACACACACACCCTTAGTATACAACACATTGGTCTTTATGAATACTAGCATCATGGTTCATAGAGCATCATCATCACAGAGTAAATATGCCAGTGAACCCCCTCAGAAATTTGACGGCCCTCTGAACCGTGAAATGAGGCGGCAGTATATTCTCTTATAGACCTGCCTGGCCTGGTGTGGTGTGGTGGGTGAGTCCTCTTCTGTGTGGTGATAGGATGAATGGTGTGTGTGTGTGTGTGTGTGTGTGTGTGTGTGTGTGTGTGTGTGTGTGTGGAAATGTGAGAAATGTATGTGAAGATGAGAACAAATTTGTGTTGAAAAATATTAGAAAATGTGTGTGAAAATAAGAGAAATGTGTGTTGGGAAATGTGAGAAATATGTGTGTTCATGGTTAAGAAATATTTTAAAATGTGCGAGTGTGAAAAAGGAAATATGTGTGATGCAATATGAGCAGCAGTTGGACAAGAGGGAATGATGAGGAAGTGTGCAGACCGAAGAGAGGAGGAGGAAACGAGAGTAAAACAAGCGATAACAATAATATGGAGGGTGAGAAAGAAAGGGAGGTTGGAAGGAAAGAATGCAGGGGTGAGAGATTTGCTACTGATGCAAGGGAAAGAAAGCATTCGAACTATTGTATATTATATTATTGCCTCTCCAATTTTCCCGTCCATTGCTTTGATAAGTTTATTATGCGTTCAGTATCCATCCCCTGATAATTGATGTAATAACGTATAGAAGTAAAAAAAGAGTAACGTGTGAGTGAGAAGGGGAATAGCGTGTACACTCGTGATACGAAATCCCTGATCAGAGACGAACGGCAGGCAACACACACACACACACACACACACACACACACACACACACATTCAAACTCAGCCTCTATAGGTGTACTGGGTGGGGAAATGAACAATACCAGGCGATTCGAAGTTTTCTGCTCCTTACACTCTGGTCAGAAATTATGTATCACGAGTGTACTTCTCCAGTAATAAAACCACATAAAAATATATATTATGATAAAAATAATAATGGCACTATATCTCATCCCTGAGGAACTGATATACTTTAATAACAGTTGGTAATTTTGTTTGTTTTATGATACTTGTCTTTGGAGTACTATTGCTATAATTATGCATCGAAAATACTGTGTATATATTTTCCTTTATACACAGACAACCACACACAATTCCATCATGCAACATTAACAAGAACATACCATCCAGGTGTAACTGTTGGCTACTCACATCCAAGTTAGGACCTGACTTCGCCCAGCCATTAATTTGTACACACAGATACATGTACAGTTGCCAAAAAAGGTATTGCGACAACTATTGATGCAACATTAAATTAATATATTAATGTCCATAGTTGTTTGTAGGTATTATAAGTATGTATTACTGAAAGATATGTATATTTCCTTCTGTTATACATGCTTAGAGTAACTACAAATAGTTGTGGATATTACTAGGGTTAAAGTTCTATCAAAATTTGTCGCAATACCTTTTTTGGCAACTGTACATACACACACACGCATCCACATACACACACACGCATGCATACAGAATGACAATCAAACATACACACACGGTACAGGAAAAACAACGAAGTTACCAAGTCGGATATCACTCTCCCATCCAATATATACAACGAGACAGACTGATTCATTTAAGGACAGCAGAGGGTCAGTCTGTTGGTCCACGTGTAGGCTAGAGAGGCTGTACCATCCAACACCAATAGACTACTGTATAATGGGTGTAAGTAAAACCCACACTGGTAGACGAAATAGAGTAGTAGTAGACTAGTATTCTATTGGTCTTGGCACCATCAACACCACAACCAAGGTTAGACAGACCACCGCTACGACAGGACAGAGAAAGACACACATACGCTCTTGTGACATAGGCTACACTCGTATTGACACTACTCGTCGTCACGGGCATAACTGTACCGCACCTTCTAGTGTGGAAAATTACCTAAGCGATTACCATGTGTGAAATGTATATGTATATTGTTAAGACCACACACACATACACACACACACACACACACACACACACACACACACACACACATAATCTTCTATCTCGCAAATTTAACTTAATGCACCTATCCCCCCCCCCCCTCTCTCTCTCTCTCTCTCTCTCTCTCTCTCTCTCTCTCTCTCTCTCTCCTATTCAAACTCTTGTATTTACTTTCCATCACACACCCTTCCTTTATTCCTTCCTTGATCCCTCCCTGCCCTCATCTCAAATCAACCTATATTCTTTCCTCTTTTGCCTGGCTCAACCTATACCACATTTTTTTATATAGTTTTTTCTTACTGTTTCTTCGTTTATTGTTTAAAAAAATCTTACGTGGTGGTTTTCTGATTCATTTTTTGTTTGTTTTCACACGTGCCTAAAAAAAAGCAAGTCACTTTTTGTTTTCCCTCTCTCTCTCTCTCTCTCTCTTCACACATACCCATCAGTCGCCTCCTTCTCCCTCAATCACTTTTATTGCTTACCTTCTCCCCCCTCTTCCTTTCTTCATTGCTCTGCTCCATTTTACCCTCCATCGAGCACCCTCTCTCTCTCTCTCTCTCTCTCCTGAAATTAACTCCAGTCTTTCCCCTCTTTCTCCTTTGCTCTCTCTCCCTCTTTTTCTTCTTTTAACAACTCGCATCTTCCCTCTCTCTCTCTCTCTATTTCTCTCTCTCTCTCTATTTCTCTCTCTCTCTCTCTCTCCCAGGATTTATTTATACATTCTTTGCTATATATCACATTCCAAAAGTCTCATTACTTCGTATATTCTTCCCTCCTTCATAATATATATTTACACAATGGACGTGTCATTTCCTCTTCTATTCTCTTTCTCTCTGTAATCTTTATTTCCGATTTTAGTTTCCTTTCGCTGCTCACACACACACACATACACCCACACACACGTACACACACACACGTACACACACACACGTACACACACACACACACACTCTCTCTCTCTCTATCTCTCTTTCACACACTCTTTCTATTTCTTTTCTACTATTTTCTATTCCTTTTTTTCTTTATTATCCATTTTTTCCATTCTTTTCTTTATCTTCATTTCCCATTGCGATTGTTCCTAAGCCTTCATCACTCTCCCCCCCCCCTCTCTCTCTCTCTCTCTCTCTCTCTCTCTCTCTCTCTCTCTCTCTCTCTCTCTCTCTCTTATCGCATCTTTCCTCTATCACCCATATCTGTCTCTCTGATGCACATCTTCTTTTTCCCCTTCCGTTTCCTTCTTTATTGTATTCTGTCCTCCCCTCTCTCCTCTTTCCTTCTAATCTTTCCCCTCCTTCACTCCCTCCTTCCCTTCCTCCTTCCCTTCCTCTTTCCTTCCTTTCCTCCCTAACCTCTCTGCAGCAAACCACAAATATTGATCTATTTACGTGTAGGTTACAATATAGTTTCGTTCATATTATTCCCTGAGAGCAAGTTCAGAGCCACAATCATCAAATATCCACCGACGCTAACTTTCATTCCATCGTAGTAAATACAAATATTGGTAATAAAGAATAACACGTGTATGTTTATATGATTTTGCAGCACCTCATGATAATAATAATAATAATAATAATAATATTTGAGGGTTCAGTTGAAGTAAGTTGTTGTTGTATGATTATAGTTTGATTTGAGACTGATTTATTTATACGATGGAAGGAGGTACTTTTTTCTCCTTATTTAAAACAACTCTCTTTAGTAATATTGCCTATTCGTGATTATTAAAACCTTTCATATATAGAAAAAAGTATATTTGTCTTTCTCCCTCTTTTCTTTCTCATAGCAACTTACTGTCTTTGGTATTTTCTGTACTCTCTCTCTCTCTCTCTCTCTCTCTCTCTCTCTCTCTCTCTCTCTCTCTCTCTCTCTCTCTCTCTCTCTCTCTCCTCTCGTTCCCGCTATCGAAAATACCATTGGTTTTTTCTTCATTGCCTATCTTCCCTTTGTGGTGCCCCTCCCCTCAGCTCTTTCCTTCTCCTCCTAACCTTAACCCTAACCTTCCTCTTCTCAATGCCTTCACCTTCCATCACATCCTCTCTCTCTCTCATCTAACCTGGTTGCTGTTCTTCTTTCTACTTCCTCTCCCATCTCTCTCTTTTCATTTCTGTTTAATATCTGCTTCTCTCTCTCTCTCTCTCTCTCTCTCTCTCTCTCTCTCTCTCTCTCTCTCTCCTCTCTCTCTCTCTCTCTCTCTCTCTCTCTCTCTCTCATTTCCCTCCTTCTCTCCCCACATCATCATTTTCCCTTCGATTTCAGTTCCAGCCAATTTTTTTTCTCTCGCCTCTCTCTCGTTTTCCTCCTTCCGTTATCCCTTCTCCTCTTCCCCTTTCCTCTGGTGTACAGTTGAGGTCAAATGATATCGATACATGTAAGAGTAACAACGCAAGGAGATATTCACTCTTCTTACTTTTTTTTAATTTTTATCATTATTATTATTATTTATTTTTTTAGTAACCCGCATGTGAGTTGTTTTTTCTTTTACTCGTTTTTAAGTTATACGATTTTTTTTTATTCTCGTACTGTACAGTTGCCAAAAATGGTATTGCAACAACTATTGACACAACATTAAAATAATATATTAATGTCCATAGTTGTTTGTAGGGATTATAAGTATGTATGTATTACAGAAGGATATTATGTATATTTCCGTCTGTTATACATGTTTAAAGTCCATATACAAAATAATAGTTGTGGATAGTACTAGGGTTAAAAGTTCTATCAAGATTTGTCGCAATACCTTTTTTTGGCAACTGTACATTCTCGTAAGTATCGAAACTTTTGCACGCGACTGTACCATTTCCCCCTCACCACCACCACCACCATCACCACCACCACCACCTCCACCTCCATCACCACCATCACCACCACCACCACCTCTCCTTACATTGTACAGACCATCTTGGGGCCAGTATTGAAAGTCAACCTCCTTCCTTCCTTGCTTTCCTCTTTCGTTTTTACTGTATCCTTTCTCTCAACTTTCATAACCTTCATCCTTTCCTGCTCCTCCTTTCTTCCTTCCTTCCTTTCTTTCCTCCTTTTTTTTTCTTTCCTTCCTTCCCTCCTTCGTTTTCATTGTATCCTTTCCTCCTCTCCCCCCCCCCCTAACGGGAACCGCCTTGCCGAGGTGGGGGGGCTTGTGTGTCTCTGAGACCTGGCGAGCTAGACTAGAGGGGGCTCCGGCCCCTGCTCTGCCCTGATATCGAGGAGAGAGGGCTTCCCATGCTAGGAAGGTCGCTAGTGAGAGACCAGACTAAATAGTTCCCATCTTTCAGTTCTTCAACTGTCCCTCCTTTCATTTTATTTCCTTCCTGCTTGCTGTCACACCTCTCTATCACCTTTTTCTGGCGCTATAGGACCTCGATGTTGCGGCGCCTAATATCCATTAATTAATTTCCTCCTCTTCCTCCACCTTTCTTAATCCATCCTTCCTTCCTTCGTTTTTATTGTATCCTTTCCTGCTCCTCCTTTTCCTTTTCCTTCCTTCCATCCTTTCCTCTTTCGTTTTTAATGTATTCTTTCCTGCACCTCCTCTTCCTTTCTTTCACGTGATGCGTGATTGAGACAATGAACGAGTGAGTGAAACATTGAGGAACATAGAGTCGAGAATGGTGAGAATAATGAGTTGGCACAGATGAGAGAGAGAGAGAGAGAGAGAGAGAGAGAGAGAGAGAGAGAGAGAGAGAGAGAGAGGACACATTGAGAAGATACAGTCGTGGTCAATAATAAATAATCATCCACATGTGGATATCTCAAATAATTTACCGTCTAATGTTTTCACGTTCACATGATATGATGATAGGTTATTGTTTTAAGTAGTGTGTATAGCTTCTTGTAGTAAATTAAAAGATGGTGGTTAACGTGTATGTGTGTGTGTGTTATTGTTTTAAGTGTTGCATATAGCTTGTTGTAGTAAATTAAAAGATTGTAGTTAATCTATTTATTGGAAAGTTTATCAGCTAAGGAACAGAGGGAAGCTGTCCACATTTTACGTGAGTTACTCCTATATGGATGATTGAATAACTTTGACCACGACTGTATAAAATAGAAGAGATGGTAGGTGATAAAGGAAGGAGAAGGGGAGAGGAGGAGAAGAAGAGAATATACAGGGAGTGAAATGCGAGAAAATAAAGATAAAATAGAGAGAGAAATGCGAGTGTAATGGAGAAGAGAAACAGAGGGGGAAAGGTGTAAAGAAAGGGAAGGACATAATAATTCAGGCGAGAGAGAGAGAGAGAGAGAGAGAGAGAGAGAGAGACGTGAGTTTAAAAAAGAGAGGGAGAGAGAGTGACAGAGACAGACAAAGAGAGAGAGTCAGAGACAGAAAGAGAGAGAGAGACAGAAAGAGAGAGAGAGACAGAAAGAGAGAGAGAGACAGAAAGAGAGAGAGAGACAGAAAGAGAGATAGAGACAGAGACAGACAGAGAGAGAGAAAAAGACAGAGAGAGAGAGACAGACAGACAGACAGACAAAGAGACAGACAGACAAACGTGAGTTGAAAAAATATATTTGATTGATTGATGGATATTAGGCTTGGCAACATGGAGGTCCTATAGCGCCAGAAAAAGGTGATAGAGAGGTGTGACAGCAAGCAGGAAGGAAATAAAAAGAAAAGAGGGACAGTTGAAGAACTGAAAGATGGGAACCATTTAGTCTGGTCTCTCACTGGCGACCTTCCTAGCATGGGAAGCCCTCTCGCCCCGAAATCGGGGCAGAGCAGGGGCCGGGGCCCCCTCTAGTCTAGCTCGCCAGGTCTCAGAGACACACAAGCCCCCCCACCACGTCAAGACGTGTCCCGTGAAAGGGGTGAAAAAATAGAGAGAGAGAGAGAGAGAGAGAGAGAGAGAGAGAGAGAGAGAGAGAGAGAGAGAGAGAGAGAGAGAGAGAGAGAGATGTGAGTTAAAAAATAGAGACAGATACGGACAGACAGCCAGCCAGAGAGAGAGAGAGAGAGAGAGAGAGAGAGAGAGAGAGAGAGAGAGAGAGAGAGAGAGATTAAACAAGGTATGAAGATAATTGAATGGGGATTAATCGTGAAAGAAAAGACACGGGCGAGGGATCAATACAAGACTTCATTATTATTGGTAGTGAGGGAGAGTGAAAGGAGAGAATATGGTCAGTGGAATTATACAGGGAGGCAGAGGAGGGAAGGAAAGAAGGATTAACATTAAGGAGCCTCTGTGATCGTGTATGAAAACTGGAGGCTTCTGATTCCTCCTGACTATGCCACGAAACAAGCTCCTTCTATACAGATGGTGTTTCGTGGTAATGTTTGAAGGACATAATTATTTACATCCAATTTTCCGACTACATCACAGGGTCCCTTAAGTATATAAGAAAAAGGGAGGGAAGGTATAGGGAGAAACAGCTAAAGTACAGTCACGAGCACTAATGAGTTATACAGGTTTGGTTGTTGATGCTTCGAACAGTTCAATTCATTTCATTTCACCAAAGAAGTAATTCTAATGGAGATGTTATTATTGTGCATTTATGTACTGTCTCCAGGTATTCGAAGCACACCTGAAAGATACTTGTCTCATTTGAGTAACCAGTGTCTATTATCAGGTACTTGCTTTTTTTTTATTACCATCCTCAATAATGACTTCTGCCCCTGATTGATGTCTCCTATTTGGCACTAATAAGGAACTTGATATTGGCAGAAATGGACCATCTTTCACTTGGGCTGTACTACCCATTCATGTGTCCAACTGTACAACATTGTAACTACGAGAGGAATATATAGGGGAGATAATAATAATAAGATAATAAAAAAAACAATTGAAAATTAACTGTTTGCACTGAGGTAGACAGCATTTTATTATTATTGTTTTTTTGGTGCCCGTAAGAAGCCAAAGCCACTCCCAACTTATCAGATAATATAGATGGATCAATGTCGACAAAAATGGAAGCAGAGTATTAATTATTGAGTAGGAGAGAAAAAAATAGATAAACAAGACATCATTCGATGGCAACACCGTCCCTTAAAGATCAATCCGCCATCGCAGTGACCATTCGCCCTTTGCTATCTTTATTTTTTTGTGACCTTGACCTTCGACCGATTTTGTCCAAAATTTAATCATTTTGTTTCGTGCTGAATATCTATCAATAGAAAAAAAAAACATCATACGGCTAAACCTGTGGACGCTAGACTATAATCAAACACACGAACAGATAAATCAATCAATATCCAGCACCGAAAACAATACACCGCCCCCCCCCAGGGGGGGGGGCGGTGTAATAAAAAGAGATAATATTGACTTACAAGGTTTGAGAAGGTCTGGTCTCAATATTACTAATTTGGAAAGAGGAAAAGGAGAGCACAGACAGACAGACAGACATAGACAAATAGACAGACAGACGTATTCTAGTGAGAGACAGACAGAGAGACAGACGTATCCTATTGAGAGACAAAGACAGACACACAGACAGACAGACAGACGAATCCTAGTGAGAGACAAAGACAGACAAACAGACAGCAGAGAATAAAGAAAATCATGAACAGGAAATATACGAAATATAGAGAAGAATGTGATGCATAAATGAGATAAGGGGAAGGGAAGGGGAGAGAAAATGAGAATATAGGATTATCTAAAGAACAAGGAAGAGGAGGAGCAACGGAGGAAGTGGAAAGAATAAAATATAGACGAAGTATCTGACTAACATGTGAAATAATATAAGTGAGAAAACATATATACATAATTATAATACATACATACATAATATACAGGGCTATTTAGGGGCTCGTTGTGAGTCTGTTTGTTTCATATATATGTCTGCAACTGTACAGCCACAATCCAATAACCACCGATACTTTCCTTCCATCGTGCCAATAAATCAGTATCATATGAAAAATATAATCATACAAAACCACCTTACGTCAACTCAACCCCCTCAATTATTATCATGAGGTGCTGCAAAATCATACACGTGTTGTTCTTTATAACCAAGATATTTTTACTACGATGGAAGGAAAGTGTCGGTGGATATTTGATTGTGGCTGTACACGTGTAGTCCAGAAGAATAATATTAATGATGATACTGATCTATATAATCCATTCCTTTATCGCTGTCCACTGGCAGGAGGTGTAAACCTAGGCGGGTATAAATACTCGTCGCTGATTGGCTGGCTGCCTATGCCCTGCATACAGACATAATCTTTCCTCACAGAACTACATATTTGTAATAAATATGTTCTAATATTACAACAGATACACGTTTTTGTTTGGATTTTAAAATTCTACGATAAATTTGAAACTGGAATAAGTTGTCCAAACTACATTACAACCAAAATACAGGTAAATATGAGAAGTAGAAGTTGAAAAGTGTTATGAAAAGTATATACCACTTTTTACATTTGGTTGTGTATTTACTGCAGTAAGGAAATCAATTTGAAATCACTGGCCACTCAGTCAGTGAGGCTCAGTTACATGCTAGTGGCTCTAAGGGAAGGAAGTGGGAAGATATGCTTAAGCTTTGACACATGTTTAATTAAGCTATTTATGAATAATTAATGTTTTTCTTACATGTCGTACATGATAAACATGAGTACGTCACATATATTATAACACAATAAAATCAATAAAGTCACCTTCCTTCCTTCCTTCCTTCCTTCCTTCCTTCCTTTCTCCCCACCTTCCTTCCTTTCTCCCCACCTTCCTTCCTTCCTTCCTTCCTTCCTTCCTTCCCACCTTCCTTCCTTCCTTTCTCCCCACCTCCCTTCCTTCCTTCCTTCCTCCCTCCCCACCTTCCAAACCTTCCTTCCTCCCTCCCCACCTTCCAAACCTTCCTACCTTCCTCCTCACCTTCCTTCCTCCCTCCTCACCTTCCTTCCTTCCTCCCCACCTTCCTTCCTTCCTCCCCACCTTCCTTCCTTCCCACCTTCCCCAACCAACTAATCCCCCTTCGATGCCTTCCTTCCTTCCTTCCCACCTTCCTTCCCACCTTCCATCACCCCATCCCCACAACAAGCCTCCCAATCCCCAGAGCCGTGTGCCCAGTCACGCTCTACTCATCCCCGGACCCTGTGTGTGTCTCTCTGTCTCTCTTTCTTCGTGTCAAATTCTGATGGTGGCGAGTTTCTTTCTGATATGCTGTTACTATAGGAGGGATTTGATTGATTGTGGATGGAAGACCGCCCCATCGGCTTAGAAAACACAGTAGGGTTTGTAGGTTGAGATAAAAAGGTGATAGACATATAGGATAGCATACACGAAGATGGAAGAAAGGAGAAGGGGAGGGGGACAGCTTAAAAAGTGAAGTTATGATGGATTTCCTTGCCCAAAAACCATCAAAAGGGTGTCGTACGTTGTAAGTATATTGGAGACTAGGTAGCCTACAGTATACCCTACTTTGTGGCAGTGTGTTGTAGGAACCCAGAAATTGATCTTTCTTAACCCTTAAAGACCGGCGCACGACATACACCGTCATACATTAAAGGCAGGCTCACAACATACACTGTCACAGCTATTTAGCACCATTTAGAGCTATGTAGGGCTCGTTTTTCTTGTCAGCGGGCGAGAAAATACACTCACAATACCGATCCGCTACCCACTCAGTCGATTCTGGGACCCCACGATCGCTGAGCTATTTTTAAGTATTTGCCCTTGTCCGAATTTGTGCTCTAACGATCGTAAGACAATACCGTAGTGAATATATGTACGTGAGTGACACCATGATATTCCTACAAGGTTACAAATTATTATTTAGTGAATAGATCATCATGACACACGATACATAATGAGGTAGTAATAAAAAAATAACACCACAAAACACGCCCATACAGGCGCGACTGATAATAAATATACGTGTCTCCTACGGTACAAATCAGTTTATCATTTTCTATGTGACAGTTACACGATGATATATTCCTACAAGTGTTCATACTATTTTTAGTGTTGTAATCATGACATACGATACATAATAGTAGTAATACGAGTGAGTTCACAAGGGACTTACTCGGGAGACTGAACACCCTGGCCAGAGTCACACCACATTCGCGCGTACACACAGACACACCGCGATCTCGCGTGCAAACATGGTCTATTTCAACTCGCCCTATCTCCACATCTATTCATCGTACAGCCCTCCCGATGGTACCATTGGAAAGAGGAAGAGTTGAAGGTATGTAAGAAACTATTTTGAAGTCAGTACACTATATAGGTTAAGAGTGTGAGCGTTGTGAATATAGGGGAAATCGAGGAATTTTGACTCGAGCGGCAGGGTAAAAATGTTGAGGCAGGGTGGGGGGGGTCCCGGTTTCTAGGGGTTAAGGGGGTGGGTATGGGAGTAGGGGACAGGCTTGGGGTGGGTAGAAAGCCTGTCTCCCTATTCTCCCACCCCTCTAACTCCCCCCCCTCTAACTCCCCCCCCCCTCTAACTCCCCCCCAAAAAAACCAAGCTTGTCCCCTACTCCTGCACCCCCTAAAACCCCCCCAAGCCTGTCCCCCTATTCCCACACCCCCTTAAAACTCGGAGGTTATATCCACAGGGAGTCGAACCCCGGACCTCTGGGATGCCCGGCGGAAAATCTAGCAGTATGCCATAAGGGTACCACAAGGGCGTAGTGTAGAGATTCACGTTTTCACATCACGACAGTGTTGTGTGACGTTGTTTGGACAAATCAGTAGCCCTTAAATCACTCAAAATACATGACCTCTGTAAATTACACACACACACACACATATATGCAGTTATGTAAGTACTGTATGTCCTAGGAATTACACACACACAGAGTCACACGGCTGTCGATTGCAGTGGTTTAGTGGCCAGTGACACACACCAAAACACGCACACTGGTGCCACGAATACTCAGTTTATTGCCTTGTATAATAATAGACATACACTGGTTATTTGCACTTGCCAACACACACACACACACATAGATGAACACATACACACATGCACACACACACATACACACACACACACACACACACACACACACGTAATATGTAAGGTGCTTCTTGGTTTTAGCCTGGTGAGAACGTAACCATTACCTTCTGAGGAAATATGATCTTAAATCCACGTTTCGTGTTCATTTGTTTGCAGATTACTAAGAGGTGATAGAAACTTTAGGTGTGAATTGCCTTGCTTTGTATTATATATAGCAAAAAAAAAAAGTGTATATAGATAGATACAGTAGATAGATAGATTGGTTGGTTGGCTAGTTGATTGATAAATGGATAGATGGATGGATGGATGGATAGATAGATAGATAGATAGATAGATTGGCAGAAAGATAGATAGATAGATAGATAGATATATAGATAGATAGATTGGTAGAAAAATAGATAGATAGATAGATAGATAGATAGATAGATAGATATAATACCTGTGTGTGTGTATATAGAAGTCTGTACATCATTCTTAGGTAAAAATAATGTAACAATGTATTGCTGTGCACGAAATAATTATAGTTAATTCAACCAAAGTGACAAAATCTAACTAAAAAAGAGAGAATGGTTAAGAAAAAAAAAAATCGTAGAATGTGAAACCAAAATTAATCAAAACGAAACTAAAATAAATACAGACAGAAAATCGTGAATAAAACCAGAAAAAAAGTAAAAGAAAAAAAAACTGAAACTCGACAAAAAAAAAATCTTGAATAATACCAGAAAAAAAAAACTGAAAATCGACATAATAAAGTCCTGAATAAAACCAGAAACAATTAAAGAACAGAAAAATAACTGAAAATCAACATCAAATCGTGAATAAAACCAGAACAATAAGGAAAAGAAAAGAATAATAATTGAAATTCGACATAAAATGGTGAATAAAACCAGAAAAAAGAATCTGAAATTCAACATCAAATCGTGAATAAAACCAGAACTAAAAAAGAATAATAAATAAACTTGGACAGAAAATAGATAGTGAATAAGAGCACAGGAAAATAATGTCGAGAAGCCAAAGGAAATGTGGGAGTGAGGAGAAAGAGGGTGTGAAAATGGGAGTGAAAATGGCTGGTGGATATGATAAAAGGAGACAGATGTAGCGAGCGAGGCGCCACCTGCGGACAGACAGCAACAAGCCCGCTGTGATGGCATGGGGAGAGGTAGGAGAGGAGAGGGTTGTGTTGGAGAAGCGAGGGTTTGCTAGGGTTGGGTTGGGTTGGAGAGGCGAGGAGAAGGTTGGGTTGAGTAGGGAGGGTACAGGTAGGAGAGGGTTGGGTTGGGTTGCGTTGCGTTGGGTTGGGAAGGGGAGAAGGTTGGGTTGAGTAGGGAGGGTAGAGGTAGGAGAGGCTTGGGTTGGGTTGGGTTGGGTTGGGAAGGAGAGGGATGGGTTGAGTAGGGAGGGTAGAGGTAGGAGAGGGTTGGGTTGGATTGCGTTGGGTTGGGTTGGGAAGGGGAGGAGAAGGTTGGGTTGAGTAGGGAGGGTAGAGGTAGGAGAGGGTTAGGTTGGATTGGGTTGGATTCGGCATGACTGACTGACTGACTGACTGACTGTGTGTGTGGGAGAAATGGATGTGTGTGTGTGAGGGAGTGCATTGGGGAAGCAAGGTGTGGTGTGGAGTGGAGGGTGGGTGAGTTTGGAATGAGGAGCAGACGTGTGTGTGTGAGTGAGTGTGTGTGTGTGTGTGCATTTGTGTGCGTTTGTATGTGAGTGTGTGTGTGCATGAGTGTGTGTGTGTGTGCATGAGTGTGTGTGTGTGTGTGCATGTATGTGTGTATGTGTGTAACGACCTTTATTTTTTTACATATAGCCGTAACGTTAAATAAAATATAACCATATTTCTGTATCTTCTTGGATCGATGTTTTTCAGAATAATTTAGCCATCACCATTCCAACAGCTGCCACCAGAGAATCAGTTATGAGACCACCGACTTTCGTGGCTTAAGGGGGAGGAAGTTTTGTGTTTGTGGTAAATCTGGAGCAACTGAATCCTCCAAACTATTCCAGGCAACAACAGAACACCATTATATTTACTCTCCTGATCCTGTTTCCTGGCATACTTTGGAGGAATCAAGGCACTCCAATGTACAACGCATTGAGGAGAATTCTGAGTCACACACACACACACACACACACACACACACCACCACCACCACCAGCATTACCATCGACCCAAATTTACCCAGGGAGAAGTCAGAGCAGCAACTGTATAATATATCATCTTTGTAAGCTTTGACATATATTTTATTTTTCTCTTTGTTTCTTGTGATAATATGTTCTTTCTTGGTTATGTTTATATATATATTGTTTTGGTATTATTGCTCCATTTTTGTGCATTTCTTGAGAGAGAGAGAGAGAGAGAGAGAGAGGGAGAGAGAGAAGGGGAGGGAGGGGGAGAGGGAGGGAGGGAGAGAGAGAGAGGGGGGGAGAGATAGAGAGAGGGGAGAGAGAGACAGAGACAGAGAGACAACACAGGAAGCATGAATGAAAGAATGAATGCAGAAAAAGAAAAAGAAAATGATTGACCTGGCTATCGAAGAGGATCTCAAACCCTTAAAATATATATGACACATCACTGCAGCCAAAATATAATCCCCCTCCCTACCAACCAACCTACCAACCAGGCCCCCGCAATACTGTATATAATGAAATAAACCAAGAGATTTTTCAGCAGGACGCAGGGCTCGTAAACCTGGTGCCTTGACGTCTGTTGTCACGAAGAGGCGAATTGTAGGAACAATCAGCATAAAACGAACGCCTTTCAAAGTCACCCCATGCAGTGGCAACCCAAGTCACGATACTGTAATATTATAACAGCGGTATAACTGTATTAATTAAATCTGATTGGAGGGAAGGAAGGGGAGCAACAACGTCCACGTGAGGAGAGATTGTTATTATGATCTGAGGCTTCGTGATGCCAAATGTAACATGATATGAGGAGGAGGATGTGTTGTTGGTGATGCCTCGTGACTGACAAAATGGATAAATAATCATCTCAATACAATGTTCTCAAAGTGGATTAATGAAGAGGTAGACGTAGTGAAGTAAGTGGCTGATTGATGTATAATGAAGGAGAAGGCTGTGTGTGTCTGTGTGATGAGATGAAGAAATAGGCTTATAGGATAGAGAAGAAGGGTGGTATCTAGAAATATAATTATCTTAGTGAATAAAGCTGTAATTATTTTAGGAACAGAATATATATATTACAGTATTATATGGCACACACACACACACACACACACACACACACACACACACACACACACACACACACACACACACACACACACACACACACACACACACACACACACACACACACACACACACACACACACACACACACACACACACACACACACACACACACACACACACGCACATATACATACACACAAACACACAAAGACAGACACACAAACAGACTCAGAGAGAGACAGATAGAAAGACAGACAGACAGAGAATAGATAGGAAGTGAATCGGTGGAAAAAAGGAATGAGAATAGGAGAGAGAGAGAGAGAGAGACAGACAGACAGACAGACAGACAGAAAGAGCGAGTGAAAGAGAGAGAGTGAGAGGAAGCAGGAGATCTGTCAGGTCAACGCCTCGTGATTGGAGAAGGTCTTATACAATACTCACACGGCTCACCAAACCAAACCAAACCAAACCAAGGCAAGGCAAGGCGATCCTCTCTTCACTTTCCGAGGAGGGCCATGCATGCAGTGTCAATGACCGACCATCTTACCTTTCCTTCACTTTCTTTTCTATCTATCTATTTCCGTCGTGGTGGTGGTGGTGGTGGTGGTGGCTGTCCATCTTTTATTATAGTATTTCCTTTTACCCTTTGTGCCATTCCTTCTTTTATATCCCTCTCCTTTTTCCGTTTGTGCCATTCCTTCTTTTATATCCCTCTCCTTTTTCCCTTTGTGCTATTCCTTCGTTCTTTTTTATCTCTCCTTTTCCCTTTGTGATATTTTTCTTTGATGGCAAAACGTAATCAAGATGGATTTAGTGGATATTGACCTGTAAGATTGACCTGTACTATTGACCTGTAAGTTTGACCTGTACTATTGACCTGTAAGTTTGACCTGTAAGATTGACCTGTAAGATTGACCTGTAAGATTGACCTGTAAGATTGACCTGTAAGTTTGACCTGTAAGATTGACCTGTAAGTTTGACCTGTAAGATTGACCTGTACTATTGACCTGTAAGATTGACCTGTACTATTGACCTGTAAGTTTGACCTGTAAGTTTGACCTGTAAGATTGACCTGTAAGATTGACCTGTAAGATTGACCTGTACTATTGACCTGTACTATTGACCTGTAAGATTGACCTGTAAGATTAACCTGTAAGATTGACCTGTAGGCGGTAATAGTGTACAGTCTCCTCCACTCCCGCTTTCACCAGTTCAGAGTTGTCAACATATACACCCGGGATCGTGTGAGCTACCAATTCCGACTCTTGCATCCGAAACACCTGCCAGTAAGAGTAAGGGTTGATGGCAGATGTTTCGGATGCGAGAGTCGGAACTGGTGAAAGCGGAAGTGGAGGAGACTGTACAGTTTCGCTCAACAATCCTTCAACACCATCGAATGGAAAGGCTTCGAATCAATACTGGTAACTAACTATAGCTAATGTTCTCAGTAGTATTGGTTCTTAAAACACATTACAGTGACTCATGAACTTTTTTTTAGTCTTTCAATTACCTATAATGCAGGATTTCACATTCTGGCTTGTGTGTGATAAATAACTGAGTCTTACAGTCTCCTAATCTACACTCGTGATACATAATTTCTGACCAGAGTGTGAGCAGCAAAAAGCTTCGAATCGCCTGGTATTGTTCATTTCTCCACCCAGTTACTACACCTATAGAGGCTGAGTTCGAATGTAGGGTGTGTGTGTGTGTGTGTGTGTGTGTGTGTGTGTGTGTGGTGCCTGCCGTTCGTCTCTGGTCAGTAATTACGTACCACGAGTGTACACAGTGAATTGATTTAGAGAACGAATGAGTTAAAAGGATAAAGGGTCGATTCCACAGTGGTTGGTATTGGTTTGTAAGCACGCAAACGAAACAATGTTAGCCGTGTTAATTAATAACTTCTGGGTGAATTATTTAATGAATTTTGGTGAATAAACTATAGTATATATACAGTGATCATCATTATCTTACTGGTTGATAAATGTTGTGAATGTGAAATACTCAGGTTTTGGATAATATCGAAGCCTTACAAGTGTGGTGTGGTTGGTTGGTTGTGAAGCTAAACAAACCAATACTACCACTGTGGAATCGGCTCAAGGTCTCTTCCCTACTTGCTGTCACATCTCTCTATCACTTTTTTCTGGCGCTATAGGACCTCGATGTTGCAGCGCCTAATATACATCAATAAAAAATCAAGGTCTCTTCTCTTCTTTTTATCATATTGAAGGATTACTGGTTCTTCAAAGATATAATATACTCCACGAAACAGATCCACTTTTGGTAATAATGAGATCGTTCGTTCGTTTCCCATAATAGTATCAATATTGGAATCAGTGGTTCTCCCTCCAATGTACAGTTGTCCACACATGAATCTGGTACGCCTCACTACTTGTGAGATACCTATATAATACAGGAAGGAAAGTGAGCAAAAGTTATTATAGTTTGTTGACAAGCAGACAGTAATAATATTTTACTGTCTGTCAACAAACTACATCTTTTGTTTTCACTTTCCTCTCATTGTAGCCACCTCACAAGTAACGAGCCATACCAGCTTCATGTGGGAGCAACTGTACCAACACACTGTCAGTACGTTTTTGTCAGCCCTAGATAGTTAGATAGATACTCAGTCATTGTGTCATACCTTATTATCCATAATAGTATCAACAGGAATCAATAACCCTCCTTCCAATTTACCAACACAGACCTATACACTGTAACAAGATTTCTTCCCCACTATAAGAGAAGAGATGAATACAATGTCAGCACGTTTTTGTCAGCCCTAGATAGCTAGATAGATATTCAGTCATTGTGTTATATTTTCCTAAACGCATTAAGCTCCAAGTGGTTTAGCTACGACAATCAGCAGCCAGCCAGCCCTCACATACAGTATTATTCCCATAGCAGATGTCTCCCATTAGCGTTACACCAAGGCTTTGTAAGATTCCACAGTCTTATCTTCAATCCAAAACTTAAGTAGAAAAGGACAACACAATGGGGAAGAAAAGGTGGTGGTGGTGGTTGGTTGGTTCACACAGTCACCTTATTATCAACACCCACTTCTGAGTATCATTATGTATGCATGGCGGATACATACATACTCATATATACATACACATGATTATATGTATATGTTGTCTGAAGGTCCCAAATGTATTCCTCTCTCTCTCTCTCTCTCTCTCTCTCTCTCTCTCTCTCTCTCTCTCTCTCTCTCTCTCTCTCTCTCTCTCTCTCTCTCTCTCTCTCTCATGCGTTCCCAATTTGCATCTTGTAATTATAGGTAAACAGGGCTGGAAGGTAAGGAGGAGGAGGCTGTGAACGAGTGCATGAGAGGTAGGCAGACAGGCAGGCAAGCTGGGGGCAAGGTAGTAGTAGTAGTAGAGAGAGATAAGACGCGAAGCAAGGAAGCTACTGTAAAGGAAACAATACAAAAGTTAGGTAAGAGAAGGAGAAAGTTAGGAGTGTGCATGGCAGGGAATATTACACCATACTGCATCTTAATATGAGAGAGAGACAGAGAGACAGAGAGACAGAGAGACAGAGAGAGAGAGAGAAAGAGAGAGACAGAGACAGACAGACAGAGACAGAGACAGGAGCTAATATAGATAAAATAATGTCTCAGTAAAATTACAAAGCCATCAGAGGATATAAAGTTATGAATTATGTACAGGACAATGTACTGTACTGGTGAGGCAACACCACTGACCACTACAACCATTAAGGGGGAATTTGTGTGTGTGTGTGTGTGTTGGTAATTGTGGAGCAACTGAATCCTCCAAACTATTCCAAGCAACAGAACAAAGCACCCATTATCTTTGCTCTTCTGGTCCTGTTTCCTGTCATACTTTAATTGGAGGAATCAAGACACTCCAATGTACCAAAACAAGAATTACTACCACCTTTAGAGCACCGTCCAATGATATGAAAATTGGAAAAAGAAAGAGAGAAAATGAAAGAGAGAGAGATATATACTGTATATATAGATAGATAGATATAGTTTAATAGATAGATAGATATAGATAGAGGGGACGAAAGAAGAAACAAATAAAGGACATAGAATGAGATGGAAGGGATAGATGGACGAAGTAGACTGAAAGGAGAGACATACAGCCAAGGAGTTAAAAGAGCGAAGAGAAGAGGGGACAGATAATCATGCAGGAAGGCAGGCAGAGTAGAGGAGGTAAAGTGGACGAGACAAAAGAAAGTGGAGATACAGGAGGCAGAGCTGAAGAAACACACACACACACAGTCAGGCAGAGAGGAGAGACACAGGAAGCAGAGTGGAGATACAGGAGGCAGAGCTGAAGAAACACACACACACACAGGCAGGCAGGCATAGAGGAGAGTGGAGAAGGAGCTATATAGATTCACAGAGTGGAGAAGGGAAGCAAAATGAAGGACGAAACAGAAGAGTAGGGAGGGAGGGAAGGAGGGCAGTGTGGAAGAGGAGGCAGAAAGGAAAATGAGACAGAAGAGATTAAAGGGCAGAGTGGAGGAGACAGAAGGCAGACAGTGAGGCAGACAGGCATGAGAGGGAATTGGGGTGAGGGGGGGGGGGAGAGAGGGGTCGCCGCGCCATGCCACGGTCCGTCTGCACTGAGAGAGAGGGTTTGTTTCATGATTAACTTGCAAATGTGTTGAAGTTTGTTGTGGCGTGAACTCACAACACCGTCTGCCTGCCTTTATTGTGAGGGATAACACACGCTCTTAAACCCACCCAACACCGGAATGGAGTATGTACAGTATGTATGTATTGATGATTTGGGAACAGAGTATAGGGTATTGTGGGGAAGAGGCAAGTACTGCTGGGCTGAAAGAGTATATACTATGAGGAAGGAGTAATGGTAAAAACACGTAGAACTAACACCAAGATCAAGAATATTATTTCACACTAAACAAAGTATTGAAGTACGGTAGATGAAAGAAGTTAAGCAGCATTTTTAAGGGGATAAAGTACATGTCTAAGGCACGTAGTTTAACCAAAAATAAGGGCCCTTACTGTAGCTAAATGAATCCTCCAAAATAATCCAGGCCATAGAATCCTTCAGTATTTCTAATAGGGAATCTGTTGCCTGGAGTAGTTTGGAGAATTCATAGACCTCTAGTATGGTCCCTTATTTCTTTTTTAAACTACGGGCCTAAGTGTTGCCTTACTGTGTTGTGTTATCCCTGACATACAGAGGTACCCGTCCCTCCAAGACTTTAGAAATGGGTCATGTGAAATATGTGTGCCTTCACCTTTAAGGGAGTGAGTGGTTGCGTGGACTGGTATGTACTGTACCTGCAAGTTGATGGGTTTCTGCAGCCAGGGTATTGTATGTAGCTGCTACACTAATGCCCTCTGAGCGACGGTGAATGCAGTTACATGCAGAACTGATTTCTTTCCATTCATGCATGGTTATCCGGGACTCTCAATATTTCCTACATAGAACACGTCAACTCTGGAATATTCTATCTCTACCCATCTTTCCCCTTTACTACGACTTATACACTTTCTGATGCAATGAGCTACGTCTGAGTAGTGATGTGGGAGATTATTGTCCTTCATTTGGTGCCATGTAATATAGGCTTGTGGGTCTTAATGTTGCCAGAGCTGTATCCCAGAGTATAGTGGCCAGAATACTTAGTGAGTTTAGTGACATCAATGACAACATTAAAACACTCCACTAATTTCATTACTTTTTTCTCAGTGCTTCCGTGAGGTCTAGTGTGATATTCTTAAAGTTGTTTTGATCATCCAAGATGTGGTCGAGTTTACGTACAGTACGTCTATGGCCAAGAAGGTTGGTGAAATATTGTACTATCGCCCTTTGTCCCTTGTGCTCACAGTATCAAATCTCCATCCAAATTCCTAGACTTGCTGGCCAACAACAAAATTTCATTCTTATTCTGCCACTGATGAAGTACGAACCTGCAAGGGTCGGAAACCCGTTCTGTCCACATGAAATATGGAGACATCTTACGACAACTGCCTGGAGAGGCAATACAAACTATTAGAAGAAACGAGAATGTTGACAAGAAACTCTGCTATAATGAACTTGCCAATACACTCAACGAAATATGTCTGAGAGAATCTCATGCCCATAATATCTCGTGCCTGTTTTTGTGTGTGTAAGTGTGTATAATATACTCACACATACACACAAAAAACAAGTATATATATATATATATATATATATATATATATATATATATATATATATATATATATATATATATATATATATATATATATATATATATATATATATATAATAGTTCTGTGTACGTGTTTACCTTTACAAGTCTGGGCACAATTCTCACAGTGAACTCGTCGCATCTGAAAATTTATATCACCTGAATCCGTAAGTGAAACGAAACTAACGCTAAATATTTCCAGGCACATCCTGCTGTAGAACTGAATATATAACTGTATATATAACCTGCAGTTCTAGAATATTATATATATGTAATATAAACCTAAGTATGAGGAAAAGAAATATGAATTTAAATGAGAATGAAGAAATATGACTATGCTAGTCCTTGAAGACCTTGTAGAAAGAGAGGGAAGGAGACAGAAATAGATGGAATAAAACATGAAGGAAAGGGCAAAACAGAAACAGTAGAATCGAGGACAAAGAATGGCTTTGGACCGAAGGGGCACCAAAATCCACAAAGTACTCCACACATCCTTATCGACAATACCTATGTGGTAACTTTAGACTTAGAGGATCGTTTTAAAATACGTTTTATATTGAGTTATTGGAGAGCAAATGATTCCTCCACACTGTACTACGAAACAGAATCAGTAGAATACAGAGACGTGTTTACTGTCATAGTTTGGAGGACTCCGTAGCCCATCAACTTATCTCATATATCGAACTTCCTTTAATTAAAGATGTGTTGTCATGTAATGTTAGCAATGTATGTGTGTTCAAGGATTAAGGGCAGTAAGATAATCCACGTAAATTAAAAATAAATACTGTATATTGTAATGATATAAATAGTTCACTTTTGAATATGTATGTTCGTATATAATCATACTCCTATCGTAGAAATGGAGCCCGAATAGATATTATACACATTAATAATAAATATCACTAAGGTATTCACAGAACCTGTAACAGGATTCACGGATTTACCATTACGCCAGAAAGTTGCTTGGAATTCTCATTTCAACTCGTTAAAAGAATATTGCTCTCAACATTACAGTTCTATGCTTTCCTTTTTGTATTTCAAATCTTAATCTGGGAAACGCCGAGTACTTTAACTTGTAGGATAAATGAATTGCTCAGTACATTTTTTCTTTCCTTGTGGACTAACGCATATTCCTAGTGATATATTTGCATATTAAGAAATGAAAAAAAAAAAAAAAAAAAAAATATATATATATATATATATATATATATATATATATATATATATATATATATATATATATATATATATATATATATATATATATATATATATATATATATATATATATATATATATATATATAAAATACTGACTTCTGTCCCTGATGTCTCCTATTTGACACTAAGGAACACACACACACACACTCACACTGTTTAACAAATTCTTAACATTCACTGTTGAACATAAGGTGAATTACATAGGATAGCTTTTGGTCTCTGTAACAATGGTGCAAACACAAAAAAAAATCTCAAAAACATCCCCAAGACTTTATGTAGATCATTACTCCCCATGCAGCTGTAAGACTATTGATCATGCCTGTACAGTGGGCAGCATAAGTTTGCTTCATTTCCACCTACGTATGTATGAGCAATGTTGATGTTGTAACACTGTTTGAATGCAGAGATGACAGATACACTATTTTTTCACGTGGTAAATTACATATGTTGTTAGAATAGAAACTGAGTCAGAATGTATCTATCTGGTCATATTAGCATTATTTAACTCATGAGATGGACGGCGAATATATGCTGCCGACTGTACAGTTGCCCACACCTGCCTCTGGTACGCCTCGCTACTTGTGAGATATCTAAAACAGGAAGGGAAGTGATTAAAAGTTCTATTGTTGACAAGCAGACAGTAATAATATTATACTGTCTGCCTGTCAACAAACTACATTTTTTTCACTTTCCATTCTCTTATAGCCACCTCACAAGTAACGAACCATACAGTACCAGCTTCATGTGTGGCCAACTGTACATTTTTTTGTTATGCATATTATTCCAGAAAGGTACAAGAGGTGAGGCGCATAACGCTAGCTTGGTTATCCAGCACTTGCCATTCACTCTGGGATTTTACCACACTGCGACACCCACACTGCTGAGAATTACTGCATTTCACGCCTCTGTTCTGGTTTTATTAGCGAATTTGGCGGGGTGCAGAGGGGGACAGTAATGGTCAGAGCCGCGGCGCACGAGGCTTGAATCTCGACCTAAACGTTGCTTGGATTAAGGCATGGACGGTGGTGAGAGAGAGAGAGAGAGAGAGAGAGAGAGAGTGGTGCGTCAATAAGGAAGGGTGAAGGAAGAAGTGAGAGAGGGCAGACGAAAGAGAATATAACAAAAAACAAAAACACAAAACTCAAATAGAATTAGACCTGCTGTTGGTTCTTTAAGATGGTAATTCGCTTTGGTTACATTGGTGTGCCTTGATTCCTCCATAGTATGCCAGGAAACAGGACCATATAGGGCAAAAATAATGGTGTTCTGTTGTTGCTTGGAATAGTTTGGAGGATTCAGTTGCTTCAGATTTACCAACAACAACAACAACAACTATAGTAGAGAGAGAAAAGGATAGAATAGTGTAAGATTCTTTCCTCTCTCTCTCCACACACACACACACACACACACACACACACACACACACACACACACACACTAACAACAATCACTCCACCAGCTTTGGCAACGAAACAATTGGAAGGGAGTCCTGGCTGTATGAAAAACCTGTATGTGGAATTGGAGGGGCAGGAAAGAACAGAGGAAAGTGGTTCTAGTCTACAGTCAATACAACAAACAATACATACGAAAATAGAAATAATGTTTAGCGCCAACCGAATATCTTCTACAGTGAGAGTTCGCGATACTTGTCTGTAGAATTTTCTTGAAAATTTCTATTGTATTCATATATAATTTAAAGACTTCGATTTGGAAATTTCGTAATCTGCGTTTTATTAAGCTGATTTACATTTAACTCTTTAAGCATCTACAGTAATTTTTTTTTTTTTTTTTTTTTTTTTTTTTACTGTACAATACATTTTTATTTATTCTATCTATGTCCTTTTTGAAGCATTGTGGCCAAAACTGGACATAATATTTAAGGTGGGAGTGACTATACTCTGTTTAAAATTTTCGTTCCACTGTCCTCTTATGCTTAGATAGTTAGATAGATAAATAAATATAAATAGAAATAGATAGATGATATATAGATAGATAGATATATATAGAGATAGATAGAAATAGATAGATATATATAGATAGATAGTGATAGATAGATAGATATAAATAGAGATAGATAGATATAGATAGATAGATAGAAATAGATAGACATAGATAGAGATAGATAGAAAGAGATAAATAGATAGATAGTAAGTGGAACACAAATTTTGAACAGAGTATAGCGAGTTTTATAGCATAAGGATATTTTTCTCTTATTTGAATTTGACGTGTTTTCTAAAAATCCGACGAGTTTGTTTTGTTTGTGGTTTTTAATACTGATGTCCACTCGTGATACATAATTTCTGACCAGAGTGTGAGGAGCAGAAAGCTTCGAATCGCCTGGTATTGTTCATTTCCCCACCCAGTACACCTATAGAGGCTGATGTGTTCGACTGCAGGGTGTGTGTGTGTGGTGCCTGCCGTTCGTCTCTGGTCAGAAATTATGTATCACGAGTGTACAGTGGAGATTTGGCTCTTTGTCGCTTGTCACAATAATCCCAAGATAATTTTTTCCTTTTCCACATTTGACAATTGTGGAAAGGAGAAGGAGGAAGGGGAAGAGGAAGGAAGGAGGGGGGAATGAAGGAGGGGGGATGAGGGAGGGAGGAATGAGGGAGGGAGGAAGGAGGGGTGTGAGAATAAGGTGATAGGAAGGAAGGAAGGAAGGAGAAGAAAGTGTGAATAGAGGAGGAAAGACGAAGGAAGGGAGAGTGAGAAAGAAAGAAGTGGTAATGAGGAAGTAAGGCAGGAATGAAAGGAGGGAGAGTAAAAGAAAAGTAAAGTAAGTGTAGATAGAAAGTAGTCATGTACTGGGATATACTCTCTCTCTCTCTCTCTCTCTCTCTCTCTCTCTCTCTCTCTCTCTCTCTCTCTCTCTCTCTCTCTCTCTCTCTCTCTCTCTCTCTCTCTCTCTCTCTCTCTCTCTAAGTCCCCATCACCAACACCACCACCACCACGTTTTATTCTGCAGCCAAGTTATATACCAACTCTATTATTGGCCAGGCATTCCTCACGTTTCATGGCAAGTTAATTAGCACCGTATCTCTCCCTTAATGAAGACACGAGACTAGCCAGCATACATGCAGTAGTATTTCCCCTTCCCCCTTGCTTGCTACCACCAGAACAACAAGAAGATATGCTATTAGGGTTAATGATTATAATCGTTGGCAAGAAGCAGTTTGACCTTCCATTACGCCGCCTTAATAGTCTTTCCAGGATAGTCATAGCAAGAGAACTATTTATTTTACAAAAGGGGAACGAATAGGTTGAAGTCTACTTATAGTTCCTACAAACCAAGCTAGAAAACAGTCAAACCTCAGTGTTATATATATAAGGGATTGGCTTCGTGGCATAGCATGGAGGAATCACCAGAACACTTTATATATTTATTGAGAAGGGTTTATTCACCTTGGAGATCAAGATATATTTAATGCAGAGCTTTTGGTTCCTTCAAACTACACTATATAACCAATGATGATGCTTTATTTATAAGGGGATATTGCGGATTTATTAAGGACCCTGTGATCGTGTACGAGAATTGGAGGCTTCTGATTCCTCCACACTATGCCATGAAACAAACTCCTTCAATACAGGTAGAGTTACGTGACAATGTTTGAAGGGCTCTCTTACCTACAATTTTCTCACTACATCCCAGGGACCCTTAAATCTGGAGCAACTGATTCTTTCAAACTATTCCAAGCAACTGATTTCTATTATTTTTTGTCAGTCTGGTCCAGTTTCTTATGATACTTTAGAGGAATATGTTGCTCCAGATTTACCATTACTACACAACCCCCTTTAATACTTGGGTGATTTGTTTACTGGTGTAGTTTGTTTGAGTCAGAAACCCTCCAATTAA
This sequence comes from Petrolisthes manimaculis, assembly GCA_034508575.1. NCBI lineage: Eukaryota > Metazoa > Arthropoda > Malacostraca > Decapoda > Porcellanidae > Petrolisthes > Petrolisthes manimaculis. The sequence continues at coordinate 160,757 of JAWZYT010001818.1, read as the reverse complement.
GTCCAAACTAATGATCCCTTTTAAACTGCAGTGTTATGTTAATAATGTTATGAGAGAAAACTATGTTTTAGAAAATAAAGAGGATATTTTTATGCCGAGGAATTGGAGGACTTATGATTCTATCAAAAGATGCCACAAAACAGAAACACCTATATTATTATAACACTAAAGGCCCGTCCACACCAGGATACTTTGTATGGAGACATTGTTTGCAAACTGTATGCAAACTGTTTGGAAACAGTTTGGAAACAGTTTGCATACAGTTTGGAAACAGTTTGCAAACTTTATGCAAACTGTTTGGAAACATTATTTCCAAACAGTATGCAAACTGTATGGAAACTGTTTCCAAACTGTTTCCAAACAGTTTGCATACAATATTTCACGTGTATCTGTTTCCCATCCAGAATGGAAAACATTGTGGGTGTGTGTGTGTGTTTTCCCGCGAGCGGGTGTGTGCAGCGGGTGGCGACTGTCCACTTGCAAGATATCTCAGTGTAATAGCCAATCTGATGTCGTGTGTAATGGCCTTTCTGTATTTTGTATTCCTTCTAGATATTTTCGGAGCCACCATCCGTAAAAGTATCTCAAAGTCACTAGTGGACATCCGAAGAAAATTGATGAAACCTGCTCCATCTAGTCTCAAGTCCTCCAGAAGCAATTTACCATGAACGGATCCTTTTTCTAAAAACTTTCTCACCCATGTCTTTCTCTTTTTCTTGCCCTTCCTTGACTTCAACAATAGTGCCAAGTAAAATACAGAGGCTGCTGTAGCAACCTCTACACTAATCGCAGGCATGACGACAACTGAGGTCTGGACAGGAAACATTGTTTTAATTTTTTTCCAAACAGTTTGCAAACTGTTTGGAAACTGTTTGGAAACTGTTTGGAAACAGTTTGCAAACTGTTTGGAAACAGTTTGCAAACAAGTTTTCGGAAACAGTTTGCATACAGTTTGCAAACAATGTCTCCTTACAAAGTATCCTGGTGTGGACGGGCCTTAAATTACACACACACACACACACACACACACACACACATATATATATATATATAAGAGGTCTTGGGCTTGGACTCGGGTTCGCTAAGAATTGTGGATTGCGAGAGTACATGTGTTTTCCTCACAATATTAAATTTAAAAAATATACAAAAGAACCAAAAACAAGTATTAAAATAATGAAACTGAAAAAAATTTGTTTTTGTTTTTAGAAACACTTAGATGCTTATGGAAACATAACATGCAAACTAACTTTTCAGTTCATAAAAAGTAATTCTGAGGAACAGTTCCCCTTCAATTTTCCAACTTTTTATAGTTTTTCATTTATAATTTTGTGTGTTCTATTCATACTGACAATATTATATGTGAGTAAATAACCTTTAACCTGACCTTTCCTGACCCAACCCAACCTAACCTCTTCTAAATCTGTCTTAATTAATCACTTTTTTTTCTCTCTGTCTGACGTAGGAATGATGCAAATACTTCGTTATCGTTGCTGTAGCCAAACCACTTATCTGTAAATCTTAGTAACACTCTCTACTCCTTGTTCCAATTTTAGGGCAACATAGCCAACCTGGTGTCCCTGTACCGTGTGAGCCTTGGTGAGTGTTGAGGTGGGTTGTTATAATGAGAGCCAGGGAACGCTCGTATCCCAGGCTTAGACTTCGTTATGCAGCCAACACCATCACAGAAAATAATAAAGGTTAAAATATAAATGTGAAAAGGTGCAACATGGAGACTTCCAGTAATGATCGCTCCACAAATTTATGGACAAATTATTTCGAGGAGAATTCTGGCACGATAAAAACTACTATAGTGTATATATATGTATATTTATATATATATATATATATATATATATATATATATATATATATATATATATATATATATATATATATATATATATATATATATATATATATTCGCTAGGTTCATAAATACATTTAATACATCTTTAACCTAGGGAGTATGTACCGACCTCCTCATTTATTGTCATATTCCAATTGGTAATGTAATACAATCCAGGATAGATTAACCTCAAAATAAACACCACTATGTACTTATCAGCATCAATATCCCATTTCCCATTATTCATGAGGGGGGAGGGGACGTTAAGGATAATTATACTGTAGTGCCAGGGGGTAGGAAAAGGAAACCAAATACAGAGAGTATAGATAGACATAGTACCCAGTGAAATGGGTTGCAGGAGTAGGGGGACAGGCTTGGGTGATTAGGGGGGTGCAGGAATAGGGGGACAGGCTTTCTACCTACCCCAAGCCTGTCCCCATATTCCTGCACCCCCCCCCCCCAAGCCTGTCCCCTACTCCCACCCACCCTTAATTAAATGTCTCAATTACCGCTAAACTAAGAAAAAAAAATATCACATCAATAGAGTATTTTCTTTTCAGAATTAATAAAGCATGCATAGGCTAAATTTTTGGGTAAAAAATTCCGGACACCCATAATATATATATCAATCATGTATAGAGTTCGTCATCCACTTTTTATTATTATTATTATTATTATTATTGAATCAGATAGAATGAAGGAAAAACAAAATCAATGAAATCAAAGTCCATGTTCCTATTAAGTTTTGTGTTGGTAAATATGGAGCAACTGAATCCTCCATACTATTCCAAGCAACAACAAAACACCATTATTATTGTTCTTCTGGTCCTGTTTCCTAGCATACTTTGGAGGAATCAAGGCACTCCAATGTACCAAATAGGAATTACCACCAGGAAGGAATTACAACAGAATCTATGCTAAATCTATATTCACATTGTGTTACTCTCACCTAACCTGTGTTTCTGTGAGGGGATTGCACATGGCCTTCTTAATTAAGTAAGGGAGTATTTATTTATTGGTACTGTTGGCCACACATGAAGCTGGTACAGTATGGCTGGTTACTTGTGAGGTGCTTGGCTACAAAAGAAAGGAAAGTGAAAAAAGATGTAGTTTGTTGACAGGCAGACAGTAAAATATTATTACTGTCTGCTTGTTAACAAACTATAACTTTTGCTCACTTTCCTTCCTGTTGTAGGTATCTCACAAGTAGCGAGGTGTACCAGATTCATGTGTGGCCAACTGTACATTGGAGTGCCTTGATTCCTCCAAAGTATGCTAGGAAACAGGACCAGAAGAGCAAAAGTAATGGTGTTCTGTTGTTGCTTGGAATAGTTTGGAGGATTCCGTTACTCCAGATTTACCAATATAAAACTTCCCCCTTAAACATATTGACTATTATCTAAAATAAAATATTAATAATATATATACTGTATGTATATATTTGAATCTAAAGGCCTTAATTATGTATTCACAGTTAAATTTACTAAGCTTCAAATTCATTGAAAAATATGATGCATTTTTGCGTTTAAGCCTTAAGAATGTAATAATATATCCAGAAAACGACATTTTGTATTTTTTTTTAGACAATGTTTATTATACTAGGGGTAATTATGTTAATTTAATGTGTCCACAGTTTCGTACAGCCACAATCAAATATCCACCACCGACACTTTCCTTCCATCTTAGTAAATATCTTGGTAATAAAGAACCAAGGTGTAAGGTGTTGTTGTATGATTATACTTTGATATGATGCTGATTTATTTGCACGATGGAAGGAAAGTGTCAATGGTTATTTGATTATGGCTGTACATTACTTTGTATATACTAACAGCAACATTTCTGACGGTCTTTAGATATGAAATTCTCTATCTATGAATGTGAAAAACAACTTGAGGGATTCTGGTAATCAACTTAAATTTAAAAAGAGAGTTAATTTTTTTTTTTTTTTTTCACTTATACAAATGCATGATGATGATGTTGTTGAATGTGAGGAGCAAGTGAAAGCATTTTGTTTTGTCACTGGATAAAATTCATTGTACACTCGTGATACATAATTTCTAACCAGAGTGTGAGGAGCAGAAAGCTTCGAATTGCCTGGTTTTGCTCATTTCCCCACCCAGTACACCTATAGAGGCTGAGTTTGAATGCAGGGTGTGTGTGTGTGTGTGTGTGTGTGTGTGTGGTCAAAAATCACGAGTGTACAGCCACAATCAAATATCCACACATACTTTTCTTCCATCGTGCAAGAAATAAATCAGTATTATATCAAAATATAATCATATACAACAAAACCTTACGTCAACTCAACCCCTTCAATTATTATTATTATGAGGTGCTGCAAAATCATACATACACGTGTTGTTCTTTAATACCAAGATTATTATTTACTACGATGGAAGGAAAGTGTCGGTGGTGGATATATGATTGTGACTGTACCTGTATATATGTACTATAACATGTACTTTGAATATTGTGTTGAAAATTTGATGCTCTGTAAGTATAATACAGCTCGTATTTTAATTACTGTTAATGTAGGCATATTAATTACTTTTTTTTTCCATTTATCACTTAACTGCTGCCTGTAATTCTGAACAGCTTATTTATTTGTTAAGATACATTATTTGTTGTCTGTCAAAGAACTCAGACTCGACAGACCAGACCAGACCAGGCCATTATTATATATTATTCATATTGCTTTTACATGATATTATTTATACTGGTTTTATGTGAGGTTATATTGGCAATAGAATGACTTTACTTTACTTTACTTTACTTTAATTTACTTTACTTTACTTTACACACATGAACACACACATAAAAAAAATTTACTTGCACACAAAGAACAAAACTTTAATATCAGACTAAATGGACCAACTCAGTCGAACACAGAATGAATCGTTCCTTGTCCAACCATTATTACTTCTGTCCTTCATTCGTCAAGCCTTCATCCATTTGTGAATAATATAATTAAGGGGGTGTGGTAGTAGGGGGACAGGCTTTCTACCCACCCCAAGCCTGTCCCCCTATTCCCGCACCCCCTTAAGGACCCTGTGATTGTGTATGAAAATTGGAGGCTTGCTTCTGATTCCTCCAGACTATGCCACGAAACCATCTCCTTCAATGTAGATGGTGTTTCATGGCAATGTTTGAAGGACTCACTAACCTCCAATTTTCTGATTACAAATGTAACCTTCTGTGCACTATAACAACAAAACTGAATCCCTACTCATTTAATTAAGGGAGAAGTTTTGTGTTGGTAATTCTGGAGCAACTGAATCCTCCAGACTATTCCAAGCAACAGAACACCTTTATTTTTGCCCCTCTGGTCCTGTTTCCTAGCATATATACTTTGGAGGAATCAAGGCACTCCAATGTATGTACCAAAAAAAAAAATACCTCCTTAATGGGGTGGTCAATCTGGAGCAAATGATTCCTCCAAACTATTCTAAGCAACAGGATACCTTTATTTTTCTTCATCTGCGTCTGTTCCGTAGCATACTTTGGAGGAATCATAGCACTACAGTCTATTTTTCCTGCTCTCGTGCTCACAATGTAAACAACACATTTTACAGCTTATTAATTAATAGCGTGTAAGGCACTCACGCTACTTGAATAAATAACCGATACAGGATAATATTTATAATATTGAAGTACAAACTTTTTAGCTGTCTTCTGATGTACAGCCACAATCAAATATCAGCCCACACTTTCATTCCATCGTAGTAAATAATATTATTATCTTGGTAATAAAGAACAACACGTGTATGTATGATTTTGCAGCACCTCAGTATAATAATAATTGAAGGGGTTGAGTTGACGTAAGGTGTTGTTGTATGATTATAGTTTGATATGATACTGATTTATTTGGACAATAGAAGGAAGATGTCGGTGGTTATTTGATTGTGGCTATATTTGTGAAGACTAAATGGACATTAATTTTGTAGGATGGGTGGCAAGCTCAAATTGACAGCAACACAAAATTCACTTATACACCCTATTTTTATATCTGACATTGTTTTCATGCTCTGATTTCGTTATAAAACATGTTAGAATTACATTTTTCAAAACACCAATATGAAATTAAAAATGTCACTCTCGTTTTTACGTACAATATTTGATAATTACAGGAAAATGGGTGGTGTCAATTTATGTCATCATTCACGGATATAGGGTTACTGAAGCAGATTACTTTCTGGGATAGTTTGGATGAATCAATCAAGGAAATGATCATTTGCTTTGGGTAAATTGGAGGTCTATAGATTCCTTTAACATATTTCAGTAAACAGACCTTTTCTTCTCTATACGAATAGGGAATAAGTATTCTTACACTGTACAGAGGCTTTATAGACTCCACATACTAACTATTATATACAGTAGTAGGGTATTGTCATTATATATACATACAAACACTTGTTACACACACTGTAACATTGTCGCTGTACACACAGTCATACTGACACAGTAACAAGAGAGTTTCACACAGTATACACAGTAGCACAGTTACTATTACACAGTATTACTAGAGTTGTCACCAGTTGTACAGTCGGTGGTAAAAGTGGTGTCGCCTCACCTGCTTCACCGAGACGCACAGTGTTCATGGACTCGAGAAATGTGTATGTTTCCTTCACCTAATAATCTCTAGTCTGTGAACATTGTGTGCCTCAGTGAAGCAAGTGTGGCGACAGGACTATTGCCGCCAACTGTACTGTCGCTATATACAGTACAGTACACAGTAGTAAGTAGTACTATCACATAATCTATTGAAATGTACAGTTGAATAAGTAGAAAGTGAAAAGAAAAAAAAGTTTATATGGCTATATATTTCAGTTCTTTGAAATAAACCCTGGTATTTTTATCACTAAGATCCAATGTAAAGTGGAAAGTGACTGACTGCAATTTTAAGTGGTTGACTGATGTGGTCATATACACTCATATTTTACTTACACTTTCTACTTGCTCAACTGTACACGGTTATACTGTCGCTACATATACAATAGTGACGACATAATATATATACAAGTGTGAACAAAGAAGAAAAAGGAATACAAAAAAGTTTCGAGAAGGAATAAGAAATGACCAGGTTGGTTGGTAAGGAGAGAGGCAGCATAATATTATGGTGGGTGAAAATTGGCTTGGCCTTTATGGTATATTCTTGGGATGTTGTGTACTGCAGGAGCTGGTTGCTTGGTGGGTTATCTCCACTCTGCCGAGGCTCTTACCCAAATATTCTTTGCCTAAATGAACGCTGGATTTCCACAGCGAATTATAATTATTATGTGTTGGTGCGAGGTACAGTTGGACACATGAGTGGGTGGTACAGCCCAGGTGAAATATGGTCTATTTCTGCCAATATCAAGTTCCTTATTAGTGTCAAATAGGAGACATCAGGGGCAGAAGTCAGTATTGTGGATGGTAATATAAAGCAAGTACCTGATGATAGACACTGGTTACTCAAATGGGACAAGTATCTTTCACCTGGGCTGTACCATCCATTCATGTGTCCAACTGTACATACAGTTGGTGGAAAAAGTCCTGTCACTTCACCTGCCTCACCGAGGCACGTGATGTTCATAGACTCGAGATGATTAGATGTAGAAAACGTGTGTATTTCTCGAGTTGTATAGCTGCTGTTGTAGTGTATTAATCCTTAAAGGAACCAGATGATGGATAGTTCATGGTGACGATGTTTGGATTATCTAATATTCTCAGTTCTTATGTAATTGTTCCTCAAGTGTCAGTGAAGTCAGTAATGTAGAGGTTGTTGTTCGTAATTATCAGAGTGTTGAGTTTGACCCCTGAGTAAGGTAAAGGTCTCTCCTACCAATATTATCACAACATTCATAAACTGGCCACAGGTGCATGGCATAATATTATGTTCCCATACTATTGTCTCCTTCATTTATCATCTTAATAGTAAAGCACATCCTGATTTATAGAGCATTATAATGTAATATTCAGCACCATGAAATTTAGCAAATTAATACTGCAGGAATCATTTGGTGCTTATTATTTCATTCACACACACAAAAAAAAAATTGCTCGCATACAGATTATTATTTCATTGTCATTCGTTTCGCTCAGCATACAAACCTGCCAACCTCCATTACCATCTCTCTCAGTAGTGAGTGTTTCAGATACGTGTCTCGGACCCAAGTTTGTGGTTCACACCTGGGAGAGGAAGAGCTGACAACACAGTAGTGGCCTTCGTGGCAGTGGACCCGGCTGTACTACACAGATGAGGACGACAAGCGGACTCACAGCTTTTAGTCCTCATCTTTCTGGATATAGAAACAAAAATCTGTGTGTGTTGGTGCTCATTATGCTGTACCGTACACTGCCATGAGAGAAGGCGGAATGTTTCCTTTACCTGAGAGAGTACATAATGCTAATCAAATCTTCAAAACCACGAGAGCGTAAACTCGGGACATTACAAACTCCGTGCAGCAGCAGCTGGTATAATTAGTGCATCTTTTACTTACAAACTCCGTTATATCGCCTGGTGAGGTTGGTTGTTTCTCTATACTGTACACTCGTGATACATAATGTCTGACCAGAGTGTGAGGAACAGAAAACTTCCAATGGCCTGGTATTGTTGATTTCCTCACTCAGTGCACATAATTATAGAGTGACAGAAGGGAAGCAACCATGAAGCTCCACTATCACATCTATTGCCACACACGGTAACACGGGAAGCACCAAACATCTGGTGCCTTCACTCAATAATATTCGGGGACTTGGCAGCACTATATTTGTGAGAGGAATGTCAAATGAGTATTGTGATCAGAAAATTATTGTCAGGTGCTAATATATTTTGTGAGAGTATGAAAATTTACTGACATTTAAAGTAGTTTGTTGTTATGGGTAGCAAGCCGACCCTTACAGTAAGATTGAAACAGAAAGGAGTTCAGTTTGCAAGCCAGTACAGACACACACTGAAGTAAGAAAATAATACTAGTGAAAGTTAATGTTCAGTGCTGAGAGTATACGTTGAAGTGAGACATCAAGTGCCAGGCTGTTTGATCCACACATCATCAAAACTCAGGTATGTTGTGAGGTAGTTTTGTGGTACACTCGTGATACGTAATTTCTGACCAGAGTGTGAGCAGAAGAAAGCTTCGAATCGCCTGGTGTTGCTAATTTCGGTAAAAATTTAGGAGTATTTTTACAAGTTGCCACAACTCGATTTCAAAATTTTTACTATTATCAGTGTTTATATTTCACTATTACAAACAACTTTTCTATATACCATTTCTTCTGCAAATGCTGCATAACGGTAGTTACCTCTTATAGTCAGGTCCCGGTAGTCTGCACAAGTTAGGTCCCGGTAGTGTGTCCCAGTCCAGATTAGGTTAGGTTAGGTCCCGGTAGTGCGTCCCAGTCCAGATTAGGTTAGGTCAGGTCAGGTGAGGTCTGACTAATTTCTACTGTATATTTTTTCCTGCTTAGGTCCCGGTAGTCTGCCCAGGTTAGGTCCCGGTAGTCTGCCCAGATTAGGTCTCGGTAGTCTGCCCTGGTTAGGTCCCGGTAGTCACACTAAATCCTTCTAGAAAATATATTGTTTTCCAGTGAAATCCTGTTGCGGCAACTTGTAAAAATTTACCGTTTTTGTATCCAATTATTCTCGTAAATTATACATTTTGTTAGTTTTCATATTCCCCTTTTACCCCTACAATCTTGGGGGAGAGCGTTGGGAATTCTGGGTTTTGGGTTGGGGGAAAACACGTAATTTAGCTTATTTCACATTGAAACTGATTTGCTGAACTAAATAAATGTCGAAAAATGGAAAACCCGAGCCAAGTTTTACAGCCACTTTAACCAACCTGACCTGACCTAACCTAGACCTAACCCTAACAACCTTCAGTCCTAACCCTAACAACCTTCGGTCCTAACCCTAACAACCTTCGGTCCTAACCCTAACAACCTTCGGTCCTAACCCTAACAACCTTCGGTCCTAACCCTAACAACCTTCGGTCCTAACCCTAACAACCTTCGGTCCTAACCCTAACAACCTTCGGTCCTAACCCTAACAACCTTCGGTCCTAACCCTAACAACCTTCAGTCCTAACCCTGACAACCTTCGGTCCTAACCCTGACAACCTTCGGTCCTAACCCTAACAACCTTCGGTCCTAACCCTAACAACCTTCGGTCCTAACCCTAACAACCTTCGGAGACAACCTTGGTCTACTCTAGACTGAGAGGTATTATCTTGCAAAGTTTCCCAAAGTTTAGGGAGAAATAACTAAATAACATGAAACTTGAGAAATACTGATGTTAAATATATTTCAAATACATAAATAATGTGTTAATAATACATTTGTCTGTTGTCATTACGGGCAGTTTGATTAAAAAGACCTTACCATTTTGTTTTCATTATACTTATACGTAACCCCTCGATCATTTCTCCGTCTCCTAGGCTGAAGAATAATGATTTAGTATAGTTTAGTTTTTGCATGTATGTGCCAGAAAGCATTCATTCAATATTAGCAACATTTTATTAACATTGTAGCAATATTTTAGCAACATTATACACCATTACCCAACGTCCTTCATTTCGCAAACTACAGTAAAGAGAAAAATATATATATTGCTTGATAAAATATAATTAGAGTGTGTGTCATTATTATCACACACACACACACACACACACGTTATTTATTAAACAATGATTTTCTTTATTGATAACGACCCTTTATTGACAATGATTCTACATCATCATATCAGTGTGTTGTTATTTTGTCTCTCTCTCTCTCTCTTGCATATTTACTCACACACACACACACACACACACACACACGCCGCAATCCTGTGTTGATTAGTGCTGTGGGATACGTGGAGATTAAACACAATTCCATCAATTAAATTCATTACAGCAACAAATTGAATAGAGAAACATATATCTTTTTTAATCATTGGTTCTGGAAAACGTAAAAAGTGTACAGCAAAAAAATTGTGCTAGTCAAATTTCACAGACAAATCATACCCAAAAAAATGTACTGTACAATTTCCAAAAAAGAAATTGCGACAAATCTTAATGGAACTTTAACCCTAGTAATATCCACAACTATTTGTATATGGACTATACGCATGTATAACAGAAGGAAATATACATATCCTTTTGTAATACATACTTACTTATATTCCCTGCAAACAACTATGAACATAAATATAATATTTAATGTTGTATCAATAGTTGTCGCAATACCTTTTGTTGCAACTGTACACAACAAGGTAGCTTTACTTGTCTGCAACATATATATAAACTCGGGAATGTACATTTGCCAGCACTTATAAATGGTACATTTGGCCACACATGAAGCTGGTATGGTTCGTTACTTGTGAGGTGCTTGGCTACAAAAGAAAGGAAAGTGACAACAGATGTAGTTTGTTGACAGGCAGACAGTAAAATATTATTACTGTCTGCCTTTTGCTCACTCTCCTTCCTGTTATAGGTATCTCACAAGTAGCGAGGCGTACCAGATTCATGTTGTCAGTCCTCTTCTCCTGTACCATTTATAAGTGCTGGCAACTGTACACTCACAATGCAAAATTTGTATGCAGGTCTTGTTGTTGAAGTTTCGAATCATTTTTTTGACATTCTAGTGAACCAATGACAACGCTTATCCTGCTTTATATTTGCTTGAGTTCGCTTAAGGGGGTGCGGGAGTAGGGGACAGGCTTGGAGGATTTACGGGGGATGCGGGAATAGAGAACAGGCTTTCTACCCCCCCCACCCCCACCCCCACCCAAGCCTGTCCTTTATTCCCGCACCCCCTTAATATACTCGATCAGGCTATTCGAAGCAAGCCTGGATACAAATTTTGGATTGCGAGTGTACACCAATTAGCTTTTGTTACATTGGAGTGCCTTGATTCCTCCAGAGTATGCTAGGAAACAGGACCATAGGGGCAAAAATAATGGTGTTCTGTTGTTGCATGAAATAGTTTGGAGGATTCTGTTGCTCCAAATTTACCAACACCGATTTCCTCCCTAAGGGGAGTAACCAATTGTGGGATATCGAACGACTACTAATTCCTCCTAACCATGTCAGGAAACACAACCCCTCCATGTGAATTTATACAAGGCGATGAATGTGTTTTTTATAAATGTGTTTGGAGTCCCACATTGATTTCAATATGACCACAAAAAGTTACTTCCCTTAACATTAACCGTAAAAGCCAGGAAAGTAAATGAAGTTATAGGTACTTATAATTATATAGTTCTGGTATCCTATCTTGGACTGCATAATACTCTCGAAATAGACTAGATATTATTATTATTATTATTATTATTATTATTATTATTATCATCATGAGGGTGCCGTGATATTTTAATCAGTAAAAAAATATACTGTATATGACAAAATATAATGGAAGTATAATTGGTCCAGCCAATATAGATATAATCCACACAAACTATGCCACCAACAGATGAAACTAATCAGAAGCGAGGCCAACTAGCCTACATACATACAAATAGAAAAAAAAAAATGTGTGTAATCCTATTTGTGGTGTGAGATTTGTGTTGCAATGGTTGGATGTTTGACCTTCCCAACCAACCAAGCAACCACGTCATGTCCGTTTATGTACAGTTGCCAAAAAAGGTATTGTGACAAATCTTGATAGAACTTTAACCCTAGTAATATCCACAGCTATTTGTAGGGACTATAAACATGTATAACAGAAGGAAATATACATATCCTTCTGTAATACATACTTATAATCCCTACAAACAACTATGGACATTAATATATTTAATGTTGTATCAATAGTTGTCGCAATACCTTTTTTTGGCAACTGTACATGGTCGGGAAAAGGTCGGTCATGGTATTTTTATCATGATGTGGGTGTGAATCGCAGCATTTTGTGATGGTGGTGGGAAATAGGTCGTAAAGGCAGTGTGACTTGGGTTTTAAACTGATGAGGCTATTTTGTTTCCCTTCACGTCCCTTTACTTGATCCCGGCAGCTGAGTGGGTGTGCTTGGACAATTCAAGCAATAATAATAATAATAATAATAATAATAATAATAATAATAATAATAATAATAATAATACATTACCTCAATTTCTTCTGGAGCCTCATACTTTTTTTCTTTTATTCCTCCACTTTCTCTTTTTATCTTTTCGTTTTCACACTTTTATTCCCCCTCATTTTTTCCTTTTTTTTTTTTTTTTTTTGCACCCAAACTTTCCCACTTTTTTATTATCCTCCCGAATCCAACACTTTCTTCTTCCTCCTATCGTTCCTTTCCCTTTAAAAATTTCTCCTTTGCACTAAACGCTTTCAGTATTTTTTTCTGCTCTTCTCTTTCTATCCTCTCTCTCTCATTCTATTTTCTTTCTAGGTCAGGCAAAGTTTATTTTCCTCTTAGTTTCTCCTTTTTTAAAATTAATTCTTCCTTTTTTTCTCCTTTATTTTCCTTCTTCATTTCTCTCTCTCTCTCTCTCTTTTTTTTTTTTTTTTTTTTTTGGTTCAGAACAACTATTATAGAGTCATATTTTAAATCCAAATGTCTTATCGTGACTGCACCCGTCCAAATCTGGTTGTGTGTGTCTGTCTTTAAGAAGTTTAAGGGAAAGAAAGCCTGGTTAGTGGTTAGAAAATTCAACTTACAAAACTAGCTAGCGGCTTTGTCAAATCATTATTATATGAGAGGCACAAGTGTTCAACAGGACTCTGATCAGCTTATCATGATCTAATACTAATGACGTTAAACTATACCTACAGTACTCACCAATCAACCAGTTCAGTTTACTTGAGGAGGAAATTCTGTGTTGGTGGTAAATTTGGAGCAACTGAATCCTCCAAACTATTCCAAGCAACAACAGAACACCATTATTTGTTTTGCTCTTCTGGTCCTGTTGTTTCCTGGCATACTTCAGAGGAATCAAGGCACTCCAATGTAACAAAAGAGAATTACCACCTTAAATAAGAGGTGAACTTTTATAAGAGAGAGAGAGAGAGAGAGAGAGAGAGAGAGAGAGAGAGAGAGAGAGAGAGAGAGAGAAAGAGAGAGTGAGTGAGAGAGAGAGGAGAGAGAGAGATAAAGAGAGAGGGTGAATGTATCCACTGAAAGGCAACATTTTCTAGTGAGTTAGGAATTTGCTGCCCCGAGTCCTGAGAGCGTTGACGGATTTATTGCTCTTATAAGGAAAAATATATAGTTTTCCAATACATGTCCAGGGTTTTTGAAGGGTAATAATTCCAAGTCACTCTCCTTCACCCCCTTTTTTTTACATATATATATATATTTTTTGTACACTTATGACTGAGAGTTAAGGTGGTAAATAGCTTTGATACGTCGGATTGCCTTGATTCCTCTAAAGTATGCCAGGAAACAGGACCAGAAGAGCAAAAATAACGGTGTTCTGTTGCTGCTTGGAATAGTTTGGAGGATTCAGTTGCTCCAAATTTACCAACACCGAATTTCCTTCTTAACCCTGTGGCTCCCTGTGAGATATATAGGGGTTCGTAATATCATTGTGATTCAACAAAAGAAAAATAAACATTACATCATTATTGCTTAACAAAAGAAAGAAAAAATAACAATTGCAATTAGTAATTTTACAGATATTGTCCGAGTAGCTTTTATATGGACCTAATGAATGTAGAACAGTTGAAAGCGACTGTATTCACGAGTTCTGCATGGTATGGGGTGCCATGGATTATTAAGGATCATGAATGAATAGTGAGTAACAACCAGATAAGTTTAGGAACCACTAAGGAGTTTACCGATACTCTCAGTTTGTCATACTTTATAAATTATGCTCAATCAAACATAACATACTGTATGAACAATATTTTGAACAATATTTTGAACATCTTCCACTCGTTACTGTTATTATTCATGTTAGGATGTTAGTTAATATTCTCATGGGGACGGGGAACTCATTTTTGTCGAGGTATGTGGACAGACAAGTTACCTGCACTATCAACACAAACAGGATAAAATTAAGCAGAAGTACACTCGTGATACATAATTTCTGACTAGAGTGTGAAGAGCAGAAAGCTTCGAATCGCCTGGTATTGCTCATTTCCCCACCCAGTACACCTATAGAGGCTGAGTTCGAATGCAGGGTATGTGTGTGTGTGGTGCCTGTCGTTCGTCTCTGGTCAGAAATTACGTATCACGAGTGTACTGGACTGGTTCATGATAGGCAAAAGTACATGGAAGAGATTCACAAGGAGGAGTCGTACAGTACAGTATGTTAGGACTGGCAACCTTGTATTAATTTGAAATATTACGAACTGTCTCCCTCCACCAAGGTGAAGTATAGGGACTTAAGGTGGAAGTTTTGTATTGGTAATTCTGGAGCAACTGAATCCTCCAAGCAACAGAACACCATTACTTTTGTTATTCTGGTCCTGTTTCCTAGCATACTTTGGAGGAATCAAGGCACTCCAAAGTACCAAAAAATAATTATATACCCCCTTAAGTTGTGGATGCAAGAACCTGGGATAGAATGGGAGCTGAGATTTTCGTAGGCTAGAAGGGGGACTGAATGACCAAATGCTCCATGGAAGGAAGTCAAAAACACAAAACAAGCTTGCACTGTACCGTTATTTCCCTCCTCTTCAACACGGAAAACGAAACAAAAAAGGATAAAGAAGATGAGCCCGTGTTAGCATAATCGGTATACAGCAGCAGCGGCGGCAGCGGTGGTGGTGGGGATGCAAATAGCGGCTAATTGTTATTCTGTGTTCAAAGTATACGAGCCAAAAAGGACGGAAAATACTCAAACTGGCCAGAAATTTTTGCCTTGGTTGGTTTGTCGATTGCTAAAGACAGTGATTCGGTTTTAATAGCTTAACAAAATGATGATGTTGTTTATTTTAAAAGTATGTAGATTGTAGATGATGAATGTATGATTTAAAGTAGATAAAAGATGATGATGATGATGATGGTGATGCAGTACAAAAGCAGACGTTGGTGATGCAATAATGTAGATAAATGATGACTGCATGTACTGTATATAGGCCGGGAAGGAGAGGATGAGGAAGGATGGAGCAAACATTGAGAACAAAATGCAGGAGAAGAGAGAGAGAGAGAGAGAGAGAGAGAGAGAGAGAGAGAGAGAGATGATGCATGAGGTAACATAAACAATTAATATGACTTATCCATCGTCCTCTATAAGCCCGTGATGTAAACCGTTTTAAATAACATCGTCGTTCATTGTGTCAAACTCGACTAAGAGAAATTTTGGTAACATGAATAATGCAAATATAAATCCATAAAAATACATTAACCTAATAATGTATAAAACCCCAACTATACAGAGATCCTAATAATACATGAACCCTCGAAATGACATTGTCCAAAATAATCACAATATTCAACAAGACATCATTCGATGGCAATACCACCCCAGCGACCACTCGCCCTTTGCTATCTTTATTTTTTTGTGACCTTGACCTTCGACCGATTTTGCCCAAAAGTTAATAATTTTGTTTTATGATGAATATCTATCAATAGAAAAAAAATGAACCTCATACGGCTAAAAATGTGGACGCTAGAATTTTAACAGACACACGAACAGATAAATAAATAAATAAATAAATATCCCGCACCGAAAACAATATACCTCCCCCTTCGGGGTGGTATAACAACCAGCACTAAACACACATTTACATGAATCCCCAATACTTCCATTTGACTCCACGTAACACTCACATTATCAGGCTTCAGGCTTAGTGTGAAACAATTTATCACCATAACCTCCGTATCCTTCACCTCTGCCAAGAAAACAATGTGTATAATGTCACTCGTATAATATTCCTTCTCTGCAGCTGACACAATACACTATACCATTATAAAAACATCCATATGCCTTCTTGCCTTCTTGCAGCTGCTTCTCACGATCGTAACACAGTATTGGCGACCCACAATAATATCCTCAGCTGCCTGGGTAAACTCCCGTATGTAACCAATGCACAGCGATATTTATGATCAATAATACTGTCCACTTAAAACACGTGTACCATATCATTACAATAATAATGTCACATACAAATTAAAAGAACAATAACAATGAACGACTAATATAATAAGGGTCAACCTATCATCACTCTTATGTTGATACAATAATATCAAAGTGTTTTGATTTACATTTGAGGTGCATTACATTATGAATGTTCATGAAACTTTTCATTAAAATTATAGTTGCGAGCTTCAAATCTTATCAGTATGAGTGATGAGAGATTAAAATACAGCTGAAGAAAACAAAAAAAGATTCAGCAACAAATCCTATTGGGAATTGGATGGAGTAACTAATATTTTAGTCTTCAGGAAACAAATATTTAAAAAATATATCCTATAAAAATATGGACTGAATTCTGTAAACAAATAAATCTTCAGTGATATTACTTAAAAGTGAATTTGTGGGTTTACAAAAATGACCAGGAAAAGAAAGTTAGTTCAGTAACCTATCCAAGAAATTATTTGTCCTCGTTAATTCATCCTGAGGAACATTTATTTGTCCTTAATTGTTTTTCAGCAAGATACCCAAAATGGAAATCATGCATGTGTGTGTTTTCTCAAATGTCCCCCAAACTAGACGCTACCATGCACACTCCAATAGGTAATACGTGTGTGTGTGTGTCTCTGTGTGTGTTGAGCAAAGAGGATATGCAAAACGAGAGGCGTGTGTGGTAGAAGAATAACAACACTGGGCATCGTGGGGTCAAAGTAAAAACAATAAGTGGAGGACAAACCACCTAACACAACAACACCTAAACGACGAACGAAACAATAGATAGAACATGGGAAAAAAATATTGTGCATGAGAGATGAGGTAAGAAAAGTTTTGGTGTGAAAAATTATTATGTTTTATTGTGGGAAATTATAAGTTGTGGGAAATTAATATGTTCTACTGTGGGAAACTAATTGAAATTATAAGTAGTTTGAAATTATGTTCTATGTATACTGTGGGAAACTAAATAAAAATGTAAAATTAATGACAAATGCGGGAGGGACAGCAATTTCTACCCACCCCAAGCCTGTCCCCCTATTCCCGCACCCCCTTAAGGTGGTAATTCGTTTTTGTTACATTGGAATGCCTTGATTCCTCCAAAGTATGCCAGGAAACAGGACCAGAAGAGCAAAAATAATGGTGTTCTGTTGCTTGGAATAGTTTGGAGGATTCAGTTGCTCCAGAATTACCAATACAAAACTTCCCCCTTGATTAACCTACACTCGTCCAGGTTGATGTGTAACGTGAAGAGTTTGAAGGCTTCGAGGCTGTAGTAGGAAAATAAACGAAAGCTCACGTTAAAACGTAAAAAGTGAAATGCCCGAAGCTGATTGAATTGAAGAGGAACATTAAAAAAGATCGCTCCAGTGCTTGCTTGAAGACACTATATTGCGTTATTAGGGAGAAGGAGATACAGAGAACTGACAGCAAACATAGTAGAAATAAAAAGGAAAGGACATACAGTACAGTCGTGGTCAATAATAATCATCCACAAATGGGTATCTCAAACAATTTAATGTTTAATGTTTTCACGTTCACATATGATGTTATTGTTTTAAGTAGCGTGTAGCTGCTTGTATTAAATTAAAAGTTAGTAGTTAGCCTATTTATTGGAAAGTTTATCATCTGTGTGTGTGTGTGTGTGTGTGTGTGTGTGTGTGTGTGTTTTCAAGATCCCTCGTTTAGTGACTAGACTAATCTCTCTTACATCGACCACAACATACATTATCCCCTACAGAACAATACTTCTAAATAAATACATAAATAAATATATATATAAATCATTTCCATAGCCACCGTTAACAAAGGGTAGGAGTTAAGGCATCCAAATTATGCCATCCCCTGCACACTGACCACAGAGGATGACAGGAGTGAGTGAAGGATTAGCACGGAATTAAAGGAGTTCATAATTATGTTTTTTTGGGGAGAAACGAAGGGAGGGCTACATGACTCCTCCAAACTATGCCACAAAACAGACTGCCTTAGTGTATACAAGTACTATAGAATCTGCTATGATGTTGTTGTTGTTGTTGTGGGAAACTAATCCCGCACCCCCCAAGCCTGTCCCTGCATGTATATTCTCCGAAGTCCTCCCCTTAAATCGACCACGACCCCGTTAAGCAAATTAAGGTGAGGTTTACTGACGGTGGCTGTCCTCCAGAATAAAGGGGACAGACGGTGTCTTAGGTGGCCCACTAATTCAACCAACTGAACCACAAAACAGGTCCATGCTGAGACAACCCGTGTTTCATAGCATAGTTTGTAGGAACCAGCAGCCCCTCTAACAGTCTAACTTGCTCACAACAGTCAGTCAGTCAGAGATCCTGTCCGTTTATATGCATCAACATTTCTGTTCTGGCTGGAAGTACAGATCTCTGTAATTACGTCATGCGTGTGTGGGTTTTTTAGCTACTCCGGGCGGTGGTTGGTTCCATAATTCCCCTTACCTCTCTTTATCTCGTTTTCTACTATTCTCTCCCCAGAATATTCTGTATGGAGGTAATATGTACTGCTGGTACAGTTGGACACATAAATGGGTGGTACAGCCCAGGTGGTGAAAGATACCGGTACTTGTCCCATTTGAGTAACCAGTGTCTATTATCAGGTACTTGCTTTTTATTATCATCCTCAATACTGAATTCTGCCCCTGATGTCTCCTATTTGGCACTAATAAGGAACTTGATATTGGGAGAAATTGACCATCTTTCACTTGGGCTGTACCACCCATTCATGGGTCCAACTGTACATAATGAGCAATATTTTAAGGGAGTCTGGACCCACTTCGATCACGGCCCAGTCCCTGTCCTATCTCAACTGTTTGTCTTTTTCTTTTCTCTTTTCCTTCTCTTTTCTTAATATTTCCTTCCTGCTTGCTGTCTCACCTCTCTATCACCGTTTGTATGGCGCTATATGACCTCGCTGTTGCGGCGCCTAATATCAATCAATCAAATTTTTTTTTTTTCCTTCGTGATTGGTTTCTCTCGTGCCCTACTGTTTTTTTGTTTTTTTGTTTTTGCGTGCAAACCCCTTTTCTGTCTTTCTCTTTTGTGGCATAAGGTCTTTCAGGTTTAGCAAAGTCTCTTTTTTTTCTTTTTTTTTTCAAAAATTTCTACCCAGGTTGAAATGATCTAATCAAAAGAAATTCTGTCTTGACTTAACCAAACTTGCTTTAAACTTACTTTTATTCTATTCCGTTTACCTGGATAAAATGCACTTATTCCCTTCTATATAATGTACTGTTTAATACACGTTTAGCTTTCCTATTCTCGTGTATAAATATCCCAGTGTAATTACTTAGTTGTGTAAAATTTTAAAGTGTGATTATCGTGGACTAAATAACCTGTAATATATATATATAAAAAAAAAATGAAACTCACTCACTCGTACAAGAAAACAAGTCCCTGAAGCAAGAGATCCCTGCATGGGAACCTAAACTAAATTATATCCATTCCTAGAAATATCAACCTCCCTCACTGTGGAGATAAGAACCTTGGGAACCCAGGGGTGGTACTTATAAAGCACTAAGTCTTCGTCTTAGCGCTATGATTCTGACCTAAGCCTCAAGATGGCGGATATCCGTCATAAATCCCTAAGAATAATTAGACATAAGTCCTTATGTTTCGTCGCAAATCTCGTCATAGCTAGGATTGGGTCTGGGTATATCCTACGGGCTTAAGATTTTGACATAAGCAACCGATAGTGTGTGGATTCCATATAAATAATGAAATTAGTCTCTGCCACTCCCCACCAAGACATAAACAAAGTAGTACACCGAGTGACCGAGTACAGAGGTAATCAAATTATATATAGAAATAGGCAAGGGATAATAGGCTACCAGGCCGTGAAATGTAGGGAAAGGGACTGATGAGCCTAGTATTGTTTTCGGACCAAAGAGGCCTTATTTATTTCATCATAATGAATTTTGTCATGATTGCGCAATATTTATGTGATGTTCTATAACCTACATTGAATCATATTTTCAATGCAGAATGATAATACCAGGACCCAATAAATAATATTCGACGAAATATGATTAATATCGTTTGGAGGTTTGGTAAACTCCCGACATGTTACCTGCAAGTCATAGCATTTTCCTACATTTCACGGATTTTCTTCTGATACAGGCCTGGTATTATCCCTCTGCATTGAAAATATGATTCAATGTACGTTATAGAACATCACATAAATATTGCTATAACAATAAAGCTTTATAAATAAGGCATCTTTGGTCCGAAAACAATATTAGGCCTCGGGCGGTAGAACGTAGAAGTCTGTATGTCTTGTCCATAAATTTAAGTTACACACAATGTTTTTGCTTAATTCTATGTATTGCATATAAAAAAAAGTATTTTAATATGCGCTTCATTATTTTAAAATTTATTTTCACTATTTTCCTTTCTTTATTTTCTTAAATTATAACAATATTACAAAATAAATCTTACTACATTTAGCAGATAACTGTTTCAATCGTCTATGATTTTCACCCAGCTAAGTCTCGCATTAGGTCGAAGACTTAGTGCTTAGGACATGAAAGTTAGGTCTTCATTTTAACTATGATGAAGTTTAGGATAAAATCTTAAATTCTTTATAAGTACCACCCCTGAACTATAAGCTGTATATACCCACTGCTAAAGAACCAACCAACAGTACTTACTCCCTGATGCATAAGAACGTTGAGAGTTTTTACCAAAGGGTATCTATCCAGTGCAACATGTAGCCAGCCTGCCTCCCTGTAGCCTAGGAACCTTAGGAACAATGCACCCAGCCGCATCTCTGTACTCAGACAATGAATTATGGATGTGGCTCCAGGCAGGCGAGTCTCACAGTAAACACACAAGGAATTTACTTTAATTTTCGTTCCCTGTTGACATTCTGTAAAATTCTAACAATGTGTGTGTATATTATACAAGTATAATATTGCAAGGGATGTAATTCTCTTCAACCTACGTATACTGTACAGTACAGTAAATACAACAGGAAGGAAAGTGAGCAAAAGTTATAGTTTGTTGACAAGCAGACAGTAATAATATTTTACTGTCTGAATATCAACAAACTACATCTTTCTTTCACTTTCCTTTCTTTTGTAGCCAAGCACCTCACAAGTAACGAGCCATACCAGCTTCATGTGTGGCCAACTGTACATTAAAAGTATATATATATGATTAAGCTCTGATATGAAAAGAATTGTGAAGACGGCAATACAGGAGCTTAAGGTTTGAAACTATAGTGAATTGTTTGTTTCCAAGGCGTATCTTTTAAGAAACCAGTCACGCTTTTGCTCACTCCACATTCACCTCACTCACTCCTATTTTTTTTCAACACAGAGAAATAATGACGAAACAACAGAAGCAGACGCAATCACTCACTCACTCACTCACTTACTCACTCACTCAATCTGTCACTCACTCACTCACTCAACCACTCACTCACTCACGCAATCTGTCACTCACTCAATCTGTCACTCACTCAATCTGTCATTCACTCACTCACTCAACCACTCACTCACTCACTCAACCACTCACTCACTCGCTTTTAAGAATACACACTAGAGGCAGAATTGTTAAACAGACTGGAAAAAATGGAAACAAATACACACACAGAGAGAAGGGTGAATGAGATGGAATGAGAGGTATAAGAGTTAGGGACAGAAAAGGAGAAGGAGTCAGAGAGAGAGAGAGAGAGAGATGGAAAGGGGAACTCGAAATTCCACCCCCAACCACCTCTCCTATAGCTCTATCTCTTCCTCTCCCTTCTGTACCCCAGGCCTGGAGAAGGAAGGGATGGTGGGTATAAATATCTCTGCTGTCAAGGTGGGTCACGCATGAGGCCCCACCTGGCTTTACTGGCCCCTGCCCAGCTCCCAACTGCTGCACCTTGTATGTAAGGAAGGAGTAGGTTAGGTGTAGGTGATGGGATAGGAAAGTGTGTACCAGGACAAACATGACAACTGCATGGGTACCCATAGGGGATGTCTTTATAGGGAGAAGAATGTTAGACTGTTAGGTTAGGTTAGGTTAGGTTAGGTTAGGTTAGGTTAGGCCAAAATGAAAAAAAGTTCAAGAGAAATGAGGAAGGGATTTTCTCGGGTTCGAAAGAGCGCTAAGTCCTTAGAGTTATGCCCACTTCCCAGCAGCCAATGCTTCCTTCTGGAATTAAACCCGAATGATTTCGCAAACTGCTTAGAATTATAATAATCACGACTGATAATTAAAAATTTGAAAGCATACTTGAAAGATTTCGAAATAAATTTCTTATTAGAAGAAATACGAAAGGCCATTAAAAAGTTGTATGTACAGTACGTGCTATACGACGACAATTAGAGAAATTCCAGGAAAATTGTGTATATCGATTTACTGGAAACGTCTTGTGTCCCAACCCAAGACGGAACCAGTAGAGATGAAGAGGTACAGTAGTATTGAATTCCTCGGAAAAGTTGAGTTTAAGGAAATAATTTCTTTTAGCCCAACTGAAGGACATTGTATTCCTACCAACTTTACCAGGAAATAGTGTGACCACCTCAGTATACAAATGTGGGATCAGTTTCGTAGTGTGGTTTGTAGGGCTAAGAAAACTGTAAGTAAGTTTCCGTGGCATATAATGTGTTGTTTACCCCTTTCCTTTCCCACCGTTCTTAATTAATTACCTCTTTTTTTTGGTAAATTGGAGGAGTATTGTAGGAAGCAGTAGTAGCTCTTCTATTTACCATCAAGTGCTTCTTCAGTTAATTATAACCTGTATAGTTTTTCATTAAAGTTTTGCGTGGGTGGTTTACCTTCACTTAAATAATTACATACGGTAGTTTTTCATTAGAGTTTTACGTGGGAGTTTTATCTTCACTTCAAATAATAAGACAGTACCGTACGTAGTTTTATATTCGAGTTTTCCGTGGGCGTTTTACCTTCACTTAAATTAGTACACTCGCACTTCAAAATATGTATCCAGGCTTGCTTCGAATAGCCTGATCGAGTATTAAGCGAGCTGAAGCATATATGAAACAGGATAAGACAGTGTTGTAATTGATTCACTAGTATGTCAAATTAATGTCCATAGTTGTTTGTAGGGATTATAAGTATGTATTTCAGAAGGATATGTATATTTCCTTCTGTTATACATGATTTATAGTCTCTACAAATAGTTGTGGATATTACTGTGGTTAAAGTTGTATCAAGATTTGTTGTAATACCTTTTTTGGCAACTGTACACTCGCAATCTTCAAAATGTGTATCCCGATCTTGTTGAAGTTTTTTATTATTAATCATTTGACATACCGGTACTAGTGAACCAATTACAACGCTATTCCTGTTTCATGTTTGCTTGATCTCGGTTAAGGGGGTAATTCGCTTTTGTTTCATTGGAGTGCCTTGATGCCTCCAAAGTATGCCAGGAAACAGGACCAGATGAGCAAAAATAGGAGTGTTCTGTTGCTTGGAATTGTTTGGAGGAATCAGTTGCTCCAGATTTCCAAATAGTGTACTTCATCACCTCTCTCAATATAGAGATAATAAGTACCCATTAACATTATGCAAAAAGTCTTAATAATAATCATAATAATAATAAGCGAGGCAAAATGCTTACGGTAAACCTTAACAAATCTACCACTCAGCGTGACTAAGTGAGCTACAAAGACAGTCTAACATGGAATTTAGCCTCATTTACAATTTTTTTAAGTACGCAGGATGCAAAGTTGATGATAATAAAAATGTTCTTCCTCTCTGGACGAAAAAAAAAAAAAAAAAAAAAAAAAAAAAATCGTGGACCTTTTTAGTGAGCGAGAGAAGTGTAACCTGCAGTTTAACGCTAAGGGGAGACTCTCATTTTTGTGTATTATGTTGCAATATGTTCCAGGAATCAAATTCTCTCTTTAACAGCATATTATTCACCATAATCGTTTTCTTACCACCAGATCCACACAGCAACACGTGTCCCATCCCTCCCTCCTTCCCGTGAAAAAATTGGTACATCCATGATACGAAAGGAAAGATATTACCATTGCAGAAAGTCTGAGAGAAACATTGGGCGGCAGGCATGTAGCGTGTGGCGGGAATGTCAATACCACCAATGCCTCCACCACCACCAGGGAGTGTAACGTCTGACTCTGTTTTTTTTTAGAAAACCTGGTGTCTTTTTTTTTATTGGAAAAGAAAGAACTGAATGGAAGACGAATTGAGAAGACCACCTCTGACCAGAAACACCTTGTATAGGACGAGGAAGGAGGTGATAGTGATGAATTTACAAACACAACATAAACACAAAGAAAAGTGGTACATATAAATGAAGAATTGTACGATAAGAGAGAAGGTACAGATGAAGAATTGTACGATAAGAGAGAAGAAGGTAATAGAGTAGAGAGGTGAGATATCAAGCACGAGAGGGAAAGGAGAGAAGAGGAGGGAACGGCAAGGGAAAATATTGCTGGAAAACAAGGCCTGCATGGATCTTGTTGTCTGTGTTGATCAGTCTATGTTTGTATGTTGTATAGTCGCAGCATCTGGTACGAGTGGTTCACGAATAACTTTCAGCCTTATCGTTACTCATTAGATTATTTTTTCATTCCACTCCCAACTATTGTATTTATAACGAGTTTTGATTGTACAGTCAGGCTCAATAGTTCTGTGGCACCTCGAATGAAACGACCTCAAACAAAAAAATATGCGAAATTATATATTTAACTGTTTGTTTCCGTAGAATAAATAATATTTGTTCCTAAGACTTAATAAAAAAACTTCAATTGTATCCACCACAGGTTATATGACTTCCTGCTAAGACCATTCAAGTGTCACTAGTATTAAGGGGGAAGTTTTGTGTTGGTAAATCTGGAGTAATTGAATCCTCCAAACTATTCCAAGCAACAACAGAACACCATTATTTTTGCTCTTCTGATCCTGTTTCCTGGCATATTTTGGAGGAATCAAGGCACTCCAATGTAACAAAAACGAATTGCCAAGGTACCATAACCTCACTGAATCTCTCTCCAAACTTGAACTCCACACTAATGATTAATAGGAACAACATATGTGAAAATATAAAAACATATATATCCAATGATGTAAACATAATAATGACACGAATACTAATTATCTGACACTGTAAGCTATCTGTCATACTCGCAATCATTAATAGTTTTACTGGGTTGGGACGTGAGATTATCATTGTATTGCTAACATACTGTAATTAACACATTCTCGTTCATCATCATTATTCCCATCCAGCGTCACATTGGCCATAATGTAATAGAGTAACATGGAAACTAATGGACAATATTTAGGGCAATTTTCGTTTGTTTGCTGACGGAATATTCCCTCGCTCAATTTATATTTTACCTGGACACTTAATAATAATAATAATAATAATAATGATAATAATAATAATGATAAAAATATTAGTAATAATAATAATAATAGTAGTAATAATATTAATAATAATAATAGTAGTAATAATAGTAGTAATAATAATAATAGTAGTAATAATAATTATAATAATAATAGTAATAATAATAATAATAATAATAGTCAAAGAAAAGAACATGCGAAATATAGAAACAGGACTAAAAAAAAAAAGAAATAGAAATGGGAGGAATGAAAAGCACCAGACGAGGAGAGTAAATTATATGAGGGAAAGTTGGAATGAGGTGTATTAGAACTGAGAGAGAGAGAGAGAGAGAGAGAGAGAGAGAGGAAGAAAATGTGCGTGTGTGTGTGTGAGAGAGAGAGAGAGAGAGAGATAGATAGATAGATAGATAGATAGATAGATAGATAGAGAGAGAGAGAGAGAGAGAGAGAGAGAGAGAGAGAGAGAGAGAGAGAGAGAGAGAGGAAGAAAATGTGCGTGTGTGTGTGTGCGTGTGTGTGTGTGAGTGAGAGAGAGAGAGAGAGAGAGATAGAGAGAGAGAATGTGTGTGCGCGCGTGTTGTGTGTGTGAGTGTATGTGTATGTGTGTGAGAGTAAAAGAAAGAGAGAAAGAGAAAGAGTGTGCGTGTGTGTGTGTGAGAGAGAGAGAGAGAAAGAACGAGAATGTGTGTGTGCGCGTGTGTATGTGTATACGTGTGTGTGTGTGTGTGTGTGTATACGTGTGTGTGCGTGTGTGTGTATGTGTATATATATATGTCTGTGTGTATATATATATATATATATATGTCTGTGTGTGTGTGCGCGTGTGTATGTATGTGTGTGTGTGTGTGTATATATGTATGTGTGTGTGTGTGTGGTGTGTGTGAATCAACTCTTCTATTGTAAGCAGACCTCCAGACTTCTCCACCTTTTTCTCGTCTTTCTCTATCCAGCTTATTTCCTTTAGATCTCGCTGGCTTGCTGCTGCTCTCTCCAGTTAGATTTTCTTTATTGTAACTGTATTCTCTTGTGCCTCTCTCTGCCATTATATTTATTCTATTCCAGAGCCCTACATACATTTTTTTTAATCATCCTTTTTCAAATCTTTCTGTATCCATCTTATTATTTTTTTATTTACTTTCTTTTTCATCTAAGTGCATCTGTTCATTTTATTTTCTTCATTTTTACCGTTTACTTGTCTACTTATATGTTGTTTTTATTCAGCTATGTGTTATCTATGTACAGTTGGACACATGAATGGGTGGTACAGCCCAGTTGGTGAAAGATACTTGTGTCCCATTTGAGTAACCATGCAGTGTCTATTATCAGGTACTTGTTTTTTATTACCATCCTCAATACTGACTTCTGCCCCTGATGTCTCCTTTTTGGCACTAATAAGGAACTTGATATTGGGATAAATGGACCATCTTTCACTTGGGCTGTACCACCTATTCATGTGTCCAACTGTACATGTAAGACAGTAATCTATATCTCCATTTCACTCAATATCTCCTAAGAAAAACTTCACGTATTTACATTTCATTCAATATTTTCCACACAACATGAGGATGAAACATTTTGTCTGCCTTGTTCCCCTTCTTCCATCATCATTTCCAGCTTTTCTCTCCCTCCTTCAATTCCATCTCCTCTTCACACAAAATACAATGTTTTTTACAATTATATATTGTTATTATTATTATCATTGTTGTTATTGTTATTTTTAATATTATTATTGTTATTATTATTATTGTTATTATTATTATTGTTATTATTGTTATTTTATTATTATTATTATTATCATTGTTGTTATTGTTATTTTTATTATTATTATTGTTATTATCATTATTATTATCATTATAATTATCATTATCATGACTTTGATTCTCTGTCTTCTTAATCCTACCTATTCTGTCCCTCCTTCAACCCTACCTTACATTTTCTCCCCATATAATGATTAATATTCTACATGTTATTAATCTAAATCTCTACATACAGTCGTGGTCAATAATAATCATCCACATATGGGTATCTCAAACAAATTACTGTCTAATGTTTTCACGTTCACATATAATATTATTGTTTTAAGTAGTGTGTAGCTGCTTGTAGTAAATTAAAAGATGCTACTTAACCTATTTATTGGAAAGTTTATCAGCTAAGGAACAGAGGGAAGCTGTCAATATCTATCTTACTATAGATACTCCTATATGGATGATTACTTTTGACCACGACTGTACATACATATCACTCGTGTACATAGTTACCTCTATATTCTATGACTCATATAATAATAAAAAAAAATCTCTCTATTTCTCCCCTCCTCTCATGTTTATTTTTATACCTTTTCTCTCCCTCTGTTCATTTCATTCTGTATTTTCTCTCCTTCTTTCCCTTACCTCCATCATCAGCTCTTCCCATTTCCTTCTCCTTTCAAATATTTTCCAGGGTTGATTCTATATATTCGATAGATTTATGTCTAATTTACATATTATATAAATTTAAATCATTATCTATTTGTGCTAAGGAAATAACATATACATTTCATATAAGCATCGTAAATGTAAATAGATTGAATAAATAAACTAATAATATGACTCCAGGGTGGGTTTTTTTTTTTTTTTGCAATGACTGCAATGTATAAATATCAGTTATTTACTTTAGCTAATTATTTCAATATTACTGCCAACACCAACATCAAATAAACGTGTTTTGCCCAGGTAAATAATTATGAGGAGGACGGTTCGGTTCAGTGAAGTGTGTGTGTGTGTGTGTGTGTGTGTGTGTGTGTGTGTGTGTGTGTGTGTGTGTGTGTGTGTGTTGCTCTTGATAAGGATTTCAGGTTAAAGCAGGAAATTCGGTGTTGCTGATCAGTTTGGAGCAACAGAATCCTCCAAAGTATTTCGAGCAACGGACAGAAAACACCATTCATTATTTTTGCTCTTCTTGTCCTGTTGTTTCGAGGCACTCCAATGTACCAAAAGTTAATTACAATCTTAATTTAGTATCACCTCTCAGTTTTCTCAATATTCAGATCGAGTGAGTCTATTTATGTGTCTATAGTTTACGGGGGTATATAATATAGGTGTATATATATAGGTGTTGTACTGACGAGGCATGGCAGGAGAATGAGAGGGTGAAAAATATATTGGGCTTTATACCTATCAACTCTTATTTAGGTCATTAAAGTCAGTCTGTTATATCAACACATCTTCCCTGAACCTACCAGGCTGGAATCATTGCTCTTACAGCCGGATACCTTCTTACTGCTGGGTTAACAGGGCCATAAAGGGCTGGCAATATTGTCCAACAATAACATCAGCCTGGGAGGGTTGATACACGTCGTCTTTTATACCCGGGGACTCATTGCCAACATCACGTGATGCCCTGTGTCACGTCGAGGTAAATCGGCAATATATAGATAGTTAAATCCTAGAATATTTTCAGTAACTGTACATTGATGAACACGATATATGGAACCTGTTTGGATGGCGAATCCTCAATATAAAAATGTGCACGGAAGCTCAAGGCTGGAAGAGAGAAAAAATTAAATGAACTTTGCAATATAAAGTTTTCAAGCCGCTTAGAGTAAAAAAAAAAATATATATATTATAAATATAAGAAGTATCTTTCTTAAAATATCGAGAAACAGCCTGGAAAAAAAAAAAACGGATTATTTCGACTAAAATAAAATATCCCTCATTAACACGGCAGAACACTTAAAAGTAAAAACATAAGTACCGGAAATAATTATAAGCACTGTATGTACTTACGAATTTATAAATGTAATAAAGAAATTCATATATCGTATAATTATAAAAACTCGACTAAGTATCAACAGTGATAATGGTGGTATGCATCGCTTTATAGTAGTAAGCTCAAAACTGTACTGAATTTCTAACTTTAATCACTGGCCGGAAGCACACAGCAATAATATAGAAATAAAAGAATGAAAAGGAACTACGGACTTGTTATTATTATTATTATTTTATCTAGTTCTTAATTATACAACATATTAGTGTCTTAAGAAATTGACTACTCAGCACTTCTGTTGTTTATCTTTAGTGCTGCATGGCTTCGGAATCAGAGGAATGAATGATGGATATTAGGCGCCGCAACAGCGAGGTCCTATAGCGCCAGAAAAAGGTGATGGAGAGGTGTGACAGCAAGCAGGAAAGAAATAAAAAGAAAAGAGGGACAGTGGAAGAACTATAGATGGGAACCATTTAGTCTGGTCTCTCACTGGCGTCGGAATCAGAGGAGGTGAGGCCACGTCTGTATCGGTCACTTTATCAGATGGAACTGAGTGTGTATTGAAGAGGCGGGGACAGACACACAAGCGAAGTGGTAGTATTAGTAGGCAATAGGAAAGGCAGAGAGGAAGAGGCATGGAAGCAGAGGGATAGAGAGAGAGGCAGGAGACCAGACAGGGAGGGAGGCAGATAGTTAGTAGGAGAAGCAGGCAGGGCAGAGAAGCAGAGAGAGAGAGAGGCAGGGAATATAGACAGGGAGGCAGATAGTTTGTTGGAGAAGCAGGCAGGGCAGAGAAGCAGAGGAAGGGGAACAGACAGGTAAGCAGAGAGTTATAGTTAGAGAAGCAGGGCAGGGCAGGGCAGGAGGCACGTGTGAGTGAAGTCCCAAAGGAGTGCTCCTGTAACTTAATGTCCTTTCCGTGGTCAATCGTAGCGTGACCTCTGGACCCTGGGGATTGTCACCGTCCCTATATACTGAGTCGGAGGAGGAGGAGAAGGAAAGGAGGAGGAGGAGAGGAGGAGGAGGAGGAGAGGAGGAGGAGGAGAGGAGGAGGAGGAGGAGGAGAAGGAAGGAGGAGGAGGAAAGGAGGAGGAGGAGGCGGCGGCGGCGGCGAGGGAGAGGAGAACTTGAAGAGGAGGGAAGGGAGGAAATTGGAAGAGGACAGGGAAAATTTTGTATAGCATCTTATTCTTGAGTTTCTCTGTCTTGGAGTAGCATTGACATTGTTACCTTTAAAAGGGGATGAGTATTCTGCCTGGTTCTTCCCGTACTCATTTGTATACTTAGAATGACCATAGCCCTGTGCAGGATTCGCTATAGTGATTTGTGCTCCTATTTCCATCTTTAAAACCACTTGGCCGCAGAATAATGTGCGTCGAGATGTCTCCGTGTGGTCAAGGTTGAATTTCATCCCCGGGAGCCATTAGTCAGTCACTTTGGAAGAGAAAATAAACATGAGACGTCTGCTGCATGTGGCGTTCAAGGACAGTCATACCGTACAGTTGGACACATGAATGGGTGGTACAGCCCAGGTGGTGAAAGATACTAGACTTGTCCTATTTGAGTAACCAGTGTCTATGATCAGGTATGTACTTACTTGCTTTTTATTACCATCCTCAATACTGACTTCTGCCCCTGATATCTCCTATTTGGCACTAATAAGGAACACACACACACACCATCCTCAATACTGACTTCTGCCCCTGATGTCTCCTATTTGGCACTAATAAGGAACTTGATATTGGGAGAAATGGACCATCTTTCACCTGGGGCTGTACCATCCATTCATGTGTCCAACTGTACGTAGGGTTCGTAAGTTTCTTCTCCTTTCTTTCTCGCCAATAATCGTATATCATGCTTTTTTTCCCTCGGTGTGTGCGTTATGTTGTCAGTAAAGTAATACTATTTTATTGTTGATTTAGATGTTATTAGTAATTCTTTTATACAGGTAAAAAAATGGTCCAGTCCAATAACACACTGTCAACGATTCTACATTCTAGCTGGCAATATTCCCCTACCAAGTTAGCTGATGGCAGATTTCTTTATTAGAGATATATATATATATATATATATATATATATATATATATATATCGTTCTCTGTAACCCCGCACCTCCTACGGGATTAATATAGTGATGTGGACAATACTTTTTCTTCAACTGTCCCTCTTTTCCTTCTATTTCCTTCCTGTTTGCTGTCTCAAATTTCTATCACTTTCTCCTGGCGCTATATGACCTCGCTGTTGCAGCGGCTATATCAATCAATCAATCAATCGTTCTCTTAAACCTGAGTGATGTTATTACTTATAAGATCTATAGGATAACTTAAGCTGTCTTTTATCTTGAATAAGTCAACAACTGTATATCTATTTCATCTGACTAGCTTCTGAAAATCGTTCGTAGTTTTTAAGCATTAAGGTGATAATCTTTTTTGATACATTGCAGTGCCTTTGATTCCTCCAAAATATGCTAGCAAACAGGACCAAAAGAGCAAAAGTAATGGAGTTATGTTGCTTGGAATTGCTCCAATTTTCTGACTACATCACAGGGTCCTTAATGTTGATCAAAAGATTATTATGAAACGTGGATAACAGGAAAGAGAATAATAGTGTTTATTCTGATTACATTATAATTTCTTCTCTTTCATATGCGTTCTGTTATGTGTATATACATTTTTTTTATTTTAGCAGCCAACCAAGATCCGGTTATTGCCGCTACAACATTAACGAAATCAGGGCCCAAAGTTATAAAAGTAAAGTTCACTCCTAAGCTAAAGGTTTGTAGGGAAGTGTTCATTCATTGCAAGGATTAAATTTTTACCCAACACTGCTTTAAAACTATACATAGACTCGTACTTCAATAGGAGGAAATAAATCCACTGCTTAGAAATGGGGCTGGAGTCCTCGTATATTGATAGAATCCCAGCTTTGTGTGTCTGGTCTATTTTAATAATAATAATAATACCGACTCTGACAAACTAACATAATTTTACATATCTATGCACCATTTATACAGCCATGGCTAGTAGTGCTAGACCAGGGTCCAAGGAGTGTTGGATAACAACTAAAAAGAGTTCGAACAAGTGAATTTTCCAAACCATTCTCAACGTTGAGAGGTTTAGATGACTCACTTTTTCGAACTCTGTTCAGTTGCTCTCCAACACTCCTTGAACCCTGGTCCACCACTATCTACCATGACTGTACCTAACATCATAAATACCTTGAACGAAATCAGTGTCTTTTATTTAGGATCAACAAAAACAAACAAGTAGGGTGCCCAGTTCATATTAATTATATTGGCACGGAAATATATTATGTGATTTTTCGTGAAGGAAACTCACTACATCACTACATCCTGCTCTCTCCCTCAACCAAGATTTAGAAAAAAAAAAAAAAAAACACTATATAGAAGCAGCTCTTTCTTTCGTTTCGTGGAGCGTTCCATCTTTGGCCGCTGCAGTTATCGGCAGCCGTGGTGGTACTTAGGAAATAATTGTGCACCTTAATGAATAGACGCTGGGGAGCTTGAGGGTGCCTGAGTCGACCCCCTAACCCCCCTCCCTTCCTCCCCCCTAACCCCCTCCCTTCCTCCCCTCCCCCCCCCCCTTCCTCCCCCCTAACCCCCCTCCCTTCCTCCCCCCCTTCCCTGCCCCCCATCTCTCCACACCACACATTGAAAGTCTTAATGCCGTGCCTGGGGGGATGGAGTTAGTTAAGGGGGTGTGGGAATAGAGGGACAGGCTTGGGGGGGTTAGGGGGGTGCAATAGTAGGGAAACAGGAGGCTTGGGGAGGATTAGGGGGTGAATGAGTAGGGGGACAGGCTTGCGGGGGTTTTGGGGGGCGCAAGAGTAGGGGACAGGTTTCGGGGGGGGAGTTAGGGGGTTGCGGGAATAGGGGACAGGCTTTCTACACACCCCAAGCCTGTCCCCCTATTCCCGCACCCCCCAGTCCCCCCACTAGCCTGTCCCCTACTCCCGCACCCCTCAGTCCCCCCACTAGCCTGTCCCCTATACCCGCACCCCCTTAAGTTAATTGGAGGGGGTTACCTTACCTTCCTCTAATAAACTCGTCCAAAAATCAGATACTCTACTCGTTACCTCTCCCTTCCCTCCTTTCTTTCCTCTCCCTTCCTTCCTTACTTTCCTCTCCTTTTTTCCTCCTTTCACCACGTCTTCCTTCCTTCACTCATTTGGAACAGGATTTCCTTGAATTTTCGAAGTTGAAGTGTCCTCAATACTCCACCAACCAACCAACCAAGCCGTGTGGCCCGAGTAGGTTCTCACCCTCACGTAAATAAAGTGTGTGATTATGTCCAGTTTATAATTATATACCGTACGTGGATGTGTGTGTGTGTGTGTGTGTGTGTGTAGAGGTTCTCATACCTGACTTAGATATGGTGTGATTATATTTTCTGTGTGTGTGTGTGTGTGTACTTCCACGTAAATAAGGTGTGTGAATATGTTGCATGTATAAGTGTGTGTGTGTTCTCATGACTTAAATAAGGAGTGTGCGTGTGTGTGTGCGTGCGTGCGTGCGTGCGTGTGTGTAATATACTTGGTGTAATTTTAATGCTGCCACAAATACCAGGTTAACATTTACTTAGTGTTAAAGGTCTGGGTGGACTACTCGCCATCACTACCACCAGCCCTGGAGGAGGAGGCCATTCCACCACCAACATGTATCACCACAGATTGTCACAATGATGATGGACGTTGTATACCAGACCATTCACTCTCGCTATTGATCAACATGACCTTGGAGGCTCCATAACAATTACTGTTGTTATGAGGTAATTATCTGGACGGTGGAGGTATCCCTTTGGTAGGGTAATGTTACAGGGAAGGGGTTGGTTCCCCGTGCCCTTCACCCCGAGGTCATTGAACCGTCACCAGTGGACGATGCCATGGGTCGCCACATCCCTACAATAATCACACCGGGATGACCAGCAGGTCACAACTCCTACACTTACGTCCTGTACCTATTCTCTGCTTGGTGAACAGGGGTTACACATTTAATTAAGGAAACAATCCCTAATTGTCTCCACCCGACCGGGGATTCGAACCCGCTATGTAACGACACCATTCTGTGTGGCTCAATTCCCTTCATCTCTACGTACAGCCGTGGCTGATAGTGCTTGACCAGGATTCAAGGAGTGTTGGTGAGCAACTGAACAGAGTTCGAATAAGTAAATTTTCCAAGCCATTCTCAACGTTGAGAGAGGTTTAGAAGACTCACTTTTTCGAACTCTGTTCAGTTACTCTCCAACACTCTTTGGACCCTGGTCAAGCACTATCAGCCATGGCTGTACAGTCTCCTCCACTGCCACATTGATCACTCTATGTAACTCAAGTGTTGTCAATCTGTGTACATTCACGGTCAGACATTGTGTCTCAATTCGACTGGTTGCTTTTCATGGCACCATGCGATCAGAACAGTTTCTGACCGTGTGGGCACCTCACAAGGTGTGAACCTCCAGTGTTGTCGACACTAGGTTTCCAAAACACATATCAATATGAGTCAGTGGGAGGTTGATTGAGGGTTGGTGTGTGTGTGTGTGTGTGTGTTATGGTGTTCTATGGAGGCAGGGTACAGCAATGACTGTCAATAGTAATACAGTCGTCTTGGTCAGGTGCTATTTTTATGAATGTTCAATAAAGGTCCAAGATAAAGTATAGTAACACATCATAACGTTAATGATAGTTACCACACGTAAGAATAATATATGGAGTGTGGAGTTTGAGCAGCACGTCACTGTGTTGTTATAATATTCCACACCATCATTATGCATCACAAGTAAAGATAGACTCATCCCTTCCATAATGGCATACGATAGAGTTGATAGGAGAGCCATGAGAGAAGTGTTGTGGGTTTACGGTGATGTGGGGTCTTTTATGCATGTGGGTAGAGGGTGATCTAAGTGAGAGTTTTAATATAAGTGTAGGGCTGAGACAGGGATGTGTTATGTCACCAAGTCTGTTCTAAATATATATGGACGGTTGTAAGAGAGAGGTGAAGGGCAAAGTGAATGACCTGGGAGCAAAGCTGAGGCTGTTTGGAGTAAATTGGCCTTTGGTGGCAAGCTTATTTGCTGATTATACTGTGTTGATGGCTGAGAGTGAAAGGGAGTAATAGAGGAAGGTAGATGAGTATCAGTCCGTGTGTAAACGAAGGAAACTGAAACTGAATGTGGGTAAAAGTAAGGTGATGGTATTTGAGACTGACTTTGAGATTGACTTTGCCACACCTTACTACTTACAGAGTGGAAGTACCAACTGGGAATAAATGTGAGATAACTCTAGGGGGTGAGATGATGGTGGAAGTGAAGATGTTTAAGTATTTTGGAACAGTTCTATTTAAACATTAGAAATTTAAACAGGAGAAATTAGGGAGAGAGCAGTGAGGGGTAGACAGGTCATAGGATCACTGGGAAGGATTATGAAAGTAAGAAGTGCGAGTATGGAAGTGAAAAGGGGACTAAAAAATGGTATAATCCTGCCAACACTGACATATGCATCAGAGACATGTACTGTACATGAATTAGGGCTCATCAGTCTAGAATAGGTGTAATGGAAATGAGTTACTTGAGGGGAGCATGTGGACATACAAGGTGGGATGGAGAAAGTAATGAGAGTGTGTATGAAAGATGTGGTATGAGTGAGAAGGCAATTGGTATTGAACGTGGAGTGGTTGAGAGGGTGAAGCGTAATACTTAGAGGTAATTTGGACATGTGGAGAGAATGCAAGATGATGAGTTTCTAAAGAAAGTGTATGAAAGAGAAGTTGTGGGACCTGGTGTGAGAGGCAGACCTTCGGTTAAATGGCAGAACAGAGTGGAAGAGTATGAAAGGGAAAGAAATGTGAGGGGCAGAGTAGAGTTAAACCATGTAAGGAGGGAGTGTTGGAACAGGGAAAACTGGAGACACTTCTGCCGTGGCCATCCCCTTGGGGAGGGTTCCCTGAGGGAACGAGGCGTCAGAGCTATAGAAAGATAGATAGATACATACACAGATTTATAATTTAGTACAGTATTACAGCTTAGAGTCTCTGCGTTAACTTTCCTCTACAACACAACACTGTAATGTTGAACGTGTCAGTAGAGGAATGTAAGTGAACATGTTACGTGTGTGTGTGTGTTCCAACATGTGTGTGTGTGTGTGTGAACACAAAGTTGGTCTTAAAAATTATGGAATATAATTAAATTAAATTCTGCCAGAACTCCCTAACTATTCAGCAGAGTGTGTGTACATACATACATACCCACACACACTATATATACATACATACCCACACACACTATACATACATACATACCCACACACACTATACATACATACATACCCACACACACTATACATACATACATACCCACACACACTATACATACATACATACCCACACACACTATACATACATACATACCCACACACACTATACATACATACATACATACCTGCATAATTGTATATACATAAAGTTTGTTGTTGCTACTGACTTGTTACTCATCATAAACTTCTTACCACAATATGCCATTATATTTTTCAACTGGCGTAAACGTACAGACTCACTCATATTATTCTCAGTTTTTATAATACCTTCTGACACACTAAGAACTTCTACTATAATATGATTCTAATGAATATATAAATCATAATAAACAATCTAAGTTCCCGTATATTTTGCTCTTTCAAATGCAAGGTATCCCGACATCTAATAAAACGAAATTGGATATGATTATAGGCCTGTCTGACAGCGGGTGACTGACTGACTGCATGGGGTGTTGACGGGTGAAGTGGGTGTGTGGCGGGAGAAGAAGCCGGCGAGTGTAAGGGGGTGTGGGAGTAGGGGACAGGCTTGGAGTGGGTAGAAAGCCTGTCCCCCTATTCCCGCACCCCCTTAACCCCTCAAACTCCTCCCCAAGCCTGTCCCCCTATTCCTGCACCCCACAAAACACCCCCCCAAGCCTGTCCCCCTATTCCTGCACCCCCCAAAATCCCCCCAAGCCTGTCCCCCTATTCCTGCACCCCCCAAAACCCCCCCAAGCCTGTCCCCCTATTCCCGCACCCTATTAACCCCCCCCAAGCCTGTCCCCCTATTCCCACACCCCCTTAACTGTCAGAGGAAAAAGTTTTAGTGTGTAGTTTTGCATCGTGGAGGAAGAACATCAACAACAAACGTCCATCCACAACAAACACTGAAATAACAAGGGCTACTATTGGTTTCAGAGCTCTTGTCTTGTCGCCTCGTTTCTTTTCGGGAATATTTTCAGCTTGTTTATATCCTGTGCTAATGTTGAGAGCCTTTCTTCTTCTAAATAATAATTATTATGACCTTTGATACCAATGCTAAAAAATTGCAGACAAGTAGTGTACAGTTGGACACAGGAATTCGTGGTTCAGCTCAAGTGAAAGATGGTCCACTTCTCTCAATATCAAGTTTCTTATTAGTTCCAAATCGGAGACATCAGGGGCAGAAGTCAGTATTGAGGATGGTGTGTGTGTGTGTGTGTGTGTGTGTGTGTGTGTTCGTTATTAGTGCCAAATAGGAGACATCAGGGGCAGAAGTCAGTATTGAGGATGGTGTGTGTGTGTGTGTGTGTGTGTGTGTTCCTTATTAGTGCCAAATAGGAGACATCAGGGGCAGAAGTCAGTATTGAGGATGGTAATAAAAAGCAAGTACCTGATAATAGACACTGGTTACTCAAATGGGACAAGTATCTTTCACCACCTGGGCTGTACCACCCATTCATGTGTCCAACTGTACATACCTAGTTGTAAAATATAAAATCTTGTGTTTTGTCATGGAGTGCATTATAATTACAAAAAAACAAAAAAAAGAACGTATAATACTGGGGAACAGGTAGATTTTGGCAGTTTTGTTACGTACAGCCACAATCAAATATCCACCAAATAAATCAGTATCATACCAAAACACAATCATACAACACTTTATGTCAACTCAACCTCCTAAAGTTACAATTATGAGGTGTTGCAAAATCATACATGTGTTGTTCGTTATGACCAAGATATTTACTACAATGGAAGGAAAGTGTCGGTGGTTATTTGATTGTGGCTGTACAGTCCATTGAGATGCCTTGGGAACTGTGTTTATAAGTAGTATCACACATTGCATTATTTGGCAGACATATAATCTTCGTCGAACAGAAAATAGTAGAGGTACGCTCGTGATACATAATTTCTGACCAGAGTGTGAGGAGCAGAAAGCTTCGAATCGCCTGGTATTGCTCATTTCCCCACCCAGTACACATACTCTATAGAGGCTGAGTTCGAATGCAGGGTATGTGTGTGTGTGTGTCGTTCATCTCTGGTCAGGGATTATGTATCACGAGTGTACCGTATCCCTGTTAGTCAAATATGATATATAAATACTGCATTATTATTACAGACTAAACTAATTACTGTAAATGAGATTATGATTGTATCCTGCTGTAAAGTTTTGTGATGATAAATTTCATGTCAAATATACTAATAAACAAAATAGTGTAATAAACAAAATAGTGTAAATAAATTCAGAACTAGGTTTTCTCCTGTAAACGACAATAACAATAACATAAACTATGTCAGGTTGAAGCCAGTAAAGAGACGTGGTGGGTGTGTTGTAATGACAGTAACAGCATATTGAAACACGATAACAGAATATTGTGACTATAACTGGTAACACTCTACTGTTATAGGATATAGTAACAATTATTTGGGATAAATGGATATTTTGACCGAATAGAGTGAGGGATATAACAGGATATTTTAACAGGACAGTGACGAAGTATCAGATGATGTAGTGACAAAAGAGTAGGAGCAGCGGCGGCGGCGACGGCGCGTGAGGTAGTAGGCAGGACAGAGGACTGGTGAGAGGACAGAGGAGCAGCGCTGCTTTCCGAGTTTCCGTCAGTTCGGCAGCTGCCATAGAGAAGGGAAGGCGTGTGTCTACGTTACTGCTCGGCTGGTACTCGCTCACTCGGTACCTGCTGATCGCTTCGTAGGCTTGTTGGCCTAAGTTGACGTTGGTTTTCTTGTAGTAATCTGTACTGCGCTTTCCGTGATGGGGTGTTGACCTACGACATAAGGGGGAGTAAAGCTCGTTGTTGACTTGTGCTAACTAGGAATATGTGAAAACTGTGAAGCGAGAAAGAAGCAACATGTGATCGAGTTGGTGTGTGAAGTGAATACTGTACTAAGAAATTGATGCCGTAGTGCCAGACTCTGCCCACCCGGCTTATAACGACAACATGGGTCGTACACCTTCTCCTGTACGATGCCATACGACGCGAGTAAGGCCTTGTCGCGTCGTGTCCAATGTTCGTGGCTGGATGTTGGCCGCTGTCTTGGCTATGTGTAGCATCTCAGTTCGTGGCACGAGAGGGGATTTGCGACTTGTGGACAACGGGTATGAAGGTCTGGTTGTGGAAATCACGGACCAGATTCCTCAGGAGCATTGCAATCACGTCATTCATGGACTTAAGGTGAGTAGGCTAGGCTAGGCTAGTGTAGGGTAGGGTAGGCTAGTGTGGGGTAGGCTAGGCTAGTGTAGGCTAGGCTAGGCTAGTATAGGGTAGGCTAGGCTAGGCTAGTGTAGGGTAGGCTAGGCTAGGCTAGTGTAGGGCTTGATTTGAGGAAGTCGATTGCTGTGGATGTTTTGGATTTTTAATTAACCATAATAGGGTACGTTGCCAATATTGACGCGAATTTTTTTTTTTCTTTTTTTTTTTGGCGTACTACCAAAAGGACATTAGTGGACCCACAGAATTCTTTCAATGGTCATTGTACTTGAGAAACATTGCTTATTATCATATTAAACTTACCCCAACAATGCAGATAGCCAAATCGTTTCTGAAGTAATATGTTTCTTATCATTGTATTGAACTTTTAAGGGGAGGAGGATACAGTGGGTAAATCCGGAGCAAATGATTCCTCCAAACTCTAACCAGCAACGGGGCACCATTATTTTTGTTCATCTGGTCCTGTTTCCTGGCATAATTTGGAGGAATCAAGGCACTCCAACGTAGGTACCTACTCTACTGTCACAATGAAGGTCCCAAAATCATATCTGAAATACGGTATCTGTTTGTTATCATTGTGTTTGATGTTCAGTGATATAATTGGTTTACGGTAGCAATAGCATCAGCTTTGGATTTGTAGTATATATCATTATGAAACTCATTATGCTGTTATACTGAAGTCCTTAATAATATCAAGTCATTATAGAAGTGTTTATAAAGATCATTATATATACGGTAGTTAGTAATATATAGAGAGGTGGAAACGATAAAGAAAAACTCGTAACTTTGAAATAGCAACGGGTAAAACATAATTATTTTGTATAAGTAAATGACACACACGTCAATCAATATATTGGGGACATTAGCGTTAATTTTTTTTATCTTTAGGACTCAATCACTCTCCTCAGTATATTTATTAAAGGGGGGAGTTTTGTGTTGGTAAATCTGGAGCAACTGAATCCTCCAAACTATTCCAAGCAACAAAACACCATTATTTTTGTTCATATGGTCCTGTTTCCTAGCATACTTTGGAGGAATCAAGGCACTCCAATGTACCAAAAAAGAGTTATATACCCGGTACCACCTTAATACTCACATATCTATCTACCTTGGCTACCTATCTTTCTGTCCAGCCATTCATACCTGTCCATCAATCTATCACTCAGTCTTTCTGCTTGGAATACTTTTGATCTACATTACCACCGCTAGTATATAAACATTATGTACTGCAAGTATAGGCTATACGAGTATTAGACAATTATATCAGTACAATACATTTAATGATGTAGATGAAAATTATGTACTACAAGCATATGATAGTAGTGGATAATTAGGCTAGGCTATATCGGTACACTACAATATAATAGTACTGGATAATTAGGCTAGGCTATATCGGTACACTATAATAGATTGAAGGATATAATAGGCTAAATGAAAATTATTACAATTCTATTCAAGATGGTTTATCCAATCAAAATTTGTAATAAAGAGTTTAACTTTTTCTGAATAAAGTATATATATGTTCATTTACTCTTCATATAAAGTCTCAGACTAAAGTTGTATTTCCTCTCTAGCTGTTATTAGAATAAAGTTGTCGTGAAGGAGACTGACATGTTTATTTTTTTTTTATGTTTGGGTGCAAACTTTAAAATACCGATCATAAGAAACAATCACGTCTCATTCACCACAAGATTATTGGCAAACTTCGCCTTTATACTACTAGGAAGGTGATAGAATTTTAAACAGCGACTGTATAATATTTCTTGCATAGATCTACAGGTCTCTCTCTCTCTCTCTCTCTCTCTCTCTCTCTCTCTCTCTCTCTCTCTCTCTCTCTCTCTCTCTCTCTCTCTCTCTCTCTCTTAAGGTGGTAAATATTTTTTGGTACATTGGAGTGACTTAATTCCTCCAAAGTATGCCAGTAAACAGGACCAAAAGAGAAAAAATAATGGTTCTCTGTTGCTTGGAATAGTTTGGAGGATTCAGATGCTCCAAATCTACCAACACCGAATTTCCCCCTAAATATATGGAGTGAATGAGTAGCCTAGGCCACATTCTCACTCATGGACAATAAGGCTCACTCTTTTAACCTTCTATTTCCTTCCTGATTACTGTCTCACCTCTCTATCACCTTCTGGCCTTACCTGGCTGTTGCGGCGCCTAATATCAATCAATCAATCAATCAACATTAAGGAAAACGTAACGTAGTCCAAACTAACTACGGATGAACTGATGTTTTGAGGCAAACTGACTATCAGCTTATATTACAGAACTTTATCAGCTTATCAGCTTATATTACAAAGTTTCATGCCGATTCCGAATATCTTAAGT
This sequence comes from Petrolisthes manimaculis, assembly GCA_034508575.1. Lineage (NCBI taxonomy): Eukaryota > Metazoa > Arthropoda > Malacostraca > Decapoda > Porcellanidae > Petrolisthes > Petrolisthes manimaculis. Next base: position 118,027 of record JAWZYT010001818.1, on the reverse strand, counting down.
AAACGAACCTTACCGAATGTAAACAGATGATGGGATGTGTTTTATACGACGGTGTCACGTCTCAATGACCGGTTCGTTCGAATTTACTTTCGGTTTTGTTTCGTTTCTCCAAGATATAAATGGGAAAATTTTAATGAACTGTATATGTTAATGGATGAGAAAGTATTCCGGTGCAATAGAATAACAATATTATTAAATACTCGGGTCTGCATGAGAGTCTAAACCCTTTATATTCTAGCAACATGACTAGGCTAGCCTACAGGACAAATTATCTTTATAGGCCTATCCATGTTGAAATGTGTTTACGTTAATAAAGAAAGCAACACAAATATAAAAAATAATCGTAAAACGATAAACAACAGTTACCTCAAGTTTCACGTGTAATCAAAGAACATTGAAGGGATTATTATGTTGTGGTCAAAATACATGGTGACTGGTTCCTTCAAGGTGTGCCAGGACACTTATTAGGACCTACCTGTATTCCACAAGAGTCCTGCTGTTTTGTACCAGTTTGGACATATAAGATTTCCAAGTGGCCGAGAAGAGCCGACCCCCTAAATATTATATAAGTCACAATACCATTAAACATAACATGATACACAAAGGCCATTCATTGTCCTTCCTCAGCCACGGATGACATTACTCCCATCACTGACTGATAATATTAATGTGGATTCCGTGTGATGAAGAGAACTGTAGTTTACTGGATTGAAAATATTCCAAGTCCATTATGTTGAACAGAAGTTTCAGTCTCACTGTCCTTCACAATTTAATCTGGTGTATCATTCACTGTTAGCGAATTGAAGGACAACTGATTCCTGCAAGCGATGCTGTAAAACACATTATGTGAACGTAAATGTGTTAAGTAGCAGAGTTTGGAGGAAATGGGAGCCCTCCAAGTTTCCAACACAATCCCCTTAATGACCTTGTGATCGTGTATGAGAATTGGAGGCTTCTGATTCCTCCTGACCATGCCAAGAAACCCTAAAGTTGGTGTTTCGTGGCAATGTTTGAAGGACTCGTTTACCTTCAATTTTCTGACTACATCACAGAATCCCCTTAAGATAATAATCCGTACATGTAATTATATTCTGCCTGGCGTTCTCAACATTGGTAATCCCTTCAGATTAAGCAAATGAAAAGCTAACACTGACTGACACGTCTGGACACAATGCATTATTGACCAGTTTAGGGACGACATTTGCCTGAGGGTAGGATAACCTGGAGGCTACAATGTCCACCAATATAGGCCTGGTACGGTAACAGATCATTTCAAACAGCGAGTTGGAGAGTTGTTTTGTAGCATAATTGTTAGGAATCAGTAGCTCTTTTTAAAATAGATATTATGTACTATAGGTCCAGAGGGATGAATTAGCCTATATAGGTTATCGAAACACAGAACTACCAATATATAATTATGTTTAAATTTATGTATGTAGCCTATATTGACTACCGGTACCTTATGTGTGTATATGACTGTGTGGGAGTGAATGAAAGACACTGTAGGATGAGTAAATATTACTCTTTATGTATCTAGGTTCTAGTATAGGCTACTTCAATTCCATCTTGCACATAAATCAGTACGGTATCATATCAAAATATAATCATACAACAACAAACACCCTACGTCAACTTAACCTATTCAATTATTATTATTATGAGGTGCTGCAAAATCATACATGTGTTATTCTTTATTACCAAGATATTTACTAGCCTACGATGGAAGGAAAGTGTCTGTGGATTTATGATTGTGGCTGTACACTCGCCTACATACGGTATAGAATTATAGTTTAGCTCATCGTGTTACTTGTCAATGTGTCATTTTTTTCTATGTCCAAAACTGTGGTTAATTAATTATGAATAATAGATTTGGTATTATGTGAGTGTTATTAATTATTAATTATTATTTATTACTCAATTTTAGTTCAGGCATTTATCGTTTATTTGCCTATTTTTGTCATATTGTTAAATACCGGTATGTATCAGTTCTTTATTTTTTTAGGTATAGTATTTTTAGGCTAGTAAATACGATTATTTTTTTTTTTATTATTGTATATCATGTATTCATCCGGTAGTAAATACTCGAGTTTTTGTTGACTAGTAGCCTTTTTTTGTTATGAGTTACTATTTACGAGGCAGCAGGATGCCAAACTAAAGCTGACAGTTTCTGTAATATTATTTTTTTTAGGTTCATTCCAATGGCTTCCTTTGAAACTATATATATCATACCCTACAGTACTATATATATCTCGATGGAAAATATCCTACATGTTCATTATCCATGTATCTGCACTGCAATAATTAAGGGGGGAAGTTTTATGTTGGAAAAGCTGGAGCAACTGAATCCTCCAAACTATTCCAAGCAGCAGAACACTTATTGTTTTTGCTCTTTTGGTCCTGTTTCCTGGCATCAAGGAATCAAGGCACTCCAATGTACCAAAAAAAGAATTACCACCTTAGGCTAAGGGAATAATTTCTCTTGGGCGAATTGGAGGGATACCAAACTATGCCAAACAAAATACGTGCTCAATTCACAAATAGGCTAGTCTAGTCTACAGGGGGTTTCCTATTTCATACCTGGCATTTCTTGAAGGATTTAGTAGCACTTTAATACCTCAACAGACACCTTCTTCCATTCAAGGAACCCTGTGATGTACTCGGAAAATTACGACACACCACCTAGGCTATATAGGCAAAAATACAATGCTACCCGTTCTAAGTATAATTTTGACTAAAATACACGTTTTACATGTTTATCTGACTTTCCAATGTTTATTAAGTTGCAGCTAAGTACTGTAGCTAGTTATGTAAAGTTTGTGTGTGTATTTTTTCCGTGAATTGCATACCGGTATATAATTTATAGCCATGAAAGTAAATGAGGGAGCGAATACATTTTCACCAACACAACTTGGGAGTTAAAAAAATGTAGTTGGCTGTCGTCCATATATCACAATAATTCAATGGTGATACGAATACATTAGACGGTTTTGAAAGACTGCCTATCATTACACCTGAGTTCGTTCGTGTTTGTTATTGATTTGAGGATGACAAGACAACCCAAGGCATGGAAGGCCCAATAGGACGAGTGGTGGGCAACAAGAACGAAGGTAATATAATCTGAAAGGAATGACACACAAAATTGGAGTATATACGAGGGAGGAAGTGATAGAGAGGAGGGAGAGTAAGCAGGAAGGAAAACAAAAGTGGAGAGAGAGAGAGAGAGAGAGAGAGAGAGTGAGTAAGCAGGAAGGAACACACAGAACATTCAACCCGTAACTAGAAGGAAGGAAAGGAGGGACAGTTGAAGAATTGTAAAGGGGTTGGTAGGGGTCCTCGTGGTTGGGTGAGATGTTGTGGTGGTGGGCCTAATTGGTTGTGAAGACCAGAAAGAAGGGCAGGTGTGTAAGAGGGTGGGAGGGAGGGAACTGGTGGTGTGAGAGAAGGGAAGGTGAGAAGGAGAGTTTGATGTGATGAGGTGTTTGAAAGGGAGGGTGAGAAAAGCGAGAGTGGAAGAAGATTGATAGATATGGGAAGAAAGAGAAAGGTTGGTGGTGTGTGAAGGTGCTATTTTACCGAGGCTACAGTCTGTTAACATTATTTTTGTTTCCTGTTGGATGTTACATGCCATTGTCTATGTTGAATGCCACAAAAGCTTTTCCACTGATAAAAACAAACAAAAAAACTGAACCACTTGTTAACACGATGTGTCAACAGACAGTCGCAGCGACTGCTGCGTATCTAGTGTTGAGCAATGATTGTAAAAAAGAAAAGAACTAAAAGAAAGCACCGAAGATAGGAGAAAGAGCAAATTGTTTTTGGACACTAGCTTTGCTCATAATGATTTTTTTTGAAAAGTTACTGGCTGATGACCAGTCACGGTTAAAGAACTTTTCAAGGACGTGAGTGAAGAACTGTTAAGGAGGAACAGAAGCAAGTCGTAAGCAACCATTCCTTCTCTTAAGGCGAGATCTAGATTTCTTTTGGGCTACTGTGTTTACGGCAGTTCACAAATTCCTAATATTTTTAATTACCAACGCCACGTTACAACCAAAATAACATATTGGTTAATCCCCTCTGTTTAGCCTTATTATTCTTATATTTTAGCAAGATTTTATCCCATAGATCCACAAGTGTTCTATAATTATAATTTGTTTTTTGCTTTTTTAAATCTTATTGCTTTACACACTCGCAATCCAAAATATGTAGGCCTATCTAGGCTTACTTCGAATAGCCTGACCGAATATGAAGCGAGCTCAGCAAATATGAATCAGGATAAGTGTTGTCATTGGTTCACTACTATGTCATATAATTCGAAGCTTCAACAAGACCTGGATACAAACTTTGGATTGGGAGTGTAGCCTACTACATCGATTCCTTGCCGTGACTGGTGTGCAGGCGGCCAACACTAAAGGCTAATTCTTGTCGCACGCGTCACGTCCTACGGGCTAATTGTTGTCATCTGTTGTACGCCACACGGTTACATGCTACACGTTGCTTTGTGGTGAGGTGTTTTTTTTTAGGTACCTGACCTGTTCGATAATGTAGCATGACACATGTTGCCAAAATAATGTCGCGCCCCCTGCAACAGTGAGGTAAACGACATACAAAGAAAAATGAGAAAATAGCGTTTAAATTCTCGCGGGCTAGAGTAAACAGACGTTTTGCGCGTCACTCTTGCACTGGTGCAGGAATGATGCATAGACGTACCGTGGTGCCTACATCATTTTTAATAGCTACTCTTGAACACTCTGTGGTGGTTATCGTACATGTATAATGTGTTGCAATATCATAATAGAAATGCCGAATATAGACCACATAGCCACGCCTGAAGTGTGTGGGATGTGAGTGATCAGAATGTTGCTTAGAAAAAGGTTAGCTTGTACAGAGCACATGTATGATAGATACATGTATAGTATTTTTATCACATCGTTATATTACAACGTTGTTTAATCAGAGCTTTGTTATTTCACTAACTTTTCTCTACTTCCTGTTACGTAATAACAATAAAGGGTGAATATGATTAATAACAAAATAAATAAAGGTAAAGGTAAATTAAACACAATAACTTGTATAATATTTCAATGCTTTCTCCTTGCAAGCTCAATTACATGTGAAAAATAAAGATATGTGGTCCTAACCTTAATATTAGAGTGTACTATGTTGACTAATAACATAAAAAATAATGATATTTGTGACTAGCGGTTCACACACAATCTCTCAGTTATTCACACACACGCACTCACTCACATACATACACACAGTCACACTCTTCTTGAGTCTTCAAGAGTAACGAGTAGAGTGGGTATGGTATCGGCAGAGTATGTTGGTAAATGTAAAGCTGTTACGCAGATGGTGAGAAAGGGTGATGTTGGTTGTAGTGGAAGGGTGACACCAGTTTCCTCCTCCTCACTGTTGCCCAACTGTCTTCTCACACACACGACACTGGAAGGGGCACCATGACATGGCAAATTATTATCTCTATTCCTATATCATATCGACAGCCACTACAACAATACAACTTTTGAACAGTGAGTTTAAGTGTGCATAAACATACTGTTTATTTTTGGGTGTAAAAAACGTTATAAATGATATTATTTACTTACTGTTAGGTAACAGAAGACTAATATGTGTAGTCGTAATAGCCGTGTGATGAACAGGGGTCGTCAACTAGGGCCTCGGGGTCATCACCATTGAGTGTGCCACCTTCTGGAGTAGGTTGGATACCCAGGATTGCGTCCCAATACGCTCGTTGGATGTAAGCGGGAACTAGGTCGGCAACAAGGTCCTTCAAATCATCCACCTTAGGCTTGGGGAGTGGGATAAGGGCGGTGTACTTCAGAGGCACTACCACTGCTGATAGGTTAAACAAACTGTCTTCTACTTCACCTTTCTTTTTTACAACCCTTACTTGTTCTTCATTTCTGTCCTCTGTGATGAAGTGGTAGGAAGTGCCACAGCCATATCCGATCATGTAGTTTTCACTAATGTTGAAAAAACAGGAATCTTTGAACCGCATCTTGGAAGGGGTACGGTGAGTCACATGTCTTTTTAGTACATCCCAGTCTCTGAAGTCTTCCTGATTCATTTTAATGACTTGGAAGGGTACCTTACTCTCCCCTGATTTTCTAGATTTCTTAATTATTTCAATGTGTTCATCAGGTGTGAAGATGTAGTTGTGACAGCGCATTTTCTTCTCAATTATTCCAAAATCACTATCTGCTGCCATGTAGGTGTGTCCTGGTTGAAAGTACACTTGAGTAATATCAGAGAACCGTCCTCTGTGAATGTATGTCAGATAGAACATCAGAAGAGTAAAGTTCTTGTTCTGTCCAGAACAATTATCTGAGAAAATAATTATTTTCCTCACTTCGTTAGGAACATATGTCTCAAAAAATTTGGAGATACAACTGCATATTTCAATGGCACCCCTCTTGGCCGTTACTTCATCCCAGACGAACATATGGCCCCTTCCTGTTATGTAGTCATGTATATTGAAGTTATATGTCCACATTTTTCTTTTGTAGAACGCTATTCCTGTAGTTACTTTAGGTGTTGGTAGGGCCTGTTGCAAATCCATACACAGGAACATTGTAGACTCTGTGACACTTGTCTGAAGTGTCTTAGGGAGCCTATAACCAGTTTCAGCTTTCGCTAAGTGATGACTGTGACGTATCTCGTTGTCTCTCTTGTCGTCAGTAGACAAACTAGGATCTTTACAACGCACAGCATATGTGTCACATGTTTTGCACGTATCTTTACGAGGCTTGTATAGCTTCACATTAGAGAACTTCATCTTAAAAATATCATCATAATAATGAAAAGTACATGCAACAATTTCTGGATACTTTTCTTTAAGCCAGGTAATATAAAGTTCATACATCTGCCGACGGCTAAGAATATCAGTGTCCAGGTACACAACACTGGGACACGTCTTCCGTGAATAATGACTGGTGATGGTAGGGAAACTTTTAATATGTTCGATCACTGTCTTGGCAACCTCCTCAGAAACTTTATGGTGATCCCCATTTTTACCCCGCTGGTCTTTAACTGGAACGTTCGATGCTGTTACCTTAGTTAGGGATCTGTCAATGCGTGACTTTGAAATGCCGTGGATACTTGCAAAAGCATCTTTGCAAACTGTGATGGGAGTATCTTCCACAATAACATGGTACAAACGAACACAGATATGCATGTTTTCCTCATTGTTGGTACGGCGCCTCTTCACAGGTACTTTTGTTGTTTGCTTCTGAAGATAGGCGGTCTGTATATCCCAATCACCTGATGCCCAATACTCTGTGAATAATTGTTGAATATTGACCTCACCAACCAAATCAAAACACTTCTTTGCACAGGAACATCGCGGTCCGACTTGCCGGCCGCGTATCATCTTCCCACTGTTTATCGAGATATATTCTATACCATGATTTCTCCTCTTTTTAGCTATGTTTCTTTTCCACTTATCTTCATTCCTGGGCCTCCTACGTACACCCGAAGGTGTCGTAAAGTCCTCTGCAGCTTCAGTCTCACTGTCCGACATTAACACTCACCAAAAAAGCACAATAATGATAAAAATCTATGGTGTGTAATTGATAAGAATCGAACAGATTGGTGGGTGGTGGTGGTGTGGGAGGAGGGAAACTGAAGGAGCGCGGGAAAAGGGAAATCCAACGCCATTGGCTGAGCACATCGTGACGTCAGAGCCACTGCCTCCTCCTGATTGGCTACTGCGCTCTCTCGGGCGCCTGCCTCATTATTGTACGGAAATCTTGTCAGCTAGATATCTAGCTGACACAAACTTGGTATTTTAATTCTACAGCCATAAATACATCAAATTTTGCCAAACTGACTTCATATTAAGAATCTAGAGACATGGAACTGTGAGATACATATGATAATTCAGTTTTGAGGTATGTGTCGCCTACCTCACTCTTGCAGGGGGCGATCGAATTTTGCTTCTGTGGAATTTTGGCTTAAGACTGGAAGGAAATATACGTGTTGAAGAGAGAGAGAGAGAGAGAGAGAGAGAGAGAGAGAGAGAGAGAGAGAGAGAGACGGGTGGAGGAACTAGGCTAAGGGAAGTAAGAAACAAGTGTGGGAGGAGAGAGGTAGGAAACAGGTGTGAAGGAAACAGATGATGATGGAGGGAGGTTGAAAAATAAACAGAATGTAAAAGGTAAGGATACTGGTGTGTAGGAGGAAGAGAAGAGAGGAGAGGAGAGGGGCCCGTGTAGTAATGAAGTGATGGGGTTGCTGTGATAAAGGTGAGTGTTCCAGCTAAAGAGAGGAGTTTGTAAGGAGGCTTTGGGAAGGCACGGGGAGGAGGGAGAAGAAAGTGGTGTACAGGGTATAGGATAATTATAGTAGCAAGAGCCTGATTCCATTTAAGGGTCGTATTTCTGGTGTACCTAACTGTAATTTGTAAAGGAGACTTACCACCCATTTTCTGTCCAACATGCTACCGTAATGCAACAGTTACCCTGTAGCCTGTTCAGTCTATTATGTACACTCGTGATACATAATTTCTGACCAGAGTGTGAGGAGCAGAAAGCTTCGAATCGCCTGGTGTTGCTCATTTCCTCACCCAGTAGCCTACACCTATAAAGGCTGATGAGTTCGAATGCAGGTGTGTGTGTGTGTGTGTGGTGCCTGCCGTTCGTCTCTGGTCAGGGATTACGTATCATGAGTGTACACAATTTGTCAACTCTGGAACACTTTAACTTTGGATTTTTCTCACTCATTGGCAATTACACTGGTAAGGATAGTGTATGGTCTTCTTTTTCTTTGGTCCTCGCTTTTCTCAGTTTTAAAAAGAAAGTGAAAATAAACGTATATTCCTATTTTTTCCGCTTGCTAACGGTGGGTGTAGTGAGAGAGAGAGAGGGTCGTATTTCTTGCCTAACTGTATTTGTAAAGCAGAATTGTCAGAACAAATGTACAGTTGGACACATGAATGGGTGGTACAGCCCAGGTGAAAGATACTGGTCCCATTTGAGTACTTGCTTTTTATTACCACCCTCAATACTGACTTCTGCCCCTGATGTCTCCTATTTGGCACTAATGAACTTGATATTGGCAGAAATTTACCATCTTTCACCTTGGCTGTACCACCCATTCATGTTTCCAACTGTGCGTGTCTGTCTGTCTGTCTACCCTTTTGTCTGTCTGTCTGCCACGTCTCTTTCTTTGGGTTAATAGTGGGTGTGTAGGAAGGGACTGGAGTGGACTGGACACCCGACCTTCACGTCTCGTCATTAACAACTGATTGAATTCCTGAGCTTCCTTCCTTTCCCTACTGCTGCTGCTGCTGGTCTTCTCCCTCATAGAATATTCCCCTCCTTCCTTCCTTCCCTCGTCTCTTTCACACGCACCACACAGGCTTCACCTTCCTTCCTCTCTTCTCACACACACTCAACCCTAAATGGTTTAGGAAAGATGTGGAACAGAAACTAAGAGATATCTGGATAAGAAAGTGGTATGGAAATGTAGCAAGCAGGGGTATCTCTCTCTCTCTCTCTCTCTCTCTCTCTCTCTCTCTCTCTCTCTCTCTCTCTCTCTCTCTCATTTATATCTTTGCCTTCCCTTTTACTCACTCATGCGTCTCTTCCCTTCTCTTTTTATTTTACCCTAAGGTTAATGAACCCAAAAGAAAAAAAGAAAACAAATAGATTCATTGAGAAACCCGTCAAAAAAAAAAAAAAAAAAAAAAAAAAAAAAAAAAAAATATATATATATATATATATATATATATATATATATATATATATATATATATATATATATATATATATATATACAATTTCAACCCCCTATACATAAAATATAAAATTACTGTACGGTATTTATAAATGAATATTAACTTTAAAATATCTGACCTAAATCGATATTATTTTGTATACGGTTCTACACACGAGGCATTATTTAGCATCGGTGGAAACATTTGGCGTGAATTAAAAAATCTTTGGGCTTAATATGCAGATACTCATCAAGAGGAACTTCAAAGGACACCAGTCAGTCAGTCAGTCAATGTTCACCTAATATTTTTTCTTATTGGTTCTGAAAAATTTGTTCACCCAATTTTTTTTGTTTTTTTCTGAAAAATGTGATCACGTAATTTTTTGTTGTTGTTCGCTGTGTGTGTGTAACATTGTGTGTGTGTGTGTGTGATTGTGTGTGTGTGTGTGTGTGTGTGTGTGTGTGAAAGAAGAAAGAAAGATGATACATTTATTGCTCGGATAATTTTTTTTGGTTCTGAAATATGTGTTCACCTTTATTTTTTTTCGGTTCGGGGTATTATTATTATTATTATTTTTTTTTTTTTTTTTTTTTTTTTTTTTTTTTTTTTTTTTTTTTTTTTTTAAGAATCAGTCATCCCATTTCCCTTAAAATACAGCGACGCTATTAAATGAAGCAAGTGTATTCCGAACAAATGGTAAATGGTGGCTGCAATTCCCACACATTAACACCCACAGCGTCGTAATGAATATATGAGTGTGTTGCGAAAGTTGTCCACGAATAAAAAAAAAAGTATGGAATTCCGACCGACCGACCGACCTTTTTATATTGTACCTGTGTCGTATGGAGTGGTGGCAGCGTTTTAGTCAGTCAGTCAGAAAGTCAGTCACCTTTTTTTTTTCTCCCTCTTCGTTCAGTCTGTATTCTTTTACTAGATGTTGTTGTCTCCTTTCTCCTTTTGTAAACTTTCTTTTAATTTCTCTTTTAACTTATAATTTGATGAGCTCAGTCAGAAAGTCATTCACCTTTAGTCTTTTACCCTCTTCGTTCAGTCTGTATTCTTTTATTGTCTAGATCTTGTTGTCCTCTTTGTCCTTCTATAAACTTTCTTTTATAAACTTTATTTTAACTTCTCCTTTCCTTTTGATATTTTGATGAGCAAAACTGGAAAAGCATCCTTTTAGTTAGTCAGTCAGTCAGTCAGTCAGTCAGTCAGTCAGTCATTCACTCTCAGTCTCCTCTTCGTTCATTCTGTAATCTTTTACTAGATCTTGTTGTTCTCTTCCTCCTCTTATAAACGTTCTTTTAACTTCTCTTTTAACTTATATTTTGATGAGCTATACTGGAGAAACATCCTTTCAGTCATTCATTCACCTTTAGTCTTGTCTCCTCTTCGTTCATTCTGGATTCTTTTATAGTCTAGATCTTGTTGTCTTTTTCCTCCTTTTATAAACTTTCTTTTAACTTCTCGTAACTCATAAAATGCCACTACGAGCATCTTGTTGCCTGTACTTCCTTTGCTTGTATTCTCCTTTCCTTATAGTTTGATGGGCTAAACTGGAGTAGCAAGCATCCTTTTAGTCAGTCAGTCAGTCAGTCATTCACTTTCATGTGTGTGTGTGTGTGTGTGTGTGTGTGTGTGTGTGTGTGTGTGTGTGTGTGTGTGTGTGTCTGTCGTAATAAATTTGTATGTACAGTCGTAGTAAAAAATAATCATCCATATAGGGGTAACTCACGTAAGATTTTGACAGCTTCCCTCTGTTTCTAAGCTGATAAATCTTTCCAATAAATAGGTTAAGTACAATCTTTTAATTTACTACAAGCAGCTACACACTACTTAAAACAATAACATTATATGTGAACATGAAAACATCAAACAGCAAATTGTTAAAGTTACCCATATGTGGATGATTATTATTGACCACGACTGTATGTACTCGACCCTTTTTCTAAGACCAAACACGTATCCGAAGCAAGTATTTTTTAGATTAATTAAATGAAGTGTTGCGAGAATTTGAAGCAAGTGTTGTTGGAATTTTCATATAATGTGTGATTTTAAAAGGGTTATTGTGAAAATTATCGCAATATGTGTGTATTTAAAACAAGTGTTAGCTTATGTAGGCTAGATGGATTCAATGTTTTAACAGTAAAGAGAGAGGAGAGCATTTTTAGGCTACCGTATATTATCCTAGAAGGTCACTGATTCCTTCAAACTTCCCAGGAAACAAATCACTTCAGAAATGCTAATGCCTACTAGTATCTCTATTTAGCCTATGTACAGCCACAATAAAAATAATATGCACCGACACTTTCCTTCCATCGTAGTAAATATCTTTGTAATAAAGAACAACACGTGTATGATTTTACAGCACCGCATATGTATAATTGAGGGGGTTGAGTTGACGTAAGATGTTGTTGTATGATTATATATTGATATGATACTAGGCCTAATTTACTTACACGATGGAAGGAAAGTGTCAGTGGATATTTGATTGTGGCTGTACATCATCATCATCAATATCCTATTTTCCTTTTTTGTTTACAAGTACCACTAACCACTAACAGGCAAGGGGTCCGACTCCGAGGCTACCGTATCTGAATCTTTGTGGGGTTATTGTTAGAGAGCTGAGGTCCCCAAACAACCCTCTCCCTTTCTGTGTTGTAGGGGAAGGTGGTGGGCGATGGACACACCACTTCCACCCTATGCACATAATTATCCTATCTGAAAATTACTGCACAAGATTTCGTTAAATTTTTTGTTAAATTTTATATAACCACACTCAAACTCGTCACTTGAATCTTGGGCATCTAAATGACTGCCAATGACGGGGTTGACTGAGTTTAATGCATTATTAATATATATTATGCAAATATAAAGCACCATGGAGGAACGAAATGAGTCCAGCTTACACTATGATGAATAAACTCAGGTGTGTGTCTACTGAACCTTATATAATATTATAGAGTGTGGAAGGAAGAGAAAGTGTGTGAACGATCAGGTGTTGTGTGAGGAAGAGAATGAAAGAACAAGAGTATGACAAAGATAGAGTGTGAAGGAAGGAAGCACAAATTAAGGAAACAGAATAAGAGAAGGAACAATAGAAGAACTGAAAAAGGATGAAGCCAGGAAAAGTGATGGAATATAACATTTAACAATCACCCGGCAGTGAAGGCTTGAGTAAAAATTACCATGATTCGAAGCTTTGATCTCCGCACTGAAAAAATAAAACGTGGAGACTGGTATGCAGCCAGCCCGAGAATAAGAACTTTAATTTTCCCACATTTGGAATGAGAAATTTCAGGAATTATATTGATAATTGGGATTGTTGGTTGTGGGTGAAGAGGAGAGCTTCCGAGTCCTCCTAACTATGTATTTGTGATATATTTTCGTTTGTATTAATTTGTTTTATTGGCGATGGGTTGTGTGAGGCGGCTATACACTTATGATACAATATCTCTAACCAGGGAGTAAGCCAAAGTTGTCGCCAGACCAAGGCAACTCATTGAACAAACTCAAATACCAAAAAAGCTCTAGTGTTTCGCTGATCAAAATTTAGAGCATCAATGAAATAGCGAATTTCTTACACTTAATTAATTAAGGGTTAAGTTTTGTGTTGGTAAATCTGGAGCAAAAGTGAATCCTTCAAACTATTTCAAGCAACAGAACACTAGTATATTTGCTGTTGTGGTCCTGTTGTTTCCTGGCACAACCAACTTTGGAGGAATCAAGGAACTCCAATGTACACCAAAAAAAGAATTACCACCTTTAACCCACCAATTGACCATCAACATAGTCCCTCTTTAACGAGACGTATGGACTATAAAAATAAATCCTCAACCTAATTTGAATGGTTCAAGGTATACACCGATATGTATATATATTTTTTTAACTTATAACTTCTAAATCATTAAGGGGGTGTGGGAGTAGGGGACAGGCTTGGGGGGGTGAGACTGGGGGGGTGCAGGAATAAGGGGACAGGCTTGGGGGGTGGTAGAAAGCCTGTTCCCCTATTCCTGCACCCCCCTAACATACCCCAAACCCTCCCAAGCCTGTCCCCCTACTCCTGCACCCCCCAAATCCCCCCAAGCCTGTCCCTCCTACTCCCACACCCCCTTAAGTTGAAGTGGAGGGGACACTGGCAGGAGAGAAGTGTGAAATGAAGGAGTGAAAAGAGGAAGGATGGGTTGGTATAGATGCACGGAACACAAGTAGAGAGAAGTTGCCAGAAATCAAGTGTGAGATGGGGAAGTGGAAGGAAAGAGAGTAGGAATGAATTAGAAGGAAAATTGCCATAGAATAATTGTGAAATATAAAAATGGAATGAGTGGTAGAGAAAAAGTGGGAAGGAGAGCAACGATTTGAAGTCTATATAGAAGATGTCAGAAGTAAAGTGTGAAATTGGAAAATGAAAGAGAAAAGGAGAGCAATGATTTAAAGTCTATATAGAAGATGTCAGAACTAAAGTGTGAAATGGGAAAATGAAAGAGGGTAATAGAGAAAATGTGAGCAAGGATCTAAAGTCAATATAGAAGATGTCCGAACTGAAGTTTGAAATAGGAAAATAAAAGAGAAAAGGAGAGCAACGATTTGAAGTCTCAGAAGATGTCAGAACTGAAGTGTGTGTGAAATGGGAAAACGTAACAGGCTAAGTATAAGTGGGAAGGGATGGAGAAGCAGAAGAGAGAGTGGAACGGGAATGAAGCCGTCTTTAATAAGATGGTAACTCTATTTTGGTACATTGAAGTGCCTTGATTCCTCCAAAGTATATATGCTAGGAAACAGGATCAGATGAGCAAAAAAAATGGTGTTCTGTTGCTTTGAATAGTTTGGAGGATTCAGTTGCTCCAGAATTACCAACAGTGAAAAAATAAGAGAAGCGATTGAAGGAGGTGTTGTGTTGGCATCAGAATTAGAGTATTGTATACATATATATGAATGGGACTCGGAGTTGAGCTGGGAGGTGTGTAAAATAAATAATAATAATAATAATAGTAATAATAATAATAGTAATAATAATCGTAATAGAAATAATAATAGTAATAGTAATAGTAATAGTAATAATAATAATAATAGTAATAGTAATAATAATAATAATAGTAATAGTAATAGTAATAATAGTAATACTAATAATAATAATAATCATAATCATAATCATAAACGGCTTTATTAATGATAGTGGCAGCCTGGAGCTTAAAATATACAATATTGAATTGATGTAATCATATTAATAAGAATAATAGATATATACATACTATATTTACAAGGATACAAGGCAGTGTGTGTGTGTGTGTGTGTGTGTGTTGATGATGAGGATAGTGGTGAGTGATGACCATTTGAAGATTATGATGATGATGATGATGATGTGAGAAAAAGAGAGAATTTTACGGTGGAGAGAGAGAGAGAGAGAGAGAGAGAGAGAGGATAAACAGAGATAAGATAGGCTAATGAAAAAGGGAAGGAAATGCTGTTTGTAGGTGTGAAAAGAGAGTATGTGTTCGGAACAAGAAAAAGATGCAAGGGTGGAAGTATAAGGGTGTAATATATGGTGTGTGTGTGTGTGTGTGAGAAGATAGATAGATAGAGAATGTGTGTGTGTGTGTGTGTGTGTGTGTGTGTGTGTGTGTGTGTCAGTGCCAGAATGAGTGCCAGCAGATGTGTGTGTGTGTGAGGACATACATACATACATACATACATGGGTGAGGAGTCTGCTGGAGCCTGGAGTCTAATCAGCGAAAATTAATTTGTGGACATCACCTGCACCAGTCATGTCATTACAGCCTAAGCATCGCGGTGAGCGGCACATTCACCCTCTGATTGCTTTGTTCCTTCACACACACACACACTATATAATTCTCTCTCTCTCTCTCTCTCTCTCTCTCTCTAAACCAGACTAAACTAAGCTAAACTAAAATCACACAGAATCCAAGGCGATACCGTAAGATGGATAGAGAACTGGCTAAGAAACTGAAAACAACGCGTGGTAATAAATGGAAAATCATCTTATTGGACTGGCATTATGAGTGGGGTGCCACAAGGGTCATTTTTAGGGTCAATCCTATTCCTAGTTTACATAAACAACATAGATGAAGGTCTCTCATTCATCATATCGAAGTTTGCTGATGATACTAAAAGTGCAAATACAGTACTCACTAATGCACAAACTAAAGAAATGCAAGATAATATCGATAAATTGTCTAATTGGGCGAAAACTTGGCAAATGTCCTTCAATGCAGATAAATGTAAAGTGCTCCACATCGGACCACGTAACGTAACAGCAAACTACTCGTTAAATGGTAATCAACTTAATTAAAAACGTGGATCAAGAGACAGACTTAGGGTAACAATATCAAGTAATCTAAAACCCAGTCAGCAGTGTACGAAAGTAATTAAGAAAACAAATAAAACGATCGGCTTTATTGGCAGAGCATTCGAGTATAAGTCTTAAGACACAATCCTCACTTTGTATAATTCCTTGGTCCGTCCCTGGTGCCCGTACTACCAGAAAGATATAGCAAAATTGGAATGAGTCCAACGTAGAGTTACTAAAATGATACCAAGTCTAAGAAAAAAATGTATGAGGAGCGGCTAAGTGATATAAATCTATTCCCATTAGCACAACGTAGATTGAGAGGCGACTTAATCCAGGTATTCAAAATAATCAAAGACATAGATAATATGGACTGCAGCAAATATTTCACTATCGACCATTCAAACTACACGAGATGTAACGGCTGCAAAATCATAGGTAAATCTTTTAATTCGCACGAATCCAAGAATTTCTTTTTTAACCGAGTTGTTAATTGTAATAGACTGTAACACCGTAAATAGCTTCAAATGTTGCTTAGATAAACACCTTGCGTCTATCCCCGACTTACAATGTTTACTAATGAATAATTTTTGCCCATTACAGGTGACAAGTTAGCCAAATTTCAACTACTTTCTATCTTTCCTATAAAATTTCCTTGTGGAGTTTTTCTGCCAACCCCACAAGGTTCTGACTCGTGACTTTATTTCCTGTATGGCTCAGGCCGGAGGGAGTGGAGGGTGGGGAGAGAGCCTTCTACTTTACTATCCTTATCTACGACTATCACTGGGGAGAAATTCATTCTCTACCAATAACCTTCTAAGCAGGTCACCCCGTGTGGACCGTAAGGTCTGTTGTGGTCTGTGATTCTATGTATTTCTATGTAATTCTCACACACATACCATAAAATTCACTCTCTCTCTCCCTCTCTCTCCCACGTGCGCCATATTTTTGCTGTCCAATCTCTCTCCCTCTTCCTAATTCTGGCTCGACACTCCCCTGCCCTTTCCCTTCCCTTCGCTGGCATTCCTTCCCCGGCAGCTGTCAACCCGATCCCCTTCCTTATATTCCTCGCCTCTCGCCCCTCTCTTCTCTCCCCTCTTCTCTCCCCACTCTTCATATCTCACAGCCTGTCTCCTGGCCCTGTCTCCCTGTCGCTCTCCTCTCAATTCTCTCTCTCCGTCCTGCCTGTCTTTCTGTCTTCCTTTTCTCTCATTTTCTCTCAATTCTCTTTCTCTTTTCTCTCAATTCTCTTTCCTCTCAATTCTCTTTCTCTCCTCTCAATTATCTTTCTCTCTCTCCTCTCAATTATCTTTCTCTCCTCCTCACAATTCTATCTTCGTCCTGCCTATCCTACCTTCCTGCCTGTCTTTCTGTCTCCTCTTTCTCCTCTTTTTCAATTCTCTTTCTCTCTCTTTCTCTTCCTCTTTCTCTCTCCTCTTTCTCTTCCTCTTTCTCTCTCCTCTTTCTCTCTCCTCTTTCTCTTCCTCTTTCTCTTCCTCTTTCTCTTCCTCTTTCTCTCTCCTCTTTCTCTCTCCTCTTTCTCTCTCCTCTATCTCTTCCTCTTTCTCTCTCCTCTTTCTCTCTTCTTTCTCTTCTTTCTCTTCCTCTTTCTCCTCCTCTTTCTCCTCCTCTTTCTCCTTCTCCTCTTTCTCAATTTTCTCTCTCTCCTCTCAATTCTCTTTCTCACCAAGCCTGTCCCCCTATTCCCGCACCCCCCTAATCCACCCCAAGCCTGTCCCCCTATTCCCGCACCCCCTTATTGTACTATTTATACATAATTAATATCCAAGTCTTTTCTCTATACCTGTGAATATTAATGTAATATATTATTTTCTACTCGAGTATTTTCATGTATTATTATTGGATGCATTATATTATACATTATACTGTTTCCAGGTGAATGGTTATATTGGTAATGAGGGAACGAGAATATTCACTGATGCATATTATCAAAGGTCTGGCACTAACTTGTCCACCTTGGTTTCGGAGGCGTCTATTCTATTGTACACTCGTGATACTTAATTTCTGACCAGAGTGTGAGGAGCAGAAAGCTTCGAATCGCCTGGTATTGCTCATTTCCCCCCAACCCAGTACACACACCTATAGAGGCTTATTAGTTCAAGTGTGTGTGTGCGTGTGTGTGTGTGCGTGTGTGTGTGTGTGTGGTGCCTGCCGTTCGTCTCTGGTCAGGGATTACGTATCACGAGTGTACACCAATTCAGGAGGCTAATAAATAAATAATAAGACTCATTGTAAATCATTTGATAATTTTGTTTATTTTCATACGATTAGGCTAATGTCACTGTTGATAATTATAGGTTGGCAATCTAAAGGTAGGTTTTATGAGAAATAGCCTATGGTGATTGTCACATTATCACATTAATTTTGCTACAATCGTAAGAATATGTTCAAAGTGCTGTTTGTTCATCTGCAACACACACTATTCCTGTATTACAAACATCTGAATCAGAATCATATCCTCAGAAAGCTAAGTGGGTTTCTCTTCACTCATCGCCTTCCTTAACACAGTATCATAAATGTATTGTAACAGCTAAACTACCGTATTTATCATTCGACATTTTATCTTGGAAACATTCAATTTACCGCACGGGATGTTGAATCGCCCTGTAAATGTAGCGTGAGTGATTTACAAGCTATTAGGCCTAGTCGTAAAATGTGTTGTTTGTTTACATAGTGACCGCCACTGAGGGAGAGAGGCCCACAATACAGGAGCTGCTGCTGTAGATAAGACCCTCGACTAAGTGGTTAAAGGAAAGAGTTGTTTTTTGGGGGTGAAGAGAAAAGCTACCTTCCATCGTGCAAATAAATCAGTATCATATCAAAATATAATCGTACAACACCACTTTACGTCAACTCAACCTCCTTTAAATATTATTATGAGGTGCTGCAATATCATACACGTTTTTTTTTTTATTACCAAGATATTTATACTACGTCGATGGACAATATTACAGGCAGGGAACGAACCAGTAGTAATGATGATTCGTTTTCTTTTGTTTTCAGGTGAGAATGGATTTTAAACCAGATGGAACCAGGAATATGTATACAGTGGGATTTCAGTGAGTACCAAATTAATGTTTATATATAGAAAATAATTTGTATTCCCTCAACACACACACACACACGCACACACACACACACACGCACACGCACACGCACACGTACAGTTGGACACAGGAATTCGTGGTACAGCCCAAGTGAAAGATGGTTAATTTCTTCCAATATCAAGTCCCTTATTAGTGCCAAATAGGAGACATCAGGGGCAGAAGTCAGTATTGAGGATGATAATAAAAAGCAAGTACCTGATAATAGTCATTGGTTACTCAAATGGGACAAGTATCTTTCACCTGGGCTGTACACTCGTGATACATAATTTCTGACCAGAGTGTGAGGATCAGAAAGCTTCGAATCGCCCGATATTGCTCATTTCCCCACCCAGTACACCTATAGAGGCTGAGTTCGAATGCAGGGTATATATATGTGTGTGTGTATGTGTGGTGCCTGCCGTTCGTCTCTGGTCAGGGATTACTTATCACGAGTGTACAATTGCCAGCACTTATGACTAGTACAGGAGAAGTGGACTGACAAGGCTGACTGTACCAGTTATAAGTGCCGGCAAGTGTACCTGATAACAGACACTGCATGGTTACTCAAATGGGACACGTATATATCTTTCACCTGCAGGGCTGTACCACCCATTCCTGTGTCCAACTGTACGTACGAGTGGCCAACACACCATTATAACACACCAGCACTGACCAACAATCAAGGGACACAATCACACAGTCACCACGCAATCTGGTCTTTGTTGGCTTCCTCACGCCTGCCCTACCTGACTATACTGTAGTGGTCCTGCTCCATTGCCACTCAACAGGAATGGCCAGTTAGTGAGCCCCCTTCCCTTCCCTTCTCTACTCGTGTCCAGGTTCTCTCTGTTTAGACTTTAGACTCGCTCCCTTTACATTTTTGAACTGTTTTTTCCTTTTCTTTTATTTCCTTTGTGCATGCTATAATAATTCCTTTATTTTTTCATAGTTTCTAAGGGTAAGGTGATTTTAATTCTTTTGTTTTCAGATCCATCAGTCATTATGTTTTATTTTAAGATTGGTGAAGGTCATAAGTCGTTGAAGTGGTTGTTGTTAATTAATTTGATAGATTGATATTAGGGGCTGCAACAGCAAGCAGGAAGGAAATAGAAAGAAAGAGGGATAGTAGAAGAACTGAAAGGGAGACTACTGGGGTCGAAAGGGGCACTAAAACCCTTAAAGTATAACCCCCTACCGGGATGTCTGTTCAGAATTTAGATGTTAAGTAGTTCCCTCGTGTATAGGTAAATTTTTCTGTGACTCGTGGAGAATTTTTTTTTTCTTCCTTTTTCCAACCATATCTCAGTTCCTCAAGTCAGACACGTTGTCCATATTTTCAAAATAATTTATATAACCTGATCTATTTTGAAAGTGTACTTAACAGTAAAGGGGGTATCACACTAGCACCGCGTACAAGGTACACGCGGGACCGCCTCCATATCGTCCCGTGAACGAGGAGCCGAGGCGGCATTCGCGGGACAAAGTTGGAATGGATCCCTAGCCAAGACCGTTCCTCGTATACACCACCAAGTCAATAAATAATGTACTTATATAAATTAATTCTAAGTAAAAAAGGTGGATTAATATAAGAAAACATTTTTGCAATACAAATATTTTCGAACAACAACAAAAAACACACTTAAAGTAGAAAATGCGATGTCGATATTTTACTGTGTTTACATCCCGTAGGGACGGGTACACGTGTGGTCTTCATTGAATGCAAACATGGACAATAAAATCAAGCCTATGGTAGTGTTTCCTCTTTTCTTCTTCAAAACTATTAATTACAAGGACCAATGCAGTCAAATTGGTCATTATCATCCACAAAATTCATGTTGTTGTTTAAGTTTTGTGGCGGTGGTGGTGTGACTCATCTGGTATACAAAGGACCAGCCCGCGGTAGTGTGATAGCTACTGCCCAACCGTTCCTGGTACCTCATTCCACCAGTCCCGCGTGTACCTCGTACGCGGTGCTAGTGTGATACCCCCTTAAGCTATCTGTCCAGAATTAAGTGGAGGATAGAAGTATGAGAGTTGCGTAAAAGTAAGGAAGGTGTGTACTGGTATAATATGATAGCTGTGTAGAAAGTGTGTTAAAGTACAGTCACGGTCAAATATATATTCATTCATATAGGGGTAACTCACGTAGGATAAGAGTTTGACAGCTTCCCTCTGTTCCTTAAATGATAAACTTTCCAACAAATATGTTAACTACCATCTGGCATTACATCATTACTTACGTTTTCCTCATCAACTAAAATGATCCACCATATAATTATACTGTCGTTGTCAATAATAATCATCCACATATATATGGGTAACTCAAATTAATTTACTGACTAATTTTTATCACGTTCATAATACAATGTTATGGTTTTAAGTAGTGTGTAGCTACTTGTACTAAATTAAAAGATGGTACTCAACCTATTTATTGAAATGTTTATCAGCTAAGGAACAGAGGGAAGCTGTCAAACCCTTACGTGAGTCAACCCTATATATGTGGATGATTAATATTGACCACGACTGTTTATATACGTGATTGTTGCTGCTTCGGCTCTCACGTCAAAAACCAAGCCCCTCCTCCCTCTCCATTCTCTCTCTCTCTCTCTTTCTCTGCCTGCCTGTGAAGCCCCGAGAGCCTCCTTGCTTTGTTATGATTCCAGAATACGAGTAATTATATTAATATGGAAGTTTCAAGCATAGTCAGTATAAAAAAAGGACCAAAACCGAGTGTGTGCGTATGTGCATGTGTACCAAAAACCGTGTGTGTGCGTGTGTGTGTGTACCAAAACCGAGTGTGTGTGTACCAAAATACTGTATGTGTGTGTGTGTGTGTGTAATAATAATAATAATGATATAAACGGTTCGTTTGATATAGTGTGTTTGTGTGTGTATGTGTATGATTATGTATATGTGTGTGTGTGCGCGTCAATCTGAGTATACCAGCTTGTCATTAATACATGTCTGTCTGTTTGTGAACTCGCCTTCATGTAGCCAACAAACTTTATCCTTTGTGGTTTGGACAACTTGTTTAATGAAGACCGTTCTGTTTGAAACACATAATAAATCTTCATTAAGAGAGGTACAGTTGGACACATGAATGGGTGGTACAGCCCAGGTGAAAGATGGTCCATTTCTCCCAATATCAAGTTCCTTATTAGTGCCAAATAGGAGACATCAGGGGCAGAAGTCAGTATTAGGGATGGTAATAAAAAGCAAGTAATAAAAAGCAAATAATAGACACTGGTTACTCAAATGGAACAAGTATCTTTCTTTCACTTTTGCTGTACCACCCATTCATGTGTCCAACTGTACAAGCTACACGTCCTTTTGCTTCCCCACAAAGTTTATCGATATAAGATTTCGTCAGAATATATTAACCACAAAAATATCTTCTTTTCTCCACCGTAAAAAATAAATACGTAAAATATAACTGAATTTTTTTTCAGTCAATAATTAACAGGTATAGTTGCCAAAAAAAGGTATTGCGACAACTATTGATACAACATTAATTGTATTAATGTCCATAGTTGTTTGTAGGGATTATAAGTATGTATTACAGAAGGATATGTATATTTCCTTCTGTTATACATGCTTATTTATAGTCCCTACAAATAGTTGTGAATATTACTATAGTTAAAGTTCTATCAAGATTTATAGCAATACCTTTTATGGCAACTGTAAAGCTAGTCAGCCTTATAAATTATCCACGAAATGAACCCTTTATCGTTGTCCGGTTAATATAAGTAACAGCTACAGGCACTTAATCAGCCTAATAGATTATCCACGAAAATCAATGTGTCAATATTTGTAGCGATATATTCCAGCCATCAATGATCCCTGTACAACTTCTTCTAGCTTAAAATTACCTCGTCCACTGAATCTCATATTTCTTTTATCCATCACAAAGTCGATTGATGTTTCACTCACAAAGAGGAAACGATTTTTATATATGGTCATTAAGGTGGTTATAATTCTTTTTTGGTACATTGGAGTATATAATTTGTGCCAGGAAACAGGACCAGATGAACACAAATAATAATGGTGTTCTGTTGTTGCTTGGAATAGTGTGGAGGATTCAGTTGCTCCAGATTTACCAACACAAAAATTCCCCCCTTAAACAGATTCTTTCTTTTTTCACAACATGGAAGTCATCTGTTTTCTGGAGGAATTCGTAGCCTTCCAAGTCTCGCCTTAACCTGTCTGAAATGTATCGGTTCTCTCATTGAATTCCTTGGGTTATTTATTCCATTTAATGCAATACAATTCATGACAAATTACACCAACAATTTACATTATTAAGTAGTACGCTCGTGATACATAATTTCTGACCAGAGTGTGAGGAGCAGAAAGCTTCGAATCGCCTGTTATTGCTGATTTCCCCCACCCAGTGCACCTATAGAGGCTGAGTTCGAATGCAGGGTATATATATGTGTGTGTGTGTGTGTGTGTGTGTGTGTGTGTGTGTGTGTGTGTGTGTGTGTGTGTGTGTGTGTGTGTGTGTGTGTGTGTGTGTTGCCTGCCGTTCGTCTCTGGTTAGAAATTACGTATCACGAGTGTAGGTACCGGTATCTGCTATTTATAAAGCCAGGAATGTATATTATTATACGTGAAGCGTGTATCTATATGGTAACATTACTGTACTGAACATTCACACCTTCTCATATTATATTTCATTGGACGGGAGTACCAGTTACATCTGACTTCAAAAAAAAAAAAAAAAAAAAAAAAAAAAATGCATGTGTGCCAATATATAGAATAGATTATAAGGATATGTTTTCTATTTGTTTCTCTAATTCCTTTCTCTACAATACATATTCACTTAACCACTTAATCTAAAAAAAAACTGCATGTGTTTATATATATAGATCATAAGGATACGTTTTTCATTTGTTCCTCTATATCATTTCTCTTCAATATATATTCACTTAATCTAAAAATAAAAATGCATGTGTTGCAATATATAGAATAGATCGTAAGGATATGTTTTTCATTTGTTCCTCCATTTTCTTTCTCTGCAATACGTATTCATTTAATCTCACGTTGATTCATATCTGTATTTCACCCAAAAAAAGACGGTATTTATTTATTTTATTTATTTTTTCACCCAACATACATCTGTGTAGCCTTTGGAAACAGGGGAGTTATGACGGCATTTATAAAACTTAATATGGTTTACAATTTATCGTTGTTTTATTTTACTGACCCTGACAAAATGATTTCAGCTTCAGTTTATAAGGCAAAATTGATTTCAGCCTCATTTTAATTATAAGGCAATGGACGACTTTCCTTCTCTTGAAACACGGGTGTATAATGCGATTTTCAAAGCAGTACTTGGTTTAATTCCTCGCAATGAGTATGAATAAACGTTTACGAACGAATTTTAGCATTGGACAGTACGGTACATTGTATACTTTAATAGATATGGATCCTGGACCTGAGGCATTATATATGGGGGGAAAAAAATTAGTGGAAGAGAATGAATTAAGACCTCGGTAGACTTGTAAAACTGTACATGTGGTACGAGGGAGAAGAGAATAGAGAGAAGCAACACCAAGTACAGTAACAGGGAAAGTAAGAGAATGTTTTTTCGAGAACAATATGATAAGAGAGAAAAAGTAGCTAGTGACAACTAAACTAGGATATGCAATGAAGAGCATATTAATATGTTTTTCAATATCCATCAATCTCTCTATCCATATAAATACATATAGTTTATAGAAATATGTATTACACAATATATATTATACCGCGGGTGTGCGTCACTTGTGTGCCAGAGAATAAGGCTATGAATATAAAAACTCTCTTATTCGCTATGCCTCCCCTTCCCTCCCCTCGCCTCAGGCTCTTTTTCCATGGTGGTCTCAGGAAAAGCCACCAATTTTTTCCCACTCGAACGTAAATGTAACAAAAGTTAAAAAGTGCTAACGATGTACAGTTGCCAAATAAGGTATTATGACAACTATTGGTACAACATTAAATATATTACTGTCCATAGTTGTTTGTATGGATTATAAGTATGTATTACAGAAGGATATGTGTATTTCCTTCTGTCATACATGTTTATAGTCCCTACAAATAGTTGTGGATATTACTAGGGTTAAAGTTCTATCAAGATTCGTCGCAATACCTTTTTTGGCAACTGTACCCACTCCAACAATATTCATGAAGACGCATTTATATACTGATGGTATCCGATAATATTTACATTCAGATCACAGGAATATAGTAGAGTTAACACACACATACATGTTAAAAAAAAAAGACCCACATTTGCATGTTTGTAGGCACACACATACAAACATAAAAAAAAAAAAAAAAAAAAAATATATATATATATATATATATATATATATATATATATATAATATATATATATATATATATATATATATATATATATATATATATATATATATATATATATATATATATATATATATATATATATATATATATATATATATATATATATATATATATATATATATATATATATTAAACACTGTTTCTTTCACGATCGATGTATAACATGTGTAACTTTAAGGGAAGTATCCGTCTGTGGACAAATTGGGGCCAAGGCTGCCCCCCAAACTCTGCAGTAAAACACAATCCATATAGTCTCATATTGGGGGATTATATTTCCAGTCATAGTGGAATCAATTGTTCTCCAATATACAGACGTAAAACTTCCCCTTTAAGGGACTGTGCAGTGATAAGTATGAATAGAGTGACGGAGCGGTTAAAAGAGTTCCTTTTGGTACATGTACAGTCACCAGCACTAAAAAGTATATGCAGCTTTGGTTGAAGCTTTGAATAGTCCACCAATTCACCAACAAACTAATTACAATGGAGATCTTATTGTGCATTTCTCTTTAGGTAGGTCTATTCGAAGCACACCTGATTACTCGTGACTGTACATCTACGACCAGAAGTCCTGCATAAGGTGAATAAATCTTATGAATAATAATATTAAAGAGACTAACATCAGTATAGTTTTTCACTTCATTGAGGTGTTGCAGGATAATTGGACGTGACTGTACATCATTATCGGTACCTTATGTGTATATAGGCTTAGCAAAGTAGGTATGTACGGTAATTTTTTATGTATGTACAGTCATAGTCAATAATAATCATCCACATATGGGTAACTTTAACAATTTGCTGTCTAATGTTTTCACGTTCACATAATTATAATATTATTGTTTTAAGTAGTGTGTAGCTGCTTGTATTAAATTAAAAGATGATACTTAACCTATCTCTTGGAAAGTTTATCAGCTAAGGAACAGAGGGAAGCTGTCAAACTCTTACATAAGTTACCCCTATATGGATGATTATTTTATTTTTGATCACGGCTGTATTGTAAACAGAACATTAATTACTCCCTGAACCAATCTGACCAGAATGACAAACCGAACTAATATTAACGCTATTCCCCTCGTGTTGACAAAATTCATCTACCATGTATATAGAGTGTGTTTAGGTGTGTATCATAATAGGACGGTTTTTTTTTTATCGTGGCACAAGGGGGTAGTATTGTGTTGGTAATTCTGGAGCAACTGAATCCTCCAAACTATTCCAAGCAACAGAACACCAATTATTTTTGCTCTTGTGGTCCTGTTTCCTGACGTACTTTGGAGGAATCAAGGCACTCCAATGTAACAAAAACGAATTACCACCTTAAGTAGGCTAACAGACATTTAATATCTTCTACTCGTTCGGCGTACACACATTTAAGTGTTATTGATTCGTATATGAAAAAATAATGTTGTGTAATCTATATATTCTCTCTCTTACTCTGTCTCTGCCTGCCTCTCTCTCTATCTTCTCTCTCTCTCTATTTTATCAACTCACGTCTCTCTCTCTATCTATTTTATCAACTCACGTCTCTCTCTCTCTCGTTGATCCCAAAAAAATATTGTGTGAGAACGAGAAACACACAAACCCTCTCCGGTGCTGATAGATAGATCCACAAGAGAAAGAAGAAATGGTCTCTCGTGCTTATATTTCCTTCTTGCTGGATATCCACCTACCTACCTACTTATCTTCCTTTTTCCTCTTTTATCACAATCTATATCCCTTCCTTCATGTTTCCCTCCCTCTCTACCTATCTACCTGTCTTTCCTTCCCTCATGCTTTTTCCCTTTATGCTACACACCTACTTTCACCAACCTTCCTCTCTCCTTTCCTCTCTTCCTTCCATAACATATTTTCTACCTCATTTCACACAGCCTCTCCCCAATGCGTATTTTCCCTTCGTGCTGGATATCGGTGGACTCCAATCCGAGGCTGCCTGGACAACCTCTGCCCCACGACCTGCACTGAATACTTAAGTGACGCTTCAAGGCGACACCAGGCAGCCAGGGAAAGAGGAGAAAGAGATGGATGGAAGCGGGTAGGTAGGAGAGAGAGGGGTGAGGTTGGGAGGGAAAGAGGAAAAAGAGATGTATTGAAGCAGGTTGGTAGGAGAGAGAGGGGTGAGGTTGGGAGGGAGAGGAACTAGAGAAAGAGGCGGAGGATGAGGACAAGTGGAAATAGACACAAAGGAACTTAAGTAAAGAGGAGGTGGAAGTGGATGATTGAAGGTGTTAGGAGGGAGATGAGGTTGGGAAGGAGGGAAAGAAGGAAGAGGGTAAGAATAGGAGGATGAGGACAAGGGGAGGTAGGTAAAG
Source organism: Petrolisthes manimaculis (assembly GCA_034508575.1). NCBI lineage: Eukaryota > Metazoa > Arthropoda > Malacostraca > Decapoda > Porcellanidae > Petrolisthes > Petrolisthes manimaculis. Next base: position 90,208 of record JAWZYT010001818.1, on the reverse strand, counting down.
AGGAACTAGGAAAAGAGCAAAACGAGGATGTGGAAAAGGTGAATTGAAGGAGGGATAGGAGGAAGGTGAAATAAGGAGGGAGAGGAAGGAAAAGGAAAAGGTATATAAAGGAAGGAGACCAAGAGATAGATGAGGTATGGTTGGTTGTCTCGGTGGAAGGGGACATTTTTTAGCTGGAAAGGAATGAAGGTGTGTGTGTGTGGGGTGACAGGGATGAAAGGGTGAAAGATAAAAGAAAGCAGAGGGAGAATGAGTGGTGGTGGTGGTGGTGGTGGTGGTGGTGGTGGTAAAATGGTTAGCCTTAGAAAATTGAAGGAGTGTGTGTGTGCGGGGACTGGGAGGAAAAGGAGAGAACGTTAGCAGAAGGAAGAGAAGCTAGATGGAATCGAGAAAGAAGCAAAAGAGGGAGAATTTTTCAACGGGACATTTGAAGTGATACTTTTGTGTGCTTATACTTTTTCGTGGGAAAAATACACCGATATCCTTCTTAGTAATATGACCATAGGTACACGCTTGACATACAATGCAGTGTTTATGTGTTGCCGATAAGTACCTACATTTTAGTTGAGTAAATTTATGATAAAGAGAAAGGGACAGGCAGATACAGAAACACGTGCATGCAGACAGACAGACAGACATGACAGAGACAAAATGAGTTGGGTCCAGTCTATGTACAGTCACAATCAAATATCCACCAACACTTCCCTTGCATCGTGGTAAATATCTTGGTCATAAAGAACAACACGTGTATGATTTTGAAGCAGCACCTCATAATAATAATAATAATAATAATAATAATAATAATAATAATAATAATAATTAAAGGGGTTGAGTTGACGTAAGGTGTTGTTGTATGATTATATTTTGATATGATACTGATTTATTCACACGATGGAAGGAAAGGTTAGGTGGTTATTGGATTGTGACTGTACTGTATGTGTGTGTGATTCTGGAAGTGTTTTCAAGGTCAGCCTACCCTAATCCAGTTTGATATTGCTAAGGTCTGAACATAGTATTGTTGTCGTTGGGTTTGTGTTGTAAACATATGTTTCTAGGTTAATTATAGGTTTGTGTTCGATTGTTCATAATTGTATGTGATGGTGTTGGATTGTGTAAATGTGTGTGCACTTGTGTTGCAGTAATTAGTTTGTGCTGTAAATATGTACAGTTGGACCCATGAATGGGTGGTACAGTCCAGGTGAAAGATACTTGTCCTATTTGAATCCTCAATACTGACTACTGCCCCTGATGTCTCCTATTTGGCACTAATTAAGAACACTCACACACACACCATCCTCAATACTGACCTCTCTCTCTCTCTCTCTCTCTCTCTCTCTCTCTCTCTCTGGGTAGAAAAAAGAGGGGAGAGACACCTGAAGGGAAAAGTAGACGAGTGAAGTAGAGGAGAGAAAGTAAAAGTAGATGAATGATAAAAAAGAGAAGAGTGAAGGAAAAAGTAGATGAAAGAAGAGGAGAGGAGTGAAGTCAAGTTTACACACCAAACCTGAAATGTCACCTTAGGGAAAAGTTGTAGGGAGGGAGACAGTCACTCTCTGTGATTGGTAAGACGTGGTACTTTAATTAATTAATGAAGGTTTTGGGACTCCATCTAAAATTCTTGGTCAGGTTCAGTGGCTGATTCCCCCCTCCCCACCCCACCCCCACTCCCCAGACCCACCCAACATGTGTTACAAGAAATTAACATATTAAGGCACATAAGCTCCTGGCTCGGACTAAGTCTATGCCAGAATATTAAGATATGTAAGGAACAAATCGTCCACAAACTATCTGATATTTTTACAATTCCATAGAAACTGGAGACGTACAGTTGGACACATGAATGGGTGATACAGCCCAGGTGGTGAAAGATACTTGTCCCATTTGAGTAACCAGTATCTATTATCAGGTACTTGCTTTTTATTACCATCCTCAATACTGACTTCTGCCCCTGATGTCTCCTATTTGGGACAAAGGAATTTGATATTGGGAGAAATGGACCATCTTTCACTTAGGCTGTACCACCCATTCATGTGTCCAACTGTACCATTGGCGTGGAACTTGCAAACATAGGTCCCAATATTAAAAAGGGAGATAGATCTGTGACGTTTAGAGAACAGGTTTAGAGAACACTTAGAAAGACATAGATTAATTAAAGACTCACAACATGCATGGGTTCTAGAAAGGTTCACAAATCTGTTAACATTTTTCTCAGAGGCATACGAGGCAGTAGATAGCAATAAGAACTATGATATGATATACTTAGACTTTAGCATGACATTTGAGTACCGCATGAGAGGATGATTAGGAAGTTAAATGCTCATGGCATTGGAGGCAACGTTTTATGATGGATTAAGGACCCTGTGATCGTGTCTGAAAAATGGAGGCTTCAGATTCCTCCTGACTATTCCACGAAACAAGCTCCTTCCATATAGGTAGTGTTTCGTGGCAATTTTTGAAGGACTCGTTTACCTCCAATTTTCTGACAACATCACGGGTCCCTTAAGTTAAGGCTTACTGGGAGACAGCAAAGAGTTATTTATAGCATTAACTGAGTAAAGTTAGAGTGGGCCCCTGTCACCAGTAGGGTTCCTCAAGGACAAGTCCTCGGCCCCTTATGATTAATTTTATAAGTAAATAACTTGGATATTGATATAAACAGCAGCCTCAGCAAATTTGCAGACACCACAAAAATAGGCCGAGTCATTAACTCGGAAGAAGATTCGCGTGCCCTGCCAAATAAATTATTTAAATATGTAATACTTTATGTAAGAAAAATGGCAAATGAAATTAACGTCGATAAATGTAAAGTGTTAAATGCAGGGAATTCCTCAAACGTAACAGTATACAAACAAGATTACACGAATATAGGTCAGTCGATGTGTGAAAGGGATCTGGGAGTTATGATTAGAAAGAATTTATAACCCAGGCAACAATGCATTCATGTACAAATCAAATCCAACACAGGATTCATATCACGAAGCGTTAATAATGGAACAGATAAGGTTATACTGCAGCTGGACTTAGCTTTAGTTAGACCAAACATAGAATGTGCAGTCCAGTTCTGGTGTTCATTCTACAGGATGGATATCAATTTGTTAATGAGCGTACAGAGAAGGAAGACTAAAAATTTTCATAATCTTAGAAATCTTCCATATAAAGATAGACTTAAAGAGCTGAACCTGCTCTCGCTTGAAAAACACAGGGGAAAAGGCAATATAATTGGATCTGTTTAAATGGATGAAATGGTTTAACGCAGTAAATTTAAGTAAGGTATTAAGAATAAGTAGGCAAGATTAAATACACTCAAATGGATTTCAACTACAGAAATACCGTCTCGACACGAAAGAGGAAGACACTGGCATGAGAATAGAGTAGTGGACGAGTGGAACAAACTTTCAAGAGAGGTAGTAAATGTAAAAACACTGAATTGCTTTTAGGGAGTTAAAAATAGGTTGGACAGATACATGAAACTCAAAGGGAAGGGAGGATCTAAATCAGAAGCTGCCAAGAACTGGGTCAACAGGGTGTCCTAAATTCCGAAACACACACACACACACACACACACACACACACACACACACACACTTTTCTTCGTCTCTAAGAATGTTACGAACTAAATATTCTCACTAACATTCCACTAACACTAACGCATGGGGGGGGGGGGGGATTTATTCCGCTTCCTGGCGTAGTTTGGAAATATCCTTTGCCCTCCATTTCCCACATAGAAAACGACACATGCAGCTATATAGCCTATACCTGAGATTGAAATAGCACCTATCAACCACTCCTCCCTCCTCGCGTGGGTGTCACACATTTCCCCCTTTTCACTCTCAGTTCACTCACTCTTCTTCTTCAGTTCACCTCACCATGTCACTCATTTCACCTTTCCTTATCACACCTTTCAAACCCACCTTCTCCTCTGCTTTAACTCTCTTCACCTTTCTACTCACACCAGCTTTTTTCAGATCACCTCATCATTTCACTCATTTCAACTTTCGACGCCTCAACATTCAAACATACGGTTACTTTAGTACAAGTCATCTCACCTAAACCTAATATTTGTGTGTTAGTTGAGAAGATGACTACGTAAGCCTTTCTTATCTCATTAAATAAAGTGAAAATTATATCTAATGGAAATAACCTCGACTCAGGTGGTAAAAGAAATAGCGAATTATTCTTAAAGGTTACGTAATTGACCTTTTAATATATTTAACACAACCTTTCTCCACTGATAAAATATACAATAGGGAAGACAAGCCCAAAGAAAGAGAGTTTATAATTCAGTATAAGAACAACGTGTAAATTATAAAAAAACAAAAAAAAACATATGATGAAGTAACGGTAACACAGACACTCAGCGAGTCAATATCCCGCCTTCCACTCAGTACTACAATTATAGCCTATACGCCCGTAGTTAAAAACAAATTGAAGGCCCTTACTGGAGCTCTATGAACCCTCCAACATAATCCAGGCCACAGAACCCTTCAGTATTTCTAATAGGGAATCTGTTGCCTGTAGTAGTTTGGAGAATTCATAGAGCTACAGTAAGGACCCTCAATTTTTTTTAAACTATGGTAGTACGAGTAGGAGTCCGTTTCATATCTCTTGGCCTTGGGTGCATGGGTCAGCATTTTCTCGCCTGTAAACCAGCGCTGAAAAACTCTCATACATAAAATATTATAATCTACCTACAAATACCTAAACCTGCATTAAAAAAATAAAATAAAATCATGAGACATCCTACATATCAGTCAGCCCATCTTCCAAAAATATTCCGTCTGCTTTTCACTCGACATCATTAGGTATATTCCCTTCCCCTCTATAAGGTTCTCTTCACATTGTCCCTCTCACTTTTGGAAGGTGAGATAAGTTTTAGTGGCAGCAATATATCATAAACCAGATCAGACCGAAGCGCTTTCCGTTTCCCTTTAAAGGATTTCATGTGACAATCTGGGTTTCAATAATGGGTGTGTGATAGAGCTTTGGCTCTCTCTCTCTCTCTCTCTCTTTCCCTCTCTCTCTCTCTCTCCTCCATTATTTTGACCTCTGCCTTTTCTATCTACAGTGTGTTTTTGTCTCACTTCACCACTGTCATTTCCCATGTGTGTTGTAGTCTTTATGGCACCAAGTCTCTGTCTCTCTTTGACATCAGTCCTCTCAGAGGCTCATTAGTTTTACTATTATTCTCATTTCATTTTTAGCTCCGGCCTAAGCCGAGAGCTCAAGGTCTTATCGTAATTATTGTTTTTGTTCTTGTTCTTGGGGCGACAACTTCTTAAAAGAGCTTCAACTGACTCACTCACTCACTCACTCATTCTTCTTGGGGCGACCATTTCTTAAAAGGGGTTCAACTCACTCATTTCACTTGAATCATTAAGAGCCGGAGCTTTTGAAGGGTTTTCCTACATGTTCTTGTTTCTTCTCATTTCATTTTTTCGTCTCATTTCATCCTCTTTTTTTTTTATCTAACTCCTCTGTGATGTGGGCAGGCAGTACTTTAAGGGGAAGTTTTGTGTTGGTAAATCTGGAGCAACTGAATCCTCCAAACTTATTCCAAACAACAGAACACTATTATATTTGCTCTTCTGGTCCTGTTTCCTGGCATACTTTGGAGGAATCAAGGCACTCCAATGTAACAAAAAAAGAATTACCACCTTAAGAGGGAGATACGCTTTTGATACATTTGGAGTGCCTTGATTCCTCCAAAGTATGACAGGGAACAGGACCAGATGAGCAAATATATTATAATGGTGTTTTGTTGCTTGGAATAGTTTGGGAGGAATTATTTGACTCCTTATTTATCAACACTGTGTATAATCTACTTTCGGTCAGCCAAGATAACCGATTCCTCCTATTGATACCACGAAGAAGTAAGTCCCCTATACATCATCATCATAATAATAATGATAATGATAATTATAATGATAATGATAATGATAATGATAATAATGACAATGATAATGATAATGATAATGGGAACGTGTTGTATGTCGTAAAATTTCAAGGCTACATATTTCTCCTAGCAATACCATGAAACAAAAAAAAAACCTCCTTCGGTTATCTGTTTCCTGGTATAATTTGTAGTACCGTAATCAGTATCCCACCATTCTTCCTCTGTTATATCTCGCCTTTTAGAGCTTTTGTTTGAGGGTAGTTTTATGACATAGTCTGGGAATTCATAGCTATTGAATCCTCCACACTTTCACATGCATGAGAAGAAGAATCGATGCACCACTTTTTGTATTTAAGACTGCGAGGACTGGAAATATCCTGCCCGGTAGCTGGAGGGTAAAGGAAATGGAACGGAGGGAAAGAAATCACGAGAGAAAATTGAAGGAAAGGAGGAATAGGAAGAGTAAAGAAAAGAAAAGGAAAGGTGGAATAGGAAGAGCAAATGAAAGAGAAGGAAAAGAGGGACATCAATCACCAAAGAAATTGAAGGAAAGTAGAAATAGGAAGAGCAAGAGAAAGAAAAGAAAAGGAGGGGCAACAATCAATAAAGAAAGAGAAGGAAAGGAGAAACAGCAATCACAAAAGAAAGAGAAGGAAAGGAGAGACAGCAATCACCAAAGAAATTGAAGGAAAGTAGAAATAGGAAGAGCAAGAGTAAGAAAAGAAAAGGAGGGGCAACAATCAATAAAGAAAGAGAAGGAAAGGAGGGACAGCACAGCATTCCCGAACGAAAGAAACCAAGGACTGACCCGCAAGAACGAAGAGAATTGCAGGAAAGGAGGGGAAGTTACCGCTGAACCGAAAGGGAATTGCTGGGAGTCAAACATTTCTCCAAGACACTTAGCTTAGCCTACTTACATTATAGAACTGGGGATATTGTGGTGCATGAAGGGACTAAAAATAAAACAAGTTACCAAAACAGTACTATCATTGTAACCGCAATATAATAAAAGGCAATAATAGTAATAATATATATGGTAATAAAAATAGGAATAGAACAAATAATAATGGTAATAATAATAGAAATAGAAATAGTAATAGTAAAATGAGACCCAAGGATATTACACACAACACAACACAACCAAACACTCACTCCCAAAGAACAAAAAGTGTTGGCGAAAATGAGGTCTTTTGTGCTCAGACCACGAGGGCGATTTTTCTCTCTTAAACCCTCATCACTCTGGAAGGACTGCAGCGACATGAGCGTCACAATTATCCCCGCCTCGAGAGAGAAAGAAGAGAACATTTTTTTTATGTTGGTGAAAATACACCATTTCCCCAATTACATTATATAGCCTTAGATACTGTATATCCCACTCCCCCTTAATTAAATGTCTCAATTACCGCTAAACTAAAAAAAAAAAGATCACATCAATAGAGTATTTTCTTTTCAGAATTAATAAATCATGCATATGCCAAATATTCGGGTAAAAAATTCCGGACACCCTGTATACACGACTCGTGTATATGACAGTGTTTTTATAAAGGTTCAGTCCTTGTCAATAATGATAATAATAATAACAATAATAATAATAATAATAATAATAATAATGATAATAGTAATAATAACATTAATAATGATAATGATAATAATAATAATAATTACAATAACAATAGCAATAATAATAATAATAACAATAATAATAATAAAAACAAAAATAATAATAATAATAATAATAATAATAATAATAATAATAATAATAATAATAAGTGCCTGGCTCACTATACCAGTTCTGCCAAGCCTTGCAACAGAAGGGATTTAATGCCTTTTATTGCCGGCATCGGTTTCCAATCAAGCGTTTATACCTTTAATCTTTCTTTGATCATGTCCTAAGGGATATTCAGCCCCAGATTCTGTTTAGAGCGGCACCATCATTGCGACAAACACGATTACTTTGTTTTGTCCCAGTTATCATACACACACCAGTTTCATCCATCATAAGTGAAAACAAGTCGTCGTTGGCTTCATTCAAACGGATGCGACAAACAGGATTACACTGCCCCAGTTATCATACACGACTTTCATCTCTCATAAATTAAAAAAAAGTTTCTGTAAAATAATAATGTTATGTTTACTGAAGCACACGATGTGCAAATGATGGAAATGTAATAAAAATAACCAGACCGACATTGATTTCAAATTATTTCTAAAAGAAGTGAATCATGGAATCTGTAAACATCTCACACTTTATTTAGGGGTGTGCGGGAATAGGGGACAGGCTTGGGGGGGAAGTTTGGGGTGTGTGGGAATAGGAGACAGGCTGGGGGGGGGGGGGGGGGAGCAGGAATAGGGGACAGGCTTTCTACCCATCCCAATCCTATCCCCCTATTCCTGCAACCCCCCAGTCCACTCTAAGCCTGTCCCCGTATTCCCGCACCCCCTTAATATATTGTTTATTGATGGTAAAGTTTCTTCGGAATTGAAAATCGCTAATGTAACACCAATATTCTAAATGGTAAAGAAATAATAATGATATAACTAGATATAACTGAATTATTTAAAGGTTTAAAAGTTTAAACTGGATTATTTATTTAAAGGTTTACAAGTTTACAAAATATTGGAAACTATCATACGTGATAAAATGGATAAAGTCTTGGTGGAAACTCACAATTTGCTCACAACGTGGATTTCGAAATGTTTTAACTACATATTCAAAGTGTATGATAATATAAAGTCAGGCGACATTGCTTACTTCCATTTCCAAAAGGCCTGTGATAAAAGTTCCATAAAAGCAATTACCGGTAATAATTCAAAACTATGATAGGTTAGGTTAGATTAGATTAGATCAGTTCATGTCAAGTCAGATCAGGATAGGTTACATCAGGTTACGTCAGGTTAGGTTAGGTTAGATTAGTTCATGTCAAGACAGATCAGGATAGGTTACGTCAGGTTAGGTGGAACTTGAAGACTGGCTGTCGTAGCATAAGAGGTGGGTTGTTTTAAAAGGTCACTCATTTGGCTGGTATGAAGTTACAAGTGGAGTTCCTCAAGGTTCAGTGTTTGGTCTTGTACTTTTTCTAGTCACCATAAACTGGTCTAAGCTATTATATAAAACACTAATGCTCGCCGATGACAGAGAAATGGAAAAAAGAAAACATCGCATGAAAATGAAAGATTACAGGTACTGTATTCTGGAGGCCAAATCCATTCTCATGTAGAAATAGGACTCTCTCTCTCTCTCTCTCTCTCTCTCTCTCTCTCTCTCTCTCTCTAGCCAGGAATCTGAAGACCGCGTCTGAGGTTCAGGCATGGTTTGAATTCCTAAAATATATAAGACTGAAAAAAAAATGACCCGCTCGTAATCACTGGTGCTTCATTGGTAATTCTACAACCCCATGCTGCCACTATGGAACCATAAATAAAACTGGAGAAATTCTGTCGTTGTTGTTGTTGTGTTGATTCGTTTGAACATATATAGATACTCCGTGACCTTTGTTTATCAGGTAAAGTCATGATCAAAAGTCCTGCAACCTGGTGAATAAAAGCAACGAGCCATTTCATTGAATCTTATGAACCAATATTGCACACACCAACAGTTATGGTTTCGGATCATTGTTCGAAGCCATCTATCTCATTGGAAGGTGTTGCAGGACTATTGACCATGACTGTACAAGGTGCGCTACGCTGCGGAGAATGGCAATATTTTACAATTATTGCAATTTGGTGACTAAAGATAATTTATTGCGGTTTATCTATTTATCAACAAGTATATTAGCGATTTATCAAATATTCGCAGCCGAATCCGCAAATTATCCGGATTTTCATCCACATTTGCAATGCAAAGCTTAAATTTCTATCCTGTACAGCCGGAGGCAAGAGTCGACTTCAAAGATAACATAAGGTTAATCCAAGGTCCTTCTTATTAGGAATATTAATAGGAAAGGCCTTGGGTTAATCATCGAATAAACTCATTCACCAAACAGAAATACGATATCCAGGGCAGAAATTAATATATTCTGTTTTTTTTCTGATTTTTTCATTTTACGAGGCTGTGAATCTTATATTTCCATACTTAAGGGGAGAGTATACTTTTGGTACATTGGGGTGCCTTGATTCCTCCAAAATATGCTAGGAAACAGGACGAGATGGACAAAAATAAAGGCGTCCTGTTGCTTGGAATAGTTTGGAGGAATCAGTTGCTCCAGATTTGCCAACACTGTACTTCCCCCTTAATTACTGACTGGGCAGATGTAGTGACGACGACGGGACATTTGCCACCAACACTCTACTTCATGACTTTGTAAAATGTGGCCACGACACCACTGTTACCCCAGACTATACCAACCAGAATATACTGTATATACATAACGAGACACACACACACTGTCACACACACTGTCACACACACACACACACACATCTGAAAGTAAAAATCACAACATATATCACCACACATAGTTACACAAATGGTACACAGACATACACACACACACATCTGAAAAAAAAAACCACACACACCTAAAAAAAAAAAAAAATAGAACACACACACACACACACACACACACACACACGGTAAAACGAAACCAAAATAAGCAACACACTGCCCACGCCCTATATTACCCTATAATATAAAAGGCTACATCGTTCTATAAATCCTTACATACATACGTTGTGGGGGACAATGAGTGGGACATTTTTCTCTCCTCATGAATTACTACTACTACTACTACTGAGTGTCTGGCCTGGTGGAGATGGAAACAGCTGGGGGGACCCGTGCCTGCCTGCCTGCCCTCATGCCTTGTTGACTCTTTACAATAATTTACGGGGCCCGGTGCAGTGTGTGTGTTATCATAAAATCCTTGTGGGTTCGTAGGAGTTATTTATTATGTGCAGTGAGAAAAGCCAATATAATTTTAGTGTTGAGGTTCGAACGCGAAAATGTATCATCTCATATTTTTGTACTGTGTGTGTGTGTTTTGTGTGTGTGTGTTTTGTGTGTGTGTGTGTTATGAGTTGTGTGTGTGTATGTGTGTCAGAGAGAGAGAGAGAGAGAGAGAGAGAGTGAGAGAGAATAAGTTTGTGTGTGTGTGTGTGTGTCGTGGCAATATTTGAAGGACTTGTATAACCCCATTTTTTCTGTCTACATCACAAGGTCTTTATTAAACAACAAGATTCAAACCTAAAAACTATAAATATTTACACTTTGAAAGAGAGGATATATAAACACGGACATAAAAATATTCACATACAGTTATTGGGGTTAGAATGTTTTGACTCACTCTCCCTCCAATCTCTCTCTCTCTTTTATTTTTGTTCCTTCCCAGTTATTGACATGGAATATTGCCAAGGTATATTTATATTGGATACAGGCTGACCTTTTTTATTTTTTTTTAGGATTTGTAGAGGAGGTTCTCGATAATAATAATAATAATAATAATGATGATAATGATAATGATAATGATGATAATGATAATGATGATAAGATAATGATGATAAGATAATGATGATAAGATAATGATAATGATGATAAGATAATAATAATAAATAATAGTAATCATCAATCATCATCAATCAATCAATCAATGTATATTAAAAATTGCAACCTTTTCAAACTTTCAAAAACGCTCATTTTTCCAAACTTTTTTTTCAATTTTTAACGATTCCAAGATAAAATGTTTCATCTTCACTATTCCCCAGAGATACAAGAGACATTGCCCTTTATATTTGGCAGAGGTAAGTATTAATTAACAGATGTGGGTGGGTAGGTAAGATGTGGACAGACAAGACTGAATGATATGGACAAACAAACCGACATTAGGTAGGCATGGACATGAGAGCGACGGACTATACTCTATATACAGGAGTTACATCCTTCAATCCCACACCTGAGTATGCCACGAACGCAAACTGGAATGTGTGTGTTCGGTTCCTCCCAAGGGATGACTGTCAGAGGAGGGGAGGGTGGGGTAGGGAAGGGGAAGAGTAGGAGGAGGATACGAGGAGAGAATGTGAGGGGAAATGGAGGAAAGGAGGAGAGAATGATAGGGTGGGGAAGAGTTGGAGAGAATGTGAGGGAGAATGGAGGAAGAGGAAAGAAATGGAGAGAATATTAGGGAGAATGAAGGAAGAGGGAGGAAATGAGGAGAGAATGATGGAACTGGGGAGGAGTTGGAGGGAAGGAAGAAGAGAAGGGAAAGGAAGGGAGGGTAGGAAAGGAGGAGGAGGATACAAGGAGAGAATGGGAGGGAAGGAAGAGTTAGAGGAGAAAGGAGTTGAGAATAAGAAGGTGAAACAGTAGGAGGAATGAAATAAGGAGAGAAGGGGAGGGAAGGGAAAGGAGGAGGAGGAGGATACAAGGAGAGAATGATAGGATGAGGAGAGTGGAAAAGAGGAAGAGTTAGAGGAGAAAGAGAATTGATTGATTGATGGATTTTACGCGCCGCAACATCGAGGTCCTATAACGCCAGAAAAAGGTGATAGAGAGGTGTGACAGCAAGCAGGAAGGAAATAAAAAGAAAAGAGGGACAGTTAAAGAACTCTAAGCTAATGGCTGGGGCTGAAGGGGCGCCAAAATCCTATAAGTATTGCCCACATTACTATAGGCAATATAGTAATATAGGAGGAGAAAGAGAAAGGAGAGAATGGGACTAATGTGAGAATAAGAAGTGGAAACAGTGTGAGGAAGGAAATAAGGAGAGAAGGGGAGGGGAGGGGTGGGTGAAGATATATTATGGCCAGTTGGAACGACGTGTGACTATTAAGATTATTGGGTAGGCGAGAGGTGTGTGTGTATGTGTGTGTTAGGGATGCGGTGGGAGGTGTGTGTGTGTGTGTGTGTTAGGGATGCGGTGTCAGGTGTGTGTGTGTGTGTTAGGGATGCGGTGTCAGGTGTGTGTGTGTGTTAGGTATGAAAGAGGAGAGAGGTGTATGTATGAAAGGGATGAGGGGGAGAGGTGTGTGTATGTTAGGGATGAGGGAGGAAGGTGTGTGTGTGTGTGTGTGTGTGTGTGTGTGTCAGGGATAAGTATAAAATTGTGTGTGTATGATAGGGTTGACTGGAGAAATAAACTAAAAAAATAAAGGAAAAAATATCAAGTTGGAAAGGCTGACTGATAGGAGTGGCAGCAACTACAAAGGAAAGGGAAGGAAAAAAGAGACAATTGAATAGAAGGAAGCTTTTGATAGGATTCCAAGGCAAGCCGAAACCCTTGTAATACCGTATTGTCCACATCTTTTATAGGCAATGCGTCCTTACCTGACTGTACACTCGTGATACATGATTTCTGACCAGAGTGTGAGGAGCAGAAAGCTTCAAATCGCCTGGTATTGCTGATTTTCCCACCCAGTACACCTATAGAGGCTGAGTTCGAATGCAGGGTATATGTGTGTGTGTGTGTGTGGTGCATGTCGTTCGTTTCTGGTCAGGGATTTCGTATCATGAGTGTACAGTCACAATCAAATATCCACCCACACTTTATTTCCATAGTGCAAAAAATAGATCAGTATCATATCAAAATATAACCATACAACAACACCTTACGTCAGCTCAACCCCCTCAATTATTATTATATTATGAGGTGCTGCAAAATCATACACGTGTTGTTCTTTATTACCAAAATATTTACTACGATGGAAGGAAAGTGTCGGTGGTATATATTTGATTGTGAATTTTCCAAACCATTCTCAATGGTGAGAGAGGTTTAAAAGACTCACTTTTTCGAACTGTTCAGTTACTCTCCAACACTCCTTGGACCCTGGTCAAGCACTATCAGCCATGGCTGTACCTTTTGGGAATTATTTTATTTTTAGGCGAATATGGAGGGACTGATTCCTTCAAACTAGAAACCAGTCGAGCTTTGTGTTACGAATAGGGGTTTGTTTCTGTTTCATGGCACCGTTTGGAGTAATCAGTAGCCTTCAATTCCTCTACCTAAAATGACAACCTAAGACGCTGGCCTCCCATTTCTCGCATAACGTCCCATGGTGTGTCTTGTCTCATACCTAGCCTACTGTACAGTCGTGGTCAATAATAATCATCCACGTATGGGTATCTCAAACAACTTACTGTCTAATGTTTTCACGTTCACATATGATGTTATTGTTTTAAGTAGTGTGTAGCTGCTTGTAGTAAAGTAAAAGATGATAAACTTATCTATTTATTGGAGAGGGAAGCAGTCAAAATCTTACGTGAGTTACTCCTGTATGGATGATTATTTTTGACCACGACTGTACTGTACATAAATTCCAGAGTGCCGTGGGAAGAGGCTGAGGTATTTCCCAGCGGCTTCCATTGTTTACTTGGCGGGGGGAAGGGATACTAGGAGTGATTTAAGGGGGAAGTTCTGTGTTGGTAAATCTGGAGCAACTGAATCCTCCAAACTATTCCAAGCAACAACAGAACACTATTATTTTTGCTCTTCTGGTCCTGTTTCCTGGCATACTTTGGAGGAATCAAGGCACTCCAATGTACCAAAAAAGAATTACCACCTTAAGGGGAACATTATTTTGTTTTGTTGTGGGTGTAATCGAATCTGTGTCGCCCCACAATGGGATATAATTATAGATCCACTTAACCATAGACTGAATTCATCCTAAACATATTACCATATTCCCTAAACATATACCGATGTTGTAGGTATTCAATGGACTACTATTTATTACCGGGAAACGACTTAGAGAGAGAGAGAGAATTGGGGATAGGACTGTGAAGAAATGGAAGTAAGTAAGAGAAGAAATTAATGATTAGGTTTGGCAAGGTATGAGGACAGCAAAATTGTGTGTGAGAGAGAGAATAGAAAATTGATTTATTGATGGATATTAGGCGCCGCAACATGGAGGTCCTATAGCGCTAGAAAAATGTGATAGAGAGGTGTGACAGCAAGCAGGAAGGAAATAAAATGAAAAAAGGAACAGTTGAAGAACTGAAAGATGGGAACTATTTAGTCTGGTCTCTCACTGGCGACCTTCCTAGCATGGGAAACCCTCTCTCCCCGAAATCGGGGCAGATCAGGGGTCGGAACCCCCTCTAGTCTAGCTCGCCAGGTCTGAGAGACACACAAACCCCCCACCACGGCGGTTCCCGTTGGGGGGAGGGGGAGAGAATAGAAAAGTTAGAAAGAAAAGGAAAGAGGTTGGGAGAAGAGGAAGCTGGAGGGGAGAGAGGATGAACACAGATTGAAGTAAGGTAAGGTAAGTAGGGGGACAGGCTTGGAGGGGGGGACTGGGGGTTGCGGGAATAGTGGGACAGGCTTGGAAGGGGGGGACTGGGGGGGTGCGGGAATAGGGGGACAGTCTTGGGGTGCACAGGTAGAAAGTCTGCATGTCCCCTATTCCTGCACCCCCCCCCCCCCCCCTTAACCTGACTGATATTCCATTCTTTCTCTGATCGCTTTGTGCCTCAACTTATTTCTCTTCCTTGTTCTCCTTTACTGCCAATACACTCCACCATTCTCACCTCCAGTCCCATGCACCCTGACCCTTCCTGCTTCTCATCCTGTTATCTATCTACCTTCACCCTCTCTCTCAAGCATAACAGTCCCTAGCTCCTTTCATATTACTTCCTTCCTGCTTCTCATCCTGTTATCTACCTATCACCCTTACCTCTTAGCCTAGTCCTCTCTCAAGCATAACTGTCCCTAGCTCCTTTCATATTACTTCCTTCCTGGTTCTCATCCTGTTATCTACCTTCACTCTCTCTCAATCAAAACTGCCCCTCCTTTCATATTATTTCCTTCCTTCTTGCTGTCACACCTCTCTATCACCTTTTTCTAGCGCTATATGACTTCGCTGTTGCGGTGCCTAATTTCAGTCAATCAATCAATCAATCAATCTCTCAATCAAGCTCCACCATCTCCCTCAATTTCACTCCCATGCACTCCACCTCCTCCCTCTCCATGTCCATTGGGTTGTATGCAGCCAACCTACTGTATATACAATCCCGTCTGCCACCAGCCAGCCTCTCGCCTCTATCCCAGACGAACAACAAGTCAGCCTTGCAGCAGGTTGTTGTGTTAATATTGGATTGTCCCCTTGTCGCGTCAGTCATGTACACGGAGTTGGGAAAGCGTCGCTGGATTGGCTTATCTGTATCTCTCTCTGTTCTTCGTTGTCAGTATTTTTATCATTATAGTTCGGTCGCCCCATTCCGATCCAAGACGATCCTTCTCATTTATCCATGCATATAATAAACATAGTACAGTCATGGTCAATAATATTAATAATTCACATATGGGTATCTCAAACAATTAATTTACTGTTTAATGTTTTCACGTTCACATATGACGTTATTGTTTTAAATACGGTAGTGTATAACTGCTTGTATTAAATTAAAAGATGGTAGTTAACCTATTTATTGGAAAGTTTACCATCGAAGGAACAGAGGGAAGCTTTCAAAATCTTACGTGAGTTACCCCTATATGAATGATTATATTTGACCACGACTGTACAGTGTGTGTGTGTGTGTGTGTGTGTGTGTGTGTGTGTGTGTGTGTGAAAGCCCTCCTATTGATGCGTGTGTGTGTATGTGTGTAAGCTCTCCTGTGTGTGTGTGTTTGATAAAATGGTAGTCCTGGCTATATAAAAGAACTCCTGGATACAATTATCTGACAAAGACCAATACGAGAGCTGAAGAAAATTGTACCAACCTTTGTTTGGAAGAGTTTATTATTGTTATGATTAATTACCCTATTGTACTGGTGACCTCTCTCTCTCTCTCTCTCTCTCTCTCTCTCTCTCTCTCTCTCTCTCTCTCTCTCTCATAATATATACCAAACCATAAGCCCCATAAAGTGAAGTATGCCCCTTAAGGTAAAAGAATGGTACGATATTTTTCCTTCCCAGCGGTGGCAGCGTGGAATATAAACAAATCTAGTGGGATGCCAGGCGTACTATAAAAGTGAAGTATGTGTAATTAAGTAATTAGTGGGGTGTTTTTTGGGACAAAAATATCCTCTGTCCCCCCTCGTGTACGTGCACTTTCTGTGTGGTAATTCCTGGCGCTGTAGGTGGTCACATGACAATTTGTATAGCATGACAGACAAACAGAGTCTCTTCATTTAGATATATAGATATTCTCTCTCTCTCCTGTCATCTCACTCTCTCGCTCTCTCTCTCTCTCTCTCTCTGTCATATTATATTTCTCTCTCTTTCACACACGCACATACACCCCCCCCCCCCCCCGTTCCTGACATTCTCTCTCTCTCTCTCTCTCTCTCTCTCTCTCTCTCTCTCTCTCTCTCTCTCTCTCTCTCTCTCTCTTTCTCTCTCTCTCTCAGTCCGTCGTGGTTCCTTTCATCTCCTCCTTTCATCTTTGTCTCCTTTCCTTTCTTATCTTACATTTCAGTTTTATCTTTCCTCTTCAATCACTCTCCTATAGATCGTTAGCACTTTTTCTCACTCTCCCTTCATCCTCTTTCTTCTTCCTTCCTACCTCTCTCTCTCTCTCTCTCTCTCTCTCTCTCTCTCTCTCTCTCTCTCTCTCTCTCTCTCTCTCTCTGTCTGTCTGTCTGTCTGTCTGTCTGTCTGTCTGTCTGTCTGTCTGTCTGTCTGTCTGTCTGTCTGTCTGTCTGTCAGTGACCCCTCCTATATGTATGTATCTTCCTTCTTTCTATATAGCTCTTTCTCTCCCTCCTATCTCTCCTCTTTCTCTCCCTCCTATCTCTCCTCTTTCTCTCCCTCCTTCCTACCTCCTTCTCTCCCTCCTTCCTACCTCCTTCTCTCCAATAATAATCATCATCTTTTTTCTTTGTTATATCATGGTAGCGACAATACTTTAATTAATTTATATTTTGCTCCTTTCAAAAGACGTAATGATTTTAATCCTTTGATGTAATGTATGTTATGTATGTATGTATGTATGTATGTATGTATGTATGTACGGTATGCCATCATTCTCAGTCCGTCTTGTCTCCACTTTATAATTATACCATTGTCTCCCCCCACTGTCTGTCTGTTTGTCTGTCTGCCAGTCTGTCTGTCTATCAGTCTGTCTGTCTGTCTATCTATCAGTCTGACTGTTTGTCTATCAGTCTGTCAATTAGTCTGTCTGTCAGTCTGTCTGTCTGTCAGTCAGTCTGTCTGTCTCGAGAGGCAAAGTTCCAGTAACAAGTAATGATAGTGTAGATATATTTAACTCTACTTAACAAGGGAGGATGATGGCCTTTCACTCCCTAAAGTTACACCCAAAAAAGAAACAAGAAAAAAATGAATGTATTGATATCATTCGTCTTAAAATAAAAGAAACATTAAAATGGCTGTATTGATTTCATTCGTCTTAAAATAAAAGAAACAATAAAATGGCTGTATTGATTTCATTCGTCTTAAAATAAAAGAAACAATAAAATGGATGTATTGATTTCATTCGTCTTAAAATAAAAGAAACAATAAAATGGCTGTATTGATTTCATTCGTCTTAAAATAACAGCTACAATGGTTTGGAGTCACAGCCGGCAGCAGCTCAACATGAGTCGTCAGAATTTCTCCATTTAGCCACACCAAAGGCTTGACGAATCTAAAGTTTAATTGTATTTTCTTTGTTGGTGTTGTTGCCTTGCTTGCTTCCGAAACGCATCAATTTCCCGTAAAAAAAATGACCGGCGGAAGTCGTCAAATGTTGAGCAGAAATATATTTGTCCACATTGGAATACTGGCAGTGACTCTTTCCAACATTTGTAAACCAAGGCAAAGTGTAAATAGCAAAGTATTAGTTAAGAGTAGGAAGTACAGTACAGTAGGAAGTACAGTCGGCAGCATAAATTTGCGTCCATCTTATGTTGTTAATATTGCTAATATGACCAGATAGTTGCATTCTGAACCAGTTTTTATTCCAACAACATACTTACTTTACCATATGAGAACTGTATCTGTCATCTCTTTATTACAATGGTATTACAACATCACTACTATAGCTAATACATACACAGGTGGAAATGAAGCCAACTTTTGCTGCCGACTGTACAATACTGCATGTAGGTAGCCTCGTGTCAGGAGGAAGGAAATATGAATGTAAGAAGAGGTAATGGAGAAAAAGAAGTAAAGGCAGGAAACGTATATACAATTTTAAGAAGAAAAAATAGAATATGAAGAGAAAGGAAAGAAGTGAAGAGTTAAGAAAGAGGTGATGGAAAAAGAAGGAAAGGTGGGAGGAAAAGTATAAGAAGTTAATTAAGAAGCAAAAATCGAGTATATATGAAGAGAAAGGAGTAGGAGTGAAGAGTTAATAAAGCAGTAATCTATTGGAGGGAAGAAGGAGGCGGAATGAACTCGCCTCAAATTAATGAAAGATCCGCCACAATGGTAATCTCAAATTAATCTTTTATCCACCTCGCAGGGAAGGAAGAGAAGGAGGTGAAGGGAGGAGAGAGAGATGTGTGTGTGGAGGTGGGGGGGGGGAGATGAGGAATTATAGTGGACAAAGAGAGTGTAAGTGTGTGGTCTGAGAGAGAGAGAGAGATAAGTTACATAAAATCACAGACCACAACAGACCTTACGGTCCACACGGGGTGATCTGATTAGAAGGTTACTGGTGGAGAATTAATTTCTTCCCAGTGATAGTCGTAGATAAGGATAGCAAAGTAGAAGGCTCTCTCCCCACCCTCCGGCCTGAGCCGTACAGGAAATAAAGTCAGGAGTCACAACCTTGTGGGGTTGGCAGGAAAAACTCCGCATGGAAATTTTATAGGAAAGATAGAAAGTAGTTGAAATTTGGCTAACTTGCCACCTGTAATGGGCAAACATTATTCAGTAGTAAACATCGTAAGTCGGGGATTAGACGCAAGGCGTTTATCTAAGCGACGTTTGAAGCTATCTACGGTATTAAAGTCTATTACGTTACGGGGAAGCCCATTCCATAAGTTGACGGTCGGTTAAAAAATAAATTCTTGGATTCGTGTGTATTAAAAGATTTACCTATGATTTTACAGCCGTTTCCTCTCGTGTAGTTTGATTGATCGATAGTGAAATATTTGCTGCTGTCCATATTATCTATGCCTTTTATTATTTTGAATACCTGGATTAAGTCACCTCTTAATCTATGCTGTGATAATGGGAATAGATTTAAATACTTAAATACGTTTTGTTTCTTAGTTGGTATAATTTTAGTACCTCTATGTTAGACTCGTTCCAATTTTACTATATCTTTCTGGTAGTACGGGCACCAGGCTTGGACACAATACTCCATAAGGGGACGGACCAAGGAATTATACAAAGTGAGGATTGTGTCTTTAGACTTATACTCGAATGCTCTGCCAATAAAGCCGATAGTTTTATTTGGTTTCTTAATTACTTTCGTACACTGCTGACTGGGTTTTAGGTTACTTGATATTGTTACCCCTAAGTCTGTCTCTTGATCCACGCTTTTAATTAAGTTGATTACCATTTAACGAGTAGTTTGCTGTTACGTTACGATGTCCGAAGTGGAGCCCTTTACATTTGTCTGCATTGAAGGACATAAAAAGAGAGACAGAGACAGACAGACAAAGAGACAGACAGAATGAATGTAAATCTAGAAACAAAAAAATAAGTTGTATACCGAAAATGAAATAGAAACTGCCCCAAAAGCAATGATTAATAGAGAGAGAGAGAGAGAGAGAAGCAAAAGGTCTGGCTGAAAGGGAACAGAGAGAGATCATTCGGGAGAAAAATGTGAGAGGCAGAAATCAGAGTAAGAGTGGAAAGAACCCAACTGGGAGAGGGAAGGAGCTAGGGAAGAGAAAGAGGAGAAGGTAAGAAAGGAGGTATAGGAAGAATTGAATAGAGGAGAAGACACGACAGACAGACACATAAACATGTGGAGAGAATGGAGGTAGGAAGAGGAGGAGGTAAGAGAAAGAGATGGTAAGAAAGGAGGTAAAGGAAGAATTGAAGAGAGGAGAAGACACGACAGACAGACATAAATATGAGGAGAGAATGGAGGTAGGAAGAGGAGGAGAAAAGAGGAGTGAAAGGAGGTAAGAAAAAAGGAGACAGGAGAGAAAGGAGCTGGGAAAAGGAGAAAAATGAGAAGAAAAGGAAAGGAGATAGGAGAGAATATAGCTGGAAAAATAATGAGAAAAAAGGGGGGAGCAGAGAAAGAAATGTAAGAAAAGGAGGAGAGAAACAGGAGAAGGCAGCAGAAGACGAGAGAGAAAGGGACAGGAGATAAGGAAATAAATAAAAGAGAGGAGAGACGGAACAGGAAAAAAACAGAAAAAGGGGGGGGGGGGGCAGAAAAAGAAAGGTAAGAAAAGGAGGAGAGAAACAGGAGAAGGCAGCAGAAGACGAGACGAGACGAGAGCAGCAGCAGCAACAAAGTTTTAATGGTGGGGCGTAATGGTTTCATCTTGACATGGCTGGCCAGTTGGATCCTAGTTTATGGTCCAGGCTTCACCGATAATTTGGGCTCCGATGAGAGAAAGTGGCTGCTGCCGTTGGTGGGTGGGTTGGTGGGTTGATATTTAAGGGAAAAAGGAGGGAGTGTGTGTGTTTTGTATTAGATTGGTAATGGCAACTTTATATTACTTGTTAATATATATTATACAGGTTTAATATCAACCTTTTTTTTATACAGGTTCAATGTAATACTTTTTTTTATATATACAGGTCTAATGTAATATATTTTTTTATACAGGTCAAATATAATACTTTTTTTTATATATAGGTCTAATGTAATTCTTTCTCTTTTTTATACAGGTTTAATGTAATACTTTTTGTTTATACAGGTCTAATGCAATACACTTTTTAGATACCACTGTGAATTAATTTTTTGAGTAAGAACTGCAGATATTTTTCTCGTTTGTAAAATACACTGATTCGTTCCAAGCAATTCAGATGAAAATAAGATTTTTTTTTATTTTTTTTTATATTATTCAACACTGGACATAGGCTTAATCAAGCCCGTTATTGTGGCCCAGGTCAACTGATGTTCACACACACACACGTCACGACTTCCGAACTGGTACCCAGCCACAGAGAGAGGGAAGTGAGGGTGATTCCCAAATACTGCAGCTGTTATAGTACCAGTGAGGGTGTTTTACGACGTTCGGTGGCCTTATACTGATACTCAAATCGGAAGAGTAAGTATATTCTCAGGCCCTCACCTGAGAGGATTGATCTCCCGACCTCTAGGGTATGAGTCCAGAACACTAACCACTCGGCCACCTCCCCTACAATCCCTCCCATTTTCACCCTCCCATTCCCTCCTTCCCATTTTCTCCCTCCCATTTCCTTCCAGAGCCCATTACGACACAAGACCTGCACATTATACCTCCTCTCTCCTATTTCTTCCAGAGCCAATTACGACACGAGACCACATTAGCTTAACTTATACCGTATCGTACATTAAAGTAAAGGGGGTCATTCCTTTGAGGTGAAGTGAATGGCAAGTGATTTCTCCAAACTTTATGCCACCAGGAACCAACTACCGCTACTTCAATACAGACAAGTAGAAGATCGGTGTCGTAGCATTGATTACATGGAGGGTTGATTAAGGATATTCCCATTTCAACCCACACTGATAATAAAATCTTTAAGGGAATAATAATTACAATTTCTTATTCTTGTACAATGTGTTTTTATTGTGATTTAAAAGCAGTGCTAAGTTCATGTCATTACCTTGAATAGACTCTTATATATACCAACAAAGGATTGAACTCTTACCAACAAAGGTTTAACATAGGATTGAACTCTTACAAACAAAGGTTTAACATAGGATTGAACTCTTACCAACATAGGTTTAACATAGGATTGAACTCTTACCAACATAGGTTTAACATAGGATTGAACTCTTACAAACAAAGGTTTAACATAGGATTGAACTCTTACCAACAAAGGTTTAACATAGGATTGAACTCTTACCAACAAAGGTTTAACATAGGATTGAACTCTTACCAACAAAGGTTTAACATAGGATTGAACTCTTACCAACAAAGGTTTAACATAGGATTAAACTCTTACCAACATAGGCTTAACATAGGATTGAACTTTCCGTGGGTAAATAGGACTGAGACAGGCAGGCAGGTGCGTGGTTCGTTGCCATCACTCAGACGTCTTAGGACAACACTCAAGTATTTCCCTTCGGACTCATTTAAACTTTTGTCGTTACGGTAAAACCAGGTTGTTGTTGTTGTTGTTGTTGTTGTTGTTGTTGTTGTTGTTGTTGCTGACCCTTCTGAGTTACCTCCTACCCTACCCTTCCTTCCCACACTACCCTTTCCTTCCCTTCTCTCCTCCACCACCTCCATCTCCTTCACTCAACTACCCACCACTACTACTACCACCCTCCTCGTTCTCTTCCTCCTCCACACCCAACTCCCCTCCACATCTTCCTTCCTCTCCCTCCCTTCCTCCAACTCCCCTCCACATCTTCCTTCCTCTCCCTCCCTTCCCCCAACTCCCCTCCACATCTTCCTTCCTCCACCTCTCACTCTTCCTTCCTCTCCCTCCCTTCCTCCAATTCTACTTTTCAATTCCACACGTGAATATAATATAAAATTCCAAACTGGGTTAGGTTTTAGCAACAGGTCCAAATGTTTTTATTACATGTTTTTATTATATTTTCTTTAAGTTTTACATCATAAAGTAATGTAGGTCCTATTAATTAATAAAAGAGGAAGAAAAAAATACTGTTGTAGGGATGGAGCTATAGTTTTTTTTCACTCTTACAACATCACACACACACACACAACAACACACACACTCATACAATAACACACACACTCATACAACAACACACACACACACACAACAACACACACACTCATACAACAACACACACACTCATACAACAACACACACACACACACACAACAACACACACACACACACAACAACACACACACACACACAACAACACACACACACACACAACAACACACACACACACACAACAACACACACACTCATACAACAACACACAACATCACACAACAACACACACACTCATACAACAACACACACACTCATACAACAACACACACACTCATACAACAACACACACACTCATACAACAACACACACACACACACAACATCACACACACTCATACAACAACACACACACTCATACAACAACACACACACTCACACAACAACACACACACTCATACAACATCACACACACTCACACAACAACACACACACTCACACAACATCACACACACTCACACACAACAACTCACACACTCATACAACAACACACAACATCACACAACAACACACTCACACAACCTCCCAAAATATTGTCCCCTTTCTTTCATGATCCTGGAATGACTGTTGTCTGATTATTATGCAAAATCTGAAGAAACCAAGGAATGATTAATATTATTTGACATCTGAGGAAAACAGGGAATAATTAATATCATTTAACATCTTTTATAATACTATGCAATACACAGTTTGTTGTTATGTTTTCCATTCATGTACAATTCCAATATGTTTGTTTCACTTTCAAAATCATCCTAGATTATATATTATATTGTACAGCCGGCAGCATAAATTCTCGTCCATCTCATGTACTTAACTTAATATTGATAATATATCCAGGGAGTTGCATTCTGAACCAGTTTCTATTCTAACAACATACGTATATAATTTACCATAAGAGAACTATATCTGTCATCTCTGCATTAAAATTATATTACAACATACGTAGGTGGAAATGAAGTGAACTTATGCTGCCGACTGTACAGTACTTGAGGTTTGATAATAATACTGAATTATATTATTTTTATCTTGTTTCAGGTGAGGCGAACTCTTTGGCAGAACGTAATAAATTGTGAGTAGCTGTATCAATAATATTCTTGTTTTAGTATTGACACACACAGATATATTAGTTGACCAGCCAGCAGACACCACCATAAGTAATATATGATTGCGTACGCTTGTGATACATAATTTCTGATCAGAGACGAACGGCAACGACAGACACTACACACACACACACACACACACACACACACACACACACACACACACACACACACAAAAGGTATAACACGCATATAATGCTTGCACATACGATGTTCAATTTTTACTTTTACATACGGTACACTCGCAATCCAAAATATGTAGCTATCGAGGCTTGCTTCGAATAGCCTGATCGAGTATTAAGCGAGTTCCAGCAAATATAAAACAGGCTAAGCGTTGTAATTGGTTCACTAGTATGTCAAATGATTCGAAACTTCAACAACAAGACAAGGATACAAATTTTGGATTGTGAGTGTACAGTCGCAAACCAAAGTTTCGTACCCCCCTTGGCTGACAGGAAGGCGAAGACAGTGTTAAAGATATGCTGAACGATAGGACAAACTGGTGTGT
Source organism: Petrolisthes manimaculis (assembly GCA_034508575.1). Classification (NCBI taxonomy): domain Eukaryota; kingdom Metazoa; phylum Arthropoda; class Malacostraca; order Decapoda; family Porcellanidae; genus Petrolisthes; species Petrolisthes manimaculis. Next base: position 65,026 of record JAWZYT010001818.1, on the reverse strand, counting down.
GTGTGTGTGTGTGTATGTGTGTGTATGGGGGATGGTAATGAGACAGTGTGAGGTTTATTTTCCATGACTTCCGGTTTATGGTTTGTGAAAATGAACCTTACACTCTTTCGTTACCAACTCGATACACCAGTTTGTCTGATCGTTCAGCATATCTTTGACACTATCTTCACCTTCCTGTCAGTCAAGGGGGGTACGAAACTTTGGTTCGCGACTGTACAGTACGTAACATAATTACGCTATAAACACACATTGCCCACTCTATATATATACACAACAAAAATGCTCATTGTATACACCAAAAAGGCTCACTTAATATACTCCTTCGATGCTCACTCAGTGCACACACGGCTTGGTCACTACACACACACACACACACACAGTATCAACATCATCACTGAACACACACACACACACACACACACACAGTATCAACATCATCACTGAACACACACACACACACACACACACACAGTATCAACATCATCACTGAACACACACACACACACACACACCTTCCTGCACACACACACACACATGCACACACACACACACACTACACATTAAAAATCTCGTCCCTATTAAATTTTAAGTGTTGTATTATTGATTAAAGTAGATAGCATACGTTTGCATGTTACATTGGAGTGCCTTGATTCCCTCCAAAGTATGTCAGGAAACAGACCCAGATGAACAAACAAACAAAAATAGTGTTCCTGTTGTTTGGAATAGTTTGGAGGAATCAGTATTATACTTCCCACTTGATAATACGACACTAAAAAAATCTTATATAGCCTAGGCCCGAGAAAATACATCTTGTCAACTCTGGAACAGCCACCCCCATCACCCCCAGCTGTCCAACACACTATATGCCATCTGTTTGGGGTGGTGGTGGGAGGGGCGAGTAGTGGTGTGTGCATATCTGTGTGTGTGTGTGTGTGGGTGGAGGTAGTGTGTGTGTGTGTGTAGAGGAGAAGGTAGGGGTGGTAGAGTAGTGCTGTGTGTGTGTGTGTGTGTGTGTGTGTGTGTGTGTGTGTGTGTGTGTGTGTGTGTGTTTGTGTGTGTGTGTGTGTGTGTCTGTGTGTGTGTGTTCCTTATTAGTGCCAAATAAGAGACATCAGGGGCAGAAGTCAGTATTGAGGATGGTAATAAAAAGCAAGTACCTGATAATAGACACTGGTTACTCAAATGGGACAAGTATCTTTCTTTCACCACCTGGGCTGTACCATCCATTCATGTGTCCAACTGTACCTACGCACAATCTGGCTATACGTTTACACAGGGAACAAACAGCCATTAGTCCACTTTAAGAGAACGAGAACATAAACACACGTACAAACACCATCGCCAAACAACACAGCTAGCACAGTTACAAGAGAGAGAGAGAGAGAGAGAGAGAGAGAGAGAGAGAGAGAGTAAGGGAGGTAGGGATAGTTATGTTGAGAGAGAGAGAGAGAGAGAGAGGATTACCGTATGGCTCAAACACAAAAGAAACAATGTACCCTCTCCCTCCTCCTCCTCCCCAAGGCAGATATAGGTAGGTAGGTAGACTATAGACAACAGCTTATGTACAGTTGCCGAAAAAGGTACTGCGACAAATACTGATACAACATTAAATATATTAATGTCCATAGTTGTTTGTAGGGATTATAAGTATGTATTACAGAAGGATATGTATATTTCCTTCTGTTATACATGCTTATAGTCTCTTCAAATAGTTGTGGATATTACTAGGGTTAAAGTTCTATCAAGGTTTGTCGCAATACATTTTTTGGCAACTGTACGCAGCATCCGTTCTCCTGTTGTTGTCTGAGCAGTGAATAGATATATACACGTACATCATTTTTCTCTTCTAAGTAATATGAACATGTACAGTTGGCTCCACTCCCGCGTTTCTCCCCTGTCGTTGCCAATGTTGGGTCAGTCAGAAATTCGAATTCCGATTTACAAGTTTAATTATTCTAAAAAAATATTTACATCTTTCACTTTAAGGATATAAATGTTTCGAGTGTTTTAACTTGTGGATCGGGATGCGAATTTCTGACTGGCCCAACATTGGCAACGACAAGGGAGAAACGCGGGAGTGGAGCCAATTGTACACCATTTTTCTTTTCTTCTAAACGTAATATAGGAACACACACACTTCACTTCAGTGTTTGTGTGTTACAGATTAGTACAGTTGTGGTCAATAATAATCATCCACATATGGGAACTTTAACAATTTACTGTCTAATGGTTTCCGTGTTCATATAATTATAATGTTATTTTCTAAAGTAGCTATTCAGTTGCTCCAAATTTACCAACACAAAACTTCCCCCTTAATAAATAAGGAGGAAATTCGATGTTTGTAATAAATTTAGAGCAACTGAATCCTCCAAACTATTCCAAGCAACAACAGAACACCATTATTATTTTTGCTCTTCTGGTCCTGTTGTTTCCTGGTATACTTTCCATGGAGGAATCAAGGCACTCCAATGTAACAAAAGCGAATTACTCCCTTAAGGGAAGAGTATAATTTGGGTACATTGGAACTCCCTGATTCCTCCAAAGTATGCCAAGAAACAGCACCATATAAACAAAAATAATGGTGATCTGTTGCTTGGCATAGGTTGGAGGAAAAATGATCTCCAAATATGACTGAACTATACCTACCCTTCCCTTGACTTTCTACTAGGCACACCGACGTAGCAGAATATGTAAATAAAAAAATATCTCTTCAACAATGCAATAAGAATAATTATTGTCCACCTTATTGATATGAAATGTTGACCAAGAGTAAACTGGGAAGTGTGTTGGCCATTGTATATGTATGACGATGATGATGCTCTCTCTCTCTCTCTCTCTCTCTCTCTCTCTCTCTCTCTCTCTCTCTCTCTCTCTCTCTCTCTCTCTCTCTCTCTCTCTCTCTCTCTCTCTCTCTCCCACCCCCTCTCTTTCTCTCCTTCCCACTCCCACCCTCTTCTCTTTCTCCTTCCCACTTCGACCCCCTCTCTCTCTCTCCTTCCCACTCCCACCCCCCCCTCTCTCTCTCTCTCTCCCTCTACCCTCCCCATCTCTCTCTCTACCCTCCCCATCTCTCTCTCCCTCCCCATCTCTCTCTTTCTCTCCCTCCCCCCTCCCCATCTCTCTGTCTGATTAACATGCAAATCAGCACAGCTTCACAGAGATTCAAAGACCCTTCTCAAGTTTCATTGTGATTCATTGTCAGGGAAACAAACCAAACCTTCATTATACCACGAGGACCCACCACCACCACCAACATTGTCCCGGCCTCGCCTCAATGCAGTTAAAGGGAGGCTCTAGTAAGTAAGTTGGTAAATCTTTATTATAGTTAAGGGTTTTATAACACCCCTTCTTGGGTTTCAGCCGCTCACACTTTTTCATTTCTTCTCTCTTTTCTTTCTGTTACCTTCCTGCTTGCTGTCTCACCTCTCTATCACCTATTTCTGGCGTCATATGTCCTCGCTGTTGCGGCGTCTAATGTCAATCAATCAATCAATCCATTTCAATTCTTCAGCTGTCCTTCTGTTCCTCATATTTCCTTCGTGATTGATGTCCAAATTTCCTATCACCTTCTTCCTTTGCCATATAGGCTTAGTACACCCGCCATCCAAAATTTGTATCCAGGTCCTGTTGAAGTTTCGAATACAGCTGCAAACCTACATTTATTCATCTTTCCAGAAGTGTCCACAACTCATGTTTGAGCAAATGTGTAGAAGCAGGTATGGCTGTTGGACACATGAATTCTCTGCCTCTTTTCTCTGCTCTCTTTTTTTAGCAAGCACTTGCTTCTCTCTTCCATCTCCTCTCTCTCTTCTAACTCTCGTGTTACGCTCTTTCCTTTGTCTTTCATTTATTTTCCTTTTTTTCTCTTCTTCCTTCCTTCCTCTCCCCTTCTCTTCTCCTCTTCGTCTCTCTACCTTCCTCCTGTCCCCTCTATTTTCCACCTTTCCTCTCCTACTATTCTCTGTTTCCTCTCCACATTCCCTCTCCTTTTTCCTTCTCTTCTCCTTCCTTCTCTTCTCCTTCCTTCTCTTCTCCTTCCTGCTCTTCTCCTTCCTTCTCTTCTCCTTCCTTCTCTTCTCCTTCCTGCTCTTCTCCTTCCTTCTCTTCTCCTTCCTTCTCTTCTCCTTCCTTCTCTTCTCCTTCCTTCTCTTCTCCTTCCTGCTCTTCTCCTTCCTTCTCTTTCCATCCCTTTCCTTCCCCTTCATTCTCCTCTTTTCATTAGTCCTAACGTCCTCACATATGCGTCAGACAAGCCTGAGAGTATTATATAATTTACTTTCGGGGAATTTGGGGGGTAGTGTATTTGTAAAGCTCTGAGCAATAAATGTATTCTGTTCGATTCACTCCCCCCAACACACCTACCTACCTACCTACCTACCTATACTCTCAAATGCTCCCCTAATTTTCACACACACCTACCTACCTACCTACCTACCTACCTACCTACCTACCTACCTACCTACCTACATTTTCCTTCTTATACTCTCAAATGCTCCCCTAATTTTCACACCTACCTACCTACCTACTTACATTTTCCTTCTTATACTCTCAAATACTCCCCTAATTTTCACACCTACCTACCTACCTACCTACCTACCTACCTACCTACCTACCTACCTACCTACCTACCTACCTACCTACCTACCTACCTCTCCCTTCTTACTTACTCACAAATACTCCCCTAATTTTTTTCTCCCACACAGCCATCCTTCCTTTCCCATGTCCAGCCTCTTCACCTTTCATATACACTCCTCTTTTTCACACACTATTTCTGCCTTCACTGACAAGGTGTGTATCATCCTCTCCTCACACCTAGTACACATACAAACTCTTTATTTTTTTTCATTTCTGTCTCTGTCTTTTCTCTGTCTCTATATCTCTTTCTGTCGGTCTCTGTCTCTCTGTGTCTCTGTATCTCTCTCTGTCTGTCTGTCTGTCTCTCTGTTTCTATCTCTCTCTCATTTATAATAGGAATTAATAAATTTTTCATCAGGTTAAAAAAAAATATTATTTGTATTATTCTTTTGTATTTCTGCGTGTCTTTGTAATCGTAAGTTTCCAATATATATACTTAATATTATCATACCCTTCTTTACATTTCACTATCACTGCCTTCACTCTTTTTGTTTATGTTTTGACGTCAGGTTTCCATCTCTTAATACGATTTCCATTCCTTGGTTTTCAGTGCCTCGCTTGTCTCTCTCTCTCTCTTCTCTCCACTTCTCCCCTTCCTCCTATCAACACATATATCCACCTCTTATCAATACATTTTTTTTATTCTCTCTTTCTGTCTTTCTCTCTCTCTCTCTCTCTCTCTCTCTCCTTTCCAATCACATATTTTCCTTCTCTATCACTATCGTTTTTCTCTGTTTCCTCTGTTTATTCCTTCTGTTGTTTATTCCTGTCCTTATTTCCCGTTTCCTATTACTTTTTTTCACCTCTACATCATTCTCCTCTCTTTCTCCAATCTTCTTACACCTGTTTATAGTATGTCATTTTTGTTCTTCATATTCGTACGTTTTAATAACATATATATATATATTCAAAATCTTTATCATTCAGTGTTTTCTCTTTACTCTCGTTCCCCTATCCTATACATATATATCCTTGCTTTTATCTCTCTCTCTCTCTCAACTTTACCCACCACCCTCTCTTTATTTACTATTTTTCCCGTCATCCTTTAGCGTGGTCCTATATTATTATTTCTCCGTTCCTCCTTCTTTCTATATTATTATTTCTCCGTTCCTCCTCCTTCTTTCTATATTATTTTTTCTCCGTTCCTCCTCCTTCTTTCTATCCTTCACTCGAATTTTCTCTCATTTTCACTTTTTTTCATTAACCATTCTGATTATTCCTTTTCTGTTTTCCCTGTTCTATTATCGATACTCTTCTTTTTCCCTTCTTTTTTCCCTTTCCTTTCCCCCTAACGGGAGCCGCCTTGTCGTGGTGGGGGGCTTGTGTGTCTCTGAGACCTAGCGAGCTAGACTAGAGGGGGCACCGGCCCCTGCTCTGCCCCGATTTCGGGGAGAGAGGACTTCCCATGCTAGGAAGGTCGCTAGTGAGAGACCAGACTAAATAGTTCCCATCTTTCAGTTCTTCAACTGTCCCTCTTTTCATTTTATTTCCTTCCTGCTTGCTGTCACACCTCTCTATCACCTTTTACTGGCGCTATAGGACCTCCATGTTGCCAAGCCTAATATCCATCAATCAATCCTCTTCCTTTCGCCTTTTCTTCCAATTCCTTTTCCCTTCTTTTCCTCTTCCTTTTCCCCTTCCTTTCCTTTTCATCTCCCCTTTCCTTTCCCCTTAATTTTCCCTTTCTTTCCCCTATCTTTCCCCTTCCCTTTCCATTCCCAATACCAAAGTTTTGTTTTTTTACCTTTCAAAAATTTTCACTTATACACTTCCAGCAGCAAAAGTATCTGCTTTCTTTTATATATGTTCATGATCTTTCCTTCATTCTCTTTAGTTCCTCCACGTTTCATTTTATCGCCTCTATTTTTTTTTATCTTATGAAGGTTTGGGTCGAGTAGGCTTTACCCAAATTGCTTTCTCTCTGTATGTCTGTTTGTCTGTGTTTGTTTGTTTGTTTGTTTGGCTCACACACACTCACGCTTTTTCCACTCATTTCTGTCTGTCTGTCTCTGTCTGCGTCTCTGTCTCTGCTCTATCTCTCTCTCTCTCTCATCACTTACACTCTCTCACTCTTTCCTACCGGCATATTCTCTCTCTCTCTCTCTCTCTCTCTCTCTCTCTCTCTCTCTCTCTCTCTCTCTCTCTCTCTCTCTCTCTCTCTCTCTCTCTCTCCAGCCCTTTACTTTCCCTTCATCAAACTCTCTCACTCAGCTAACCAACATCCCTCTCTCTTTCCTCCTTCCAACCATCTCCTTTGCCCCGCTCCCTCTCCCCCCCCCCCCCGTCCCCCCTTCCATTCCTTCACGCACACATGCACTCCGGCCGGAAACTCAACAGAATTGGCAAATATGGGTGGTCGGCACGAGCTCCTTGTCCAACCCTGACTTGAAATAAACCGTGTCTTGTTTACCCACTCTCCTACCCTTACATTTTTTTTACCAGCCTCCTCCTCCTCCTCCTCCTCCTCCTCCTCCTCCTCCTCCTCCTCCTCCTCCTCCTCCTCCTCCTCCTCCTCCTCCTCCTCCTCCTCCTCCTCCTCCTCCTCCTCCTCCTCCTCCTCCTCCTCTCGCTTAGCCTAAGGGGGAAATTTTGTGTTAGTAAATCTGGAACAACTGCTGAATCCTCCAAACTAACTATTCCAAGCAGCAACAGAACACTATTATGTTTTGCTCTTCTGGTCCTGTTGTTTGTTTCCTGGCATATGCACTTTGGAGGAATCAAGGCACTCCAATGTACCAAAACCGAATCGACGGAGATGGGAGGAGGAATTGCAAACGAGGAAAGAAAGAGGAGGAGGAGGGAGGGAGGATGATGATGTGAAGTGCATGGAAGAATACGATATCATTATTATTATTAGACTTGGAAAACCCTGTCGTTTATGTCTATAGATTATAAATAGAGTGGGGTGTAATACTAAACATTGTGGAATGCCTCGACTAACTAACATTGTGTAAGTCTGACTCTCTGTCATTAATGTCTACACGAACTTTACGACCTCAGAGTCTGTTGTCTTCAGGCCATTTTAGTATCTTACCCGAAATACCAAGAGCTGCTGAATGAAATAGATAGAGGAAGAAGACGAGGAGGAAGAGGAGGAGAAAGTGAAAGATGACCCACCCCGCTACTAGGCCTGGAAGCATAAAAACACTCTCCAACCTGGTACATGCACACACCGCTTACTGTTGGGCCAAAATTCTAGAGGTTGGAAGGAGAATAAAGCTGGGATTATAACGATAGAACAAACCATGGGATAAACTTGGAAATAGTCTCATTTTCTTTCTCAGCTAATTTAAGTTGAAGTGATCATGAACCAACCTTACTTAATCTAACCTTACCAAACCAGGACCTAACCTAGCCGAGAGCATGCATGTACTATAGGTTGGAAAGTGTTTCTATGCGGCCCGGAAACCCCTCAGTAAGATTATCATGTCTTACAAAAATATATATAATAGTAAAAACATAAGAATGAAATACCACCAGGCATAAAAATAATAATAATGTTATAAGAACGTTGAAGTCAGGCAGGCAGGAAGGCAGAGAGGAAGCGAGAGAGTGAGTGAGGGAAAAAGAAAATAAAAAAGCTAGGGAAGGAGAGAGAGAGAGGAAGAAAGGAAGCGAGAGAGTGAATGAGGGAAAAAGAGAATAAAAATGCTAAGGTGGGAGAAAAGAGTAAAAGCGAGCGAAAGGTGGAGAGTGCATGGGTGGGAGAGAAAGAGGTAGGTAGGAAGCAAGGAAAGAAGGAAGGAAGAATGAGTGGGAGGTATGAAACAAAGAAAGAAGGAAGGAAGGAAGGGAGGGAAGGAGGGAGGTAGGTAGGAAGAAAGGAAGGAAGAAAGGAAGAATGGGAGGGAGAGAGGGAGGTAGAAAGGAAGGATGGGAGGGAGAGAAAAAGGGAGGTAGGAAGCAAAGGAAGAAGGAAGGAAGGAAGAATGGGAGAAAGGGAAGAGGAAATAATTTGTAAGCATCTATAGATACACGAATAGAAATATGTGTGTGTGTGTGTTGAAAAGGAAAAAAGTATAGGAAAAATGTGTGAGAAAAGCCATACATGCAGAAGATGTAAGTAGAAAGATAGGGAAGGAACACGAATAGTGATGTGTGTGTGTGTTGAAGAAGGAAGGAAGTAGGAGAAAGGTGTGAGAGGATGCAGAAGTAGTAGAAAGATAGATGTGAGAAAAGGCAGTAGAAGTAAGTAGAGAGATAGGTAAGGAGCAGGTAGGTAGTAGTGGGAAGAGACGGAGATTGGTTATACATAGAGAGGAAAGACTGCAAGGGGAAGGAAGAGAGGCTGAGGTCAGAAGAAGTTGGATGATAACAAAAAAACTTAGAGGGAGGAGATGGGGGGGCAGGTAAAAGTTGTAGGGAGAAAGGAAAGGGCGGGGAAGGAGAGGTAAGGGGGAAATTTAGGTAGGGAGGGGAAAGAGAAGTATGGTAAGGGGAAAATTAGGGACAGAGGGATGAGAGGAGTGAGTAGTTAGATGTTGGGGGAAAACGGAGATGGAGAGAGAGAGGATAATAAAAGAGGGGATGGAAGGAGAGGGATGGAAAGAAGATACGGAAAAGAAGAGGGAAGGGAAATTTGGAAGGCATGCAGGGAAAATGTGAAAAGAGGAATGGGATGGAGATGGATAGAGGGACGATTACGTAAGGCAATAACTGGAGATGGAAATCCTGCGAAGAAAGATGAATGGAGAACTTGGAGAAAAATGGGAATGTGTTGAAAGAGAGAAAATGAAAAAGACAGGGAGGATAAGAAAAACAAGAGGGAGGATAAGAAGAAAGAGAGGGAGGATAAGAAGAAATACAAGAGGGAGGATAAGAAGAAAGAGAGGGAGGATAAGAAGAAAGAGAGGGAGGATATGAAAGAGAGGGAGGATAAGAAAGAGAGGGAGGATAAGAAGAAAGAGAGGGAGGATAAGAAGAAAGAGAGGGAGGATAAGAAGAAAGAGAGGGAGGATAAGAAGAAAGAGAGGGAGGATAAGAAAGAGAGAGAGGATATGAAAGAGAGGGAGGATATGAAAGAGAGGGAGGATAAGAAGAAAGAGAGGGAGGATAAGAAGAAAGAGAGGGAGGATAAGAAGAAAGAGAGGGAGGATAAGAAAGAGAGGGAGGATAAGAAGAAAGAGAGGGAGGATAAGAAAGAGAGGGAGGATAAGAAGAAAGAGAGGGAGGATAAGAAGAAAGAGAGGGGGGATATGAAAGAGAGGGAGGATAAGAAGAAAGAGAGGGAGGATAAGAAGAAAGAGAGGGAGGATAAAAAAGAGAGAGAGGGAGGATAAAAAAGAGAGAGAGGGAGGATAAAAAAGAGAGAGAGGGAGGATAAGAAGAAACGGAGATATATTACAGAAAGGGAGGAATAATGAGAAGAGGAGGACAGCAGCAATGTAGAAGGAGGGAAAAAGAAAAGGAAAATATTTAGGTATGAATGAGGGAAGGATATAACAAACGGAATAACGAGTAGCCTTAAAGGAGGAAGGAAAAAGTATTACGAAAGGAAGGAAGGAAGGAAGGAAGGAACTAGGAAAGAGGGATGGGAGTCAAGGTAGGTGGGTAGGTAGTCAGGTAGGTAGGTAGGTAAGGAGGTAAGTGGGTAGGTAGGTAGGTAGGCAGATGGGTAAGCAGGTAGGCAGGTTAGTATATAAGTGGGTAGGCAGGTAGGTAGGTAGGTAGGTATGTATAGACAGGTAGGTAGATAGATAGGTAGGTAGGTAGGTAGGTATGTATAGACAGGTAGATAGATAGGTAGGTAAGTATGTATAGACAGGTAGGTAGGTGGGAACTTAAAAATACTACAGTCAGCTTTAGGTGTGGGAATCAGCTCTATGCCACGCTCTTTACCTTATGAGTGGCCGGGAAGGAGAGCTCCACATTCCTGATTGGCTGAGTGACTGGCTGGGTAGGTAGTTGACTGGCACTCGTCATATTCCTCAGATGCTAGCTTTGTTCTCAGTTTGTGGATCTGATAGGTTGCAAGGATCTGATTGGCTGAATTGATTGATCGAGTGTGTCTGATTGGCTGGCTGGGTGAGTGGTTGATTGGCACTCGTCATGTTCCTCAGATTTTGGCTTTGTTCTCAGTTTGTGGATCTGATAGGTTGATATATAGGTTGTAAGGGTCTGATTGGCTGGCTGAATTGATTGATCGAGTGTGTCTGATTGGCTGATTGATTAATAATTATGCTTGGAATGTGATCAGTGATTTGATAGTGCGATCAGAAAAGGAATACATCAGACCACTGCAGTAACCAATATCTGAAAAAAAACCTGTAGCACTTTGGATGAGATGTAAGAGAGAGAGAGAGGAGGAACAGAAGACGTTGGAGGACAAAAAAAAAAAAACTTCGAGGGAGGATTGGGGCAGGAAAAAGTGGGAGGAAGGAGGATATAACTAGGGGAGGAAAAGAAAGGGAGCTAGGGGAAGGAGAGGTAAAGAAAGGGGAACGTTAGGGAGAGAGAGGGATGATACTGACTGATTTATTTGCAACGATGGAAGGAAAGTGACGGTGGTGGTTATTTGATTGTGGCTGTACACTCGTGATACATAATTTCTGACCAGAGTGTGAGCAGCAGAAAGCTTTGAATCGCTTGGTATTTCTCATTTACTCACTCAGTACACCTTTAGAGGCCGAGTTCGAATACCGGGTATGTGTGTGTGTGTGTGTGTGTGTGTGTGTGTGTGTGTGTGTGTGTGTGTGTGTGTGTGAATGAGTGAGTGAGTGTGTGCCGTTCGTCTCTGGTCAGAAATTATGTATCACGAGTGTATGTTCTGAAGTGTATAATTTTATCCTTTACGGTTTTATTCTTATTTCTCGTGTCAATGGGATCCGAGTGAATGTTATGAACCAACCAGTGATTATATAGTTGGCACCAACAGTATTACAGAGTGAACAGAGGCAGAATAAATAAATAAAACTGTGTAGGCTACTCCTTCAAAAACACCTTATAATATAATATATAGTCACCCAGGAATAAGATATAGAGAGGAAGGATAGCACGCAGCAAGGAAGGAATGAGAAGAAAAATAGATACGGTAAGACAGTTGTAGAAAAGACAGGGATTGACTAGCCTATATAGGGTTGGAAGGAGTGTCCCAAATATCCATCCTTTAAGCACTGACTACAACAACACATGAAGGAAGGTAAGAAGGAAGGAAGGAAGGTAATAACTTGACACGGTAGCCAGTATTAAGAGGGACAAGTTATTACAGCCATTATGTTCGTATATATTATTAAATGTTTATTCATTCCTGGTGTTGTAGAACTATCAGACGAGTGCAGACCTTTGCTGCATGGTGTCCTTCAATGTCTTATAAAGATTACAGGTGTGTGTGTGCGTGTGTGTGTGTGTGTGTGTGTGTGTGTGTGTGTGTGTGTGTGTGTGTGAGTGTGTGTGTACAGTATGTATATATGTATATTTATGTGTGTGTGTGTGTGTTTTTTTTTGTTTGTGTATATATGTGTGTGTGTGTGTGTGTGTGTGAGTGTGTGTGTGTGTGTGTGTGTGTGTACAGTATGTATATATGTATATTTATGTGTGTGTTTTTTTGTTTGTGTATATATGTGTGTGTGTGTGTGTGTGAGTGTGTGTGTACAGTATGTATATATGTATATTTATGTGTGTGTTTTTTTGTTTGTGTATATGTGTGCGTGTGTGTGTGTGCGTGTATAGACTATAAGCGGGTGGTTATGAATTTGCATATGCGTGCGAAATATCCGAGTGTGTTTAAACTTCGTGCAGGCAGATAAGATACCCGTGTGTGTGTGTGCCTGCGTGCGTGTGCATATGTGCATGCGTGTGCATAATATATATATATGTGTGTGTGTGTGTGTGTGCATATCCATGGTGTTATTCTTGTGTGTGTGAGGGTGAGAGTAACATTAGCAGTCGTTTTAGCTGTAATTTTGTGGTGCATTGACAACTAGCACAGAGTAGTAAATAGAAGAGTATAGTTTTCTTCTTTCGAAATTCTTGGCTTCAGCAAAAAAAAAAATAAAAAAAAATGACAATATCAGAGGAGAGGGCTTCAATTGTTTTGGGTGAATTCAGGAACACGAACCATTTCACCAAACCTAGGCCAGAAAACGAACCACCTCAATTTACGAGTAGGGGATTTGATTTGTTTTATAAATGTGGAAAAAATCAGTTGCTCTTCAGTTTCCCAGATATAAAACGACCCATATGAGTGAGATTGTTTATTTACAGGTCCATCAACTGTATATTCCTACTCTCTACCATTACAGTCATACAGGTGGAATAGGAATGTTTATATTATAATATGTCCTGTTTATTTCACTCTAGGGTTCAGTTTCTATTTGCTGTTCATTCATATACGGTTCATTTTTTTCACTTTCCACTGTTCATTTTTACCCCCACTTTTCCTTTTCACTGTCCTCTGTTCATTTTCACTCTCCACTGTTCATATTCACTCTATACTGTTCAAAATCACTCTCCACTGTTCATATTCACTCTATACTGTTCATTTTCACTCTCCACCGTTCATATTCACTCTCCACCGTTCATATTCACTCTCTACCTTGCATATTCACTCCTCAGCAAGAGTAATAATACTTTTTGTGGCAGTATATAAAAGTGACAGTTGTTCATATACAGTATATCTATATTATAACTGTAGTGGGAGGGACATGACGTGACAGACTAAAGCAGCGGCCCTCACTCACAAACACGCTCCATTGCATTAAAGTTGGTAATTTGCTTTTGATACATTGGAGTGCCTTGATTCCTCCAAAGTGTGCTAGGAAACAGAACCAGTTGGACAAATATAATGGTGTCCTGTTGCTTGGAATAGTTTGGAGGATTCAGTTACTCCAGATTTACAAACACAAGACATAATGATAATGATATATTGTTTATAGTCAGCTCTAAATACATCTCAGCGGACTGTACAAAAAAACTACGTAAAATTAAAACTAAATACGCAGTAAGACGAATGTATATAAAAAGCTGCTTTTGACTACAAGAAATATTCCTTAAAAAGATGAAGTTGATATAGGATAGGTGTGATGTCCTCATACATATTTGTGTGAGTGACCAAACGAGCTGCAGAGTTTTGAAGGAGTTGAAGACGATCTAGAGTGCGGTTTTTAGGCTTTAGATTATAGAACAGGCTGTTACAGAAATCAAGGAGAGAAGTGATCAAAGCGTGTACAAGTGTTTCTGTGCTACTAGTATCTAAAAACTTTCTATTTCTACCAATGCGAAATAAAGAGTAAGAAACGGATTTACAAACATTTGACACATGATTGACCAGAGATAAAACTTCATCGAACTGAATACCTAGATTCCGGACACAATCTCGAACACCAACAACTGAATCACCAATAATCAAACCTTCAATACGAACGAACTTTTCTTTCCTTGGAAACTTCGAATGAAAATGCAATACTTCTGTCTTTTTATCGTTCAAAGCAAGTCTATTGTCATACATCCACTTCCTAATTTCCTGAATACAAGCGTCAATTGGCCCTAAAGAGTCCACAGCTTTATTCCCCCCTTCCCCCTTCCCTCTTAAAGTCAGGAGCCGTCACAAAACTTCATCGTTAGTGAATACCAGAGAACTTTTTTTTTTTTTTCGTGACAACAACAATGGACACACACTGACCTCCTATGTATACCTCTTACCACTGATGATAATGGTGTGTATGTGTGTGTGTGTGTGTGTGTTACTGCAGAATGGAAGACCTTATCGTCACCAGAGAGGATTGATTGATTGACTGATTCACTGATTGATTGATGGATGGATGGATGGATGGATTGATATTAGGCGCCACAACAGCGAGGTGATATAGCGCCAGAAAAAGGTGGTGGTGATGGAGAGGTGTGACAGACAGCAAGCAAGCAGGAAGGAAATATCACAAAAGAGGATATTTTGTTTTGTTATTTTCTATATCGAGAAAGATGAGGACTAAAAAGATATGATGAGTCCGTTTATTGTCCTCATCTGTCTATATATAGTCAAAGTGAGAGTGGTCCAAAAATCATGTCCAATTTCGTTCGAGATGCCTAAAACACACATTGTATCGAAGGGACATGCATAGAGGAAGGAATGCAAGCACGAATGAGCTAAAATAAAAGACAAGACAAGTAAGCAGGAATGATATAGAGAAGAGAGACAGCAAACACCCAGTACACATATAGAGGCTGAGTTCGAATGCAGAGTATGTGTGTGTGTGTGTGTCAGAGATTACGTATCACGAGTGTACAAAGCCTAGGAAATAGAATGCAATTAGGACGGAGGAGAGAGAGAGAGAGAAAGAGAGAGAGAGAGAGAGAGAGAGAGGTGGTAGACAGTCACCAAACAGAGGCCCTCCACTTCCATAAAAAGCCCTGCTGGGTCGCTACACCGGGTTGGGCAAGACAAAGAGGTTCACACACACACACACAGACACACACACACACAGACACACACACACACACACACAGACACACACACACACACACACTGACACACACACACACTGACACACACACACACACTGACACACACACACACACTGACACACACACACACACACACACACACACACACACGGGAACGACAACTATGCACCAACCCAACCTTCTCTTGTCATGGGGACCAGACCCATTTTTCTACTTTGACGTTCGACTACTACCTGCAACCTCCTCCTCCTCCTCCTGAACCCTTTCAAATCCCTCAAAATCCCTTTCTCTATTCGTCACCGTAAGCAATGTATGGGAAACCAAAATATGAGTAAAATATATTTTATTCCTGAATAATATGAGGAAAATATATAAATGTCATAAAAAAATTGGAGTAAAATATATAAATTTCCTAAAAAATAAAAAAATAAAATATGTATATAAAAAAAATTAGTAAAAAAAAAAAAAAAAAGAAGAGTATAATATATAAATTTCTAAAATAAACAAGAACATGAAGGAAAACCCTTCAAAAGCTCCGGCTCTTAATGATTCAAGTGAAATAATAAAATATCCATATGTAAAGGTCTCAAAAATATTAATTATGTTTTATTTGGATTTTCGTATTCATATGGTTATATTGAAATTTTGAAAATGAACCCTTTTTATTGAGGGTGAACCCCTCGGTTGAACCCCCTCTCGGTTGAAAAAATGATTCAATGTCGGTAAAAGAAAATGGATGGGAGTGAGTGAGTGAGTGAGTGAGTCAGTTGAACCATTTTAAGAAGTTGTCGCCCCAAGAAGAAGAACAATAATTACGATAAGACCTTGAGCTCTCGGCTGAGGCTGAAGTTAAAAAGTAAGTGAAATCAAAAGCATTTAGTGTGATGTGAACCAAGGATGAAATCAATATCTTTGCCCCAATGTAATTTCTGAGCACATTTGTAAGGTTGAGCAGGTACAAAATAATATGCTTCGTGCTAAATGGAGAGGGAAATGAAAGGAAGGAGAACTATTATAAGAGAAGTGAAGGGAGGTTGGAGGTTGCTGTCTCTGTCTGTCTGTCTGTCTCCATCTCTCTCCCTATATATGTGTGTGTGTGTGTGTGTTCTCAGTTGAGGTCATTCGTAGAGAGACAATCCGCATTGCCAACTGGGCAGCCTCGTTTCTCTGTACTGTATTCTGTGTGTTAGTTCATAAAAGGAGGGATGATCACCGCTATAGTTATAAGGGAGGCATTGTAATATATAACATGTCGAGGAACTGAAGGACCAATGAATGACACTGATGCTAGCACTGAGTTGGTCTGTTTTCTGGTATGAGAGAGAGAGAGAGAGAGAGAGAGAGAGAGAGAGAGAGAGAGAGAGAGAGAGAGAGAGAGAGAGAGAAAGAGAGAGAGAGACAGGTCATCGGTATGGAGACGAGGCAGGGTGGGATGAAGATAAGGGAGGTGGGAATGTGGGAACGGAATTCAGGACACCAGAAGAGAGAAGGAGGAGGAGGAGGAAGAGAAGGAAGAGGAGGAGGAGGAAGAGGAAGAGGAGGAGGAGGAAGAGGAAGAGGAAGAGGAAGAGGAGGAGAAAGAGGAAGAGGAGGAGGAAGAGGAAGAGGAAGAGGAAGAGGAGGAGGAGGGGGAGGAGGAAGAGGAGGAGGAAGGATAGTTTGGAATAGAGGAGAATGAATGTAAGGAATTATATATAGGAGAGAATATAGAAGGAGGAGGAGATGAAGGAACTGAAGGGATTGATTACATGGAAAGTAGAGAGTATAATAAGGATAGAAAAAGAGCATCTATGCCAGGAAACCGGACCAGAAGAGCAAAAATAATAGTGTTCTGTTGCTTGGAATAGTTTGGAGGATTTCAGTTGCTCTAGATTTACGAAAAAC
This sequence comes from Petrolisthes manimaculis, assembly GCA_034508575.1. NCBI lineage: Eukaryota > Metazoa > Arthropoda > Malacostraca > Decapoda > Porcellanidae > Petrolisthes > Petrolisthes manimaculis. The sequence goes on along the minus strand of JAWZYT010001818.1, from coordinate 48,109 downwards.
GAAATACCACTCACGCTAAGAAAATGTTGAGGCCTCCAGCTGACTATCATTTGGTCGTTGTATTGCGAGTGTTGTAAATATGTCTGGTCCACTTTTTGCCACTTTTTTTTAGGAATCAACTGTTTCCCACTATGTAATTACACAGTATAAGGTTCCCTAATCGTAGCACCAACACCAGCAAGCAACACCGATACAGATCTATCATTTGGTCGTCGCATTGTGAGTGTCGTAAAAATGTAGGTCGACTTTTTGCACTGTTTGGATGAATCAACTGTTTCCCACTATGTAATTACACAGTATAAGGTTCCCTAATCGTAGCACCAACACCAGCAAGTAACAGCAAGCAACACCGATACACATCTAGCTAATTAAACACAGTAATTGGGCAGAAAGTCATTAGCGAGGCAAAGCGGGAGTGAAGTGAGGCGTGAAGCAAGGGAAGGACGTGAAGAAGTTAGTTAGTTCCTGGTGATATATTATAGTGAGGCAAGCAAGATTGACTCAGTGGGCCAGGATGATGATATGAGGTGAGGGGGATGAGATGTAGGATGGGTAAAAGGATGTCTGTGTGAAATAAAAATAGTGAGAGAGAGAGAGGATGAAGTGGAGAGAGAGCAGGGAGAAGAGAAGGATGAAAGGAGTTACAAGGAGTTACAAGGAAAAGAAGTACCCTAGAAGACCTTACGATCCATACAAAGAGGGTACCTGTGGGTTTAGTTGTGCAAGTATGTGACCGTCCTCGAATGTGTCATGTGAAACCATCAAGGAACACTCACACAACGGCTTAAACACCTAAACGGTGATTTAAGACTTTGTCTAATCTTGACTTGAACTGATCCACAGAGTTGCTGTTGACTACATCAGCAGGAAGCGCGTTCCAAGTACCGCAGATGCTGTATGTAAAGAATTTACCACACCGATCACGGTTGTATCGCTTCAGTTCAAGTTTGTAGCCATGATTCCTGGTTGTGCCCTCACTGAGTTGGAAAATGTCCCTGTAGTCTACATTGTCAAAGCCTCGTAGTATTTTAAACACTTCGATAAGCTGACCACGCAGTCTCCGAGTTTCCAAAGAGAACAGGTTGAGTTCTACCAACCGATCTTCATAGCTCTTGTGTCTAAGAGAGGGTATAAGTTTGGTTGCCCTGGCTTGCACTCGTTCCAATCTCGTAATATCCTTTCGGTAAGAAGGACTCCAAAACTGGACTGCATACTCCAGGTGCGGTCGGACAAGGGAATTGTACAGACAAAGTACTATCTCCTTGTTCCGGTATCCAAACTGTCGCTTTATGTACCCTAACATCCTTTGGGCTTTCTTCTCTGCCTCAATACACTGCTTTGAGAACTTGAGGTCGCTAGTGATAGTTACACCCAAGTCTTTCTCAGTATCAGTGCTTACGAGAGCATTGCCCTTAAGGGTATACTCTGTTCGGGGGTTTCTGTGGCCTATATGCATAACTTTGCATTTGTTCACGTTAAATGGCATTTGCCACGTGTCAGACCACTCCCCGATCTTCCTAAGATCTTCTTGTAAGCGGGTAGTATTTCCTTCTTTCGCGACATTCATACCAAGCTTTTAGTATCATCGGCGAATTTGGAAATCTTGGCAACCATGTCACCATCCATATCATTAACATAAATGATAAACAGTAGTAGTGGTCCCAGAGTGTGAGGGATAGGATGGAGAGAGTGAGGGAAGATAGGTTAGATGAAACGTAAAGGAAGTGGGAAGGAAGGAGAGAGAAATTTGAGAAGGTGAAAATGATGAAAAGGAAGAAAGGATGGATGGAGTAAAGTGAAGGATGGTGGATGGAGTAATGGTAATGATAAAGTACAGAGAAATGAAAGGAAGAAGTGAAGGAAGTGAAGGTATGGAGGGAGGATGTGAGGTAGGGAGTGTAGAAGGAAAGAGAAAGAATGAACGAAAGAGAAATAAATAAACAAATAAATAAAATGATTGGAGGTATATGAGAGGAGAGAGAAAACGAAAGAAAAGCTAAACTTGAGAGAGAGAGAGAGAGAGAGAGAGAGAGAGAGAGAGAGAGAGAGAGAGAGAGAGAGAGAGAGAGAGAGAGAGAGAGAGAGAGAGAGAGAGAGAGAGAGAGAGAGAGAGAGAGGAAACAAAATACAAAAGAACAAGATTATTTTAATGTATGTTTGGGAGAAAAGGAAAATCAGACAGAATATCAACAAATACTTCAATGTTGGTACTGATATTGAGGTACTTCTTGTCAATGTAATCCCCTACTCTCTCTCTCGCTCTATCTATCTATCTATCTATCTATCTATCTATCTATCTATCTATCTATCTATCTATCTCTCCTTTTTTTTTTTTCTCTGTCTCTCTTTTTCTCTTTCACTCTCTCTCTCTTGTTTAATGGGATAAAGAATTCTGATTCTGATTTTCTGTCTCCCTCTATCTCTATTTCTATCTCTCACTCTCACTCTCACTCTGTTTCCCTGTCTCTCCCTCCCTCCCCTATACACACTCAAATATTAACACCTATATTTACCCTGGAGCTCATGAATTCCAAAACCAATATTGACGTACCAACAGGAACCCTGGAAGCTGTACTGTATATAGAACCTAACTGTGTGTGTGTGTGTGTGTGTACTGTATATAGAACCTAACTGACATTAATAAACACAAGTATACTCCATACTCAACCCAACCCAACCCTACCCTACCCTACCCTACCCTACCCTATACTAGACTTCATCCCACGCCTACTCACGTACAGCCGGCAACAGAAATTCGCGTCCATCTCGTGTACACTCGTGATACGTAATCCCTGACCAGAGACGAACGGCAGGCACCACACACACACACACCACACACACACACACATACACACACATATCCTGCATTCGAACTCGGCCTCGGCCTCTATAGGTGTACTGGGTGGGGAAATGAACAATACCAGGCGATTCGAAGCTTTCTGCACCTCACACTCTGGTCAGAAATTATGTATCACGAGTGTACTTAATAATGCTAATGTGACCAGAGAGTTAGTTGCATTCTAAACCCGTTTTTATTCCAACAACAACATACGTAATTTACCATAATATGAGAACTATATCTGTCATCTCTGTATTAATATTGTATTACAACATCATCATTATAGCTAATACAAACAGACGTAGGTGGAAATGAAGCAAATTTATGCTGCCGACTGTTCCTCAACAAGCAAGCACACACACACACACACACATTTATACATGTATTCATTCATTCATCCTCATTTTATTTTTATTTTTAAATATATTATGTATATTTTCAGCTTATCAGCTGCCATTTACTAATAAACCGTATATTATTATTATTATTATTATTATTACACGAGATCTACAAGCAATGATCACACACACGTGTACTCGAAAAAAAAAATGTGAAGTGCCTGCAGACTATTTTCCTACACACCATTATTTCAGCAACTTGTGGTTAAAGTTTCATTGTACAGCAATTGTTGCCACAGTTCAAAGTTTTCCAGCTGTGTGTGTGTGTATGTGTGTATGGCGAGTGTGTGTGTGTGTGTGTGTGTGTGTGAGGATATAGATAGAAAGTGTATAGATAGAAAGAGGAGATGATGGGGAAGGGAGAGAGAGAAGATTGAAAGGATGGAGTAGGAGAGAGATGAATAATTGTAGGAATGTGTAGGGGAAGAGAAAGGGATAATGAATGGATGGATAGAAGGGAGGGAGGAGGGGAGAATGGAAGTGTACAGGAGAGAGCGAGAGTGCATGCATGGGAAGGGAGGGAAAAGAGTATGAGCGAGTAAATAAGAGAAGAGAAAGAAGGGAAGATGGATTAAAAAGAGAAGTTAAGAATGGAAGGATGAGAAGCAAAAATAGGGGAAAGAAACCAGAAGGTATCAGGAGGCAGAGAAGGGAATGTAGCCTATAATTATATGGGTAGGAGAGACGAGGTGTGACTGTGTGAGGAGGGACACTTAATTGGTAACAGGAAGAGTTGACGTAAGGTGTTGTTGTATGATTATATTTTGGTATGATACTGACTGATTTATTTGCAACGATGAAAGGAAAGTGACAGTGGGGGTTATTTGATTGTGGCTGTACACTCGTGATATGTAATTTCTGACCAGAGACGAAACACACACACACACACACACACACACACACACACACACACACATACATACCCTGCATTCGAACTCTATAGGTGTACTGGGTGGGGAAGTGAACAATACCAGGCGATTCGAAGTTTTCTGCTCCTTACACTCTGGTCACAAATTATGTATCACGAGTGTACAGCCACAATCAAATAACCACCACTGACACTTTCCTTCCATCGTTGCAAATAAATCAGTCAGTATCATACCAAAATATAATCATACAACTCCTCCTTACGTCAACTCAACCCCCTCAATTATTATTATTATTATTATGAGGTGCTGCAAAATCATACATACACGTGTTGTTCTTTTATTACCAAAATATTTATTTACTACGATGGAAGGAAAGTGTCAGTGCATGGATAATTGACTGTGGCTGTACGTGTAGGATAAAGTACAGAGAAAGGAGAGAGGGAAAGGATGAAGTGAAGAGAGGGAGGGAAGGAGGATGTGAGCTTGGGAGTGTAGAAGGAAGGAGAAAGAATGAAGGAAAGAGAAAGAATGAAATAAATGAAAGGAAGACGTGAATGAAGTGAAGGGAGGAGGGGAGGAAGGGAGTAGGGGTGTTTAGTGACTGTGAAGAATACAAAGTAGAGTGTAGGAATTATCGGAGAGGGTGAGATGAGAGTGGGTGAGTGAGGGAAAAGTGTATATATGGGTGATGAGTACAAGTTACGAGTCGAAAAGAGAGGTAGGTGGGAAGGAGGGAGTATGGTTGGTTGGGGATTTTAAGAGAGAGAGAGAGAGAGAGAGAGAGAGAAAGATTGGAGTTGTAGTGATAGTCCATTGATTCACACACACACACACACTCACACACACACACACACACACACACACACACACACACACACACACTCAGATTAAGTGTTAAAAATATAATGATACCTTAATCACAACCCGATACAATGGGCCGAGTGAGGCAAGAGTCCCCCCTTGGGAAATTTAATAGAATTCATTACTGGAAGAATAATAAGAGGCTGTGGTGGTGGAAGGTTAGATAAGGTGACCCTGGGAAGGAAGGACAAGAGTTTTGGATTCTAGTTGTCATCTTTTTAAATGTAGAAAAAATAAAATAAAAGAGGTTGAAAGTTTGTCAAGGTGAACATGGGAAGGACAAGAGTTTTTCAGAGTGTAGTTCTCATCTTTTTAAATGTAGAAAATATAAACAGAGGTTGAAAGTTTGTTAAAGTGAACATGGGAATGGTAAGTGTTTTTTATTATAGTTCCCATCTTTTTAAATGTAGAAAAAATAATACAAAAAGAGTTTGAAAGTTTGTTAAGGTGAACATGGGAATGATAAGGCCTGTGAATTGTATTTTGTTTTTGTATAGTGTTTACAACCTCGGGACTGTAGGGTGTCAGTCAGTAGCTCGTGACTCTTGCAAGGTCCTGAGATTATTATTGGGTGTCACACCAGATGAGACAGTGAAGTTTGGTGGTGGTGATGTTGGTACCGTAGCTTCCTTCTCTTCTGTCCCACTAGATGACCTACACCTTATTTATACACGTCACTATACAGGAGACAAGAGGAGTTACACACACACACACACACACACACTAGATGAGACAGTGGAGTTTCGTGGTGGTAATGTTGGTACTTGGTAAAGTCATGGTCTAATGTACTGCAACCTGGTGAATAAAAGCGAGCTATTTGAGTTAATTTTATGAACCAAAATTGAACACACCAACAGCTATAGTTTCGGATCATTTTTCGAAGCGATCACATTTGAAGGTGTTGCAGTACATTAGACCATGACTTTACTCTAGCTTCTCTTACGTCCCACTAGATGACCTAAACCTTATAAATACACGTCACTATGAACCTGCTGTATATAGTGCACACCCTGGGATGATAAATATGAGGTAAGAGGGGTTAGGGAATGTACAGCCACAATCAAATATCCACCGACACTTTCCTTTCATCGTTCAAATAAATCGGTATCATATCAAAATGTAATCATATAACAACACCTTACGTCAACTCAATTTATTATTATTATTATTATGAGGTGCTGCAAAATCATACACGTATTATTCTATATTACCAAGATAAGTGAGGGTGAAGTAAGATAAGTGAGAGTGAAGTGAGATGAGTAAGGAATGGACTGGGTAGGGATGAGGAGTGTTTGTAAGATGAGTAGTAGTAGTAGTAGTAGTAGTAGTAGGGGCTGCATGGCTGGTGAGGACTGGATGGTGTTAGGGGGTAGAGAAAGGTAAGGTAAAGTAAGGTAAGGTAAAGTAAGGTAAGGTAAGGTAAGGTGAGGTGAGGTGAGTAAGCAAGGGGTCGTAAGGACTTGGAGTGAGGAAGGGAGGGACGGAGGGAGAGGCAGGGTAAGTTGAGCTAAGAATGCCAAGGTTCAGTGCTTCTATGATGGTTCCCGTGTGCTGCCATGTGCGTCCACCCGTGACTAGAAGGAAAAAAAAAATACATATAGTGTAGTGCGTTATTTGTGTCCGGGGTAAAAATGCACGCACCCATTCCCTTCTATATGTAATATGTATTCGCTTTGTTGTTGTGTTCACTACAGTGTGTTTATGTTGCAGTTACAGTAAGTCCCTTGTTAGGTTTGAATCACATTTAGGCCTACCGAAGGAACCCAGAATTTCAATGCCCGTACATGCATCTATTTTTTTTTGTTTTTGCCTACATCCAAGTAAATATATATTTTTTTATACATGATGTTGGACACACACACACACACACACACACACACACACACACACACACACACACACACACACACACACACACACACACACACACACACACACGTACACACGTACACTTACACTTACACTTACACTTTCACCCTCTTTTTCCTTCATTTCTGGCTTTTTTTTCACACCGAGAAATTTACACCAACCTCTATGACATAAGTATTTAACCCTCTCCTGACAATCCGGTCCCAGTAAAATACTCCTTAACACGAACACATCTACAGTATGAAGAACTGTAATAACATATAGTAGTTGTATCATACTCTACAGTCTAGTATCGGGTATCTAGTATATAGTAACTACAGCTGGTGAACTGTGATACATTTTAATCTCATCCATCTTTCCTCCTTTCTACCATGCACTTACGAGCCTTCAAATACGATGTGTCTATAAGTATCTTGGACAATATTGGACGTGATTATATTGACCACTCTCACTCTCTTTATTTCACTGATAAATATCCTATATAGAGAGACTGGACGGCCAACATTTCTGCTGCTCACTGATTGGCTGGTTGAATGGGGCGCCATTTTTGCTCCAACTCGTTCGTCTCTGGCTGCTAAGAGGTTCGACACAGTGTATATTTTGCCTTGACTATGATGCGTGAGTGATTATTCAGTAGAATCTTCTTTTTCTTTTATATAAACCAACAATGATATTTTTTAGTCGATCTTCTTCATAATGGTTACCTAAAAGTATTATGCATAACAAATTATCTGTGTCTGTCGTTGTCGCCAGTTCCATCACTATAAAAAAATACATCGTTCAACAGATACCGTATATTCACTAGTTGACGATGAAAAGATGTTTACAGTCGCGATCAAACAATATAATCATTCATCATCTGTTCCTTAGATGATAAACTTTTTCCATAAATAGGTGAACTACCATGTTTTAATTTAATACAAGCAGCTACGCATTACTTAGAACAATAACATCATAATTATGTGAACGTGAAAACATTATAAGACAGTAAATTGTTTGAGATACCCATATGTGGATGATTATTATTGACCACGACTGTATATAATAAAACTTTGCCATCGACGTTATGGTATATGTACAGTTGCGGTCAATAATAATAATCCACATATGGGTATCTCAAACAATTTACTGTCTAATATTTTCACTTTGACATATGTTATTGTTTTAAGTAGTGTGTAGCTGCTTGTAGTAAATTAAAATATGGTAGTTAACCTATTTATTGTAAAGTTTATCATCTAAGGAACAGAGGGAAGCTGTCAAACTCTTACGTGAG